>CAKJTW010000011.1:29607500-30147500 GCA_917880005.1 Nanger dama | reverse complement strand
AGGGCATCAGTTTTCCTGTCAATTTTTCTTTCTTAACAGTTCTAAAATCATCATTGAGTTTTTAAATGTTTAAACTGGATTTTCATGTCCAGTATTAAGTATTTACAATAGATGCAAATATAGAATATGTATGCATTTTATATGTCCATGTGAACATAATTTATTTAACATACTCTCTAATACTCTATGCATTTAAATGTATTAATTATATTGCTAATGGAAATGAAAATGTGTCGATACTTTTCTAGGAACCAGATTGTGTGCCTGATCAGGTATTTTTCCTATGAGAGGGACATCAGAGTGATCAAATACTATTTGCTCTGGAAAGAAAAAAATAACAACAAACCAACGAAAGAAACAAATAAGTTTTTTAAAAATATCACAACAGTTAAAATAACAATAATGTAACAGTAACATCCATCACAGATTCCATTGCTTATTACTGGAATATTCCATCCTCAATTTTTTTTTTGTTTGCAGTGTCAGATGTATAATTGTACTGGATCTATATTTACATTTTAAAGTATTTAGCATGCAGTTGACCAAGCCTTTGTTCATTTGAGAGAGCACTCATTTAAGCGTTGTAACTATAGGGTAAATTAACTCTTTTGAATTATTTCTGAAGTTGATTGCATCCGCTGGAAAATAAGAAACATGATTTAGTTATACACATTTGAAACTATACTCCTGACCTATGTTTTTTAAATCGTTCTTTTACAGTTGTACATTTAGCTACAGTAAAACAAAGATGATCAGCTTACCTTTGAAGATATGATTCTTAGTAAATATGAAAACAGACGTTTGTTTAAATTATTACTCAGTAATAGGCTTGGGGTTGACTTGGGCTTTTCCTTTGAAGAAAACCACTGATCTGTAGTATCTATGTCTGAAAATGACAGTTTCCATATTTGTTATTATTTCCAAAAGCCCAGGAACTTTTGCTTATGAGACAGATAGGGTTATAACAGAGAGTTCAAATTATTGATTTGGGATAATGTTTTGATACTGTTTCTCATAAAAGGGTAAAATATACCCATATCACCACAGAAACAAACATACATTTTTCTCTCATTTCACTTTTAATGCTCGGTCTAATCCAATGCTTTTGATTATATCATCATTCTTCTTCTAAAAAATGCTTGTATTATAATGCCACTAGGTGCCTCATAAAAGGAATATTTTAATTCATGATATTTAATTTTAAATCTAGTTATTAAACATATCAAGTATTTAACTGAATGGCTATAGGGAAGTCAATTTAATTACAGTTTATAGCCCATGTTAACCTTCATTTACATTTATATGTATGATCAATTTTTAAGTTATGCTTTAAATTATGTATAAGCAAAGTTTTGTCACATAAATAACAATACAGAATTAAAATTATGCACATGGAAAATAAGAAACTTAGCTTTATAAAAACATCGGTCATATTTTGTCATTTGTTTACTGACATCCTATAAATAAAAAATATTTTATTGGGAGAAAATGAAAGCCCTTAAAATGCATATTTTCCAGGTGAGTAATATAGAAATACTGAGGACTTATAAATGTATTATTTTCTGTTGATTCAGATAACACTCCTGATATGAAAATATGGAGAGCAAATTTTGGCTAAACACCAGCTGAATCTGTTAGCAGCAAACTTTTCACTATTCAGAACCACTTAAAATCTTTATTGCACATTGTTTACTACAGAAAGTATTGTATTACATCTTTTCTTTTCTGATCACTACCATCTGCCCTTTTCATTAAAACTTTAAGTGATAGTATTAAAATCTTCAAATCTGTTTTCCAAATAACTGCACTAGTATTTTTCACATCAATTAAACTCATTGAACCAACAAATAATTTAAAGCCTACTTAAGATTATGAAAGCATATGTTTTCCACATTGGCTTTATTTACTTATTTATTTTTTATGTTTCTTATGTAAACTCTGGAAGTAGGTAGCTGGAAGGGATATATTACTTTTACATTAATGCCAACAGGAGTTGGAGAGTAGCGTGAACCCTGCTCTAGCAAGTCACCATTTTGAAGATGGGCCAGATGTTTGGCTGTGTTATGGTGGGCAGGAAAGTCTCAAAATAACATGCTACAGTATGACTCATTAGCATATGTGTATGTGTGTGTCCCCAAGCAATGTTTTCGGTCAATTGGTGCTTAAAAACACTGACAATATTTTACCTCAGCTTGAGTCTTGTGGTTATCAACTGTGTATTTTCAAGAGAGACACAAAAAGGCAAACGACTAAAAACATGCGTAACTAATGGAGGTCTGTAGTCCTTAAGGACTAGAAGTAGCTAACGAGGAGCCCAAATTGAGAATATCGCTGCATTAACTTAAATAGAACCCTGGGAAGTAACTAACATATATTTTTAAAATATATATTAGTTGAACTAGTTGGTGCAATTAGATCATAGGAAGGAAAACACTGGATTTTTGTTCCCATTGTTATGATCTTTCCTATAATGATGAGCTGCTATGCTTTTCTATTACTCAAATATACTGAAAAGACATTATCCTCATTTCCCAATTTAGAGTGCTAAAAAGACAGCAGGGTCACAGACACGTGTAGATGGTAAAGTGTTTTAAAGATAGAGTGATAGATTCACTTTTATATTTTCCCAAGCTTCTACTTTAAAGCAGTGATTTTACCATATTAGGAGACATTTCTATTTTTCATGTGTTTGATTGACATTTTCACTTTGTGTCTTGACTTTTCGGGGAAGGTTGTTTCCAGAGTGGAGTTCTGGCTTTCACAAAGTCATTTTGAGATCCTCTCTCCCCCATGGGAAGGTGAACAGGAAGGATCTGAAAGAAGCAGGTTAAATTTGGGGTTCAAATACTTGTTTTAGAAAATAGGGAAAAATGAAGGGAGTAGATGTGGAGTGGAAATGTGGAGCATCTTTTCTAAGAGATGCCTGTGATGCTGCAAGAGGAGAAATCCTCTACTTTTCCCCTTCTAAGGATGATGGTGTGGACCTTCAATGTAAGGAAGAATCAAACGTATCTTACTCAGAAAATCCACTACTTTAAAAAATGTTCTAAATTTAATATTCAAATAGATTCTATAATCTTGTTCTTCAAAATTCAAAACATATGAAAGATTATACAGTGAAAACCCTTTGTCTTCCTTGGACCTCCCATCATGGAATTCCTCATTCAAGAAGCACAAGTCTGATTAATTTCTTTTGTTATCTTTCCAGAGATATTTTATATTTTTCCAAGCAAATTTATATACTTTTTATTCTCTTTTATATAAGTGATAGCATAACATACTTACTGTTCTGCACGTTACTTTTTCACTTAATACAAGTTGGAATCCTTTCTTTATTCATACAGAAAAGGAGTCCCTGTTCTATTTTTATGGTTGCATGGTATTTCATTGTGAGAATGTGCTATAAATTATTTAATCAGTTGAGTGTTGATAAATGTTTAAGTTGCTTCCAATCTTTTGTTCTTACGTAAATATAAGAAGCCTTGGGTATTGCTGGTGGGAATGTGAGATAGTGTGGCCGCTGTGGGAAACAGTTTAATGCTTCCTCAAAAAATTGAACACAGAATTGCCATGTTTATGCTAAGTTGCTTCAATCATGTCTGACTCTCTGTGACCCTGTAGACTATAGCCTGCCAGACTCCTCTGTCCATGGGATTCTCTAGGCAAGAATACAGGAGTGGATTGCCATTTCCTGTTCCAGGAGATCTTCCCCACCTAGGGATCGAACCCATGTCTCTTATGACTCCTGCTTTGGCAGGCGGGTTCCTAGTGCTGCCTGGGAAGCCCCAAGTGAGCTAACTAAGTAAGGCAAATTCATAGAGACAGGAAGCAGAGTAGTAGTTACCAGGGGCAAAGAGGTGGGGATGTGAGTTTTTTAAAAACTTCTGGAAATAGATAGTGAGGTGATTATACAACAATATGATTGTACTTTAAATTAAAAAAAATTAAGTTTAAATTGAATTATAATTGACATATAATATTATAGTAATTTAAGGTGTATGCCATAATGATTCAATATTTTTGTATGTTAAAAAATGATCACATAAAATCTGGTTACCATCTATCACCATGCGGAATTATTGCAATATTACTGACTGTATTCTCTATGCTGAACATTACATTCTTATGATATGTATTTTATAACTGGAAGTTTGTACATCTCCTCTCCTCCCATCCCTCTGGCAGTCACCAATTTGTTCTCTGTATCTACCAGTCTGTTTCTATTTTTTGTTTGTTTGTTTTGTTTCACCTTCTACCTATAAGTGAAATTATATGGTATTTGCCTTTCTCTGACTTATTTCACTTAAGGTAATAGCCTCTAAATCCATCTATGTTGTTGCAAATGCAAATATTTCATTCCTTTTAATAGCTGAATAATATCCCATTGTATATATGTATGCATGTATATATACATATGTCTTTATCCATTCGTCTCTTGATAGACACTTAGGTTACTTCCATATCTTGGCTATTGTAATTAGTGCTGCAGTAAACATAGGTGCAAGCAGATCCAACCAGTCCATTCTGAAGGAGATCAGCCCTGGGATTTCTTTGGAAGGAATGATGCTAAAGCTGAATCTCCAGTACTTTCGCCACCTCATGTGAAGAGTTGACTCATTGGAAAAGACTCTGATGCTGGGAAGGATTGGGGACAGGAGGAGAAGGGGACGACAGAGGATGAGATGGCTGGATGGCATCACAGACTCGATGAACGTGAGTCTGAGTGAACTCTGGGAGATGGTGATGGACAGGGAGGCCTGGCGTGCTGTGATTCATGGGGTTGCAAAGAATCAGACACGACTGAGCGACTGAACTGAACTGAAACATAGATGTACATGTATTTTATCAAATTGTTGCTGTTATTCAGTTGCTAAGTTGTGTCCAACTCTTTGTGACCCCATGGACTTACAGCATGGCTGGCTTTCCTGTCCTTCACCATCTCCTGGAGCTTGCTCAAACTCATGTCTATTGAGTCAGTGATGCCATCCAACCATTTCGTCCTCTGTCGTCCCTTTCTCCTCCTGCCTTCAATCTTTCCCAGCGTCAGGGTCTTTTCAAATTAGTGTTTTCATTCTCTTCAGATAAATATCAAAGTAGAATTGCTGGATTGTATGGTAGTTAGAAGAGCTCCCAGGTGGCTCAGTGGTAGAGTCCACATGCAATGCAGAAGACACAGATTCAGTCTGCTGGGTGGGAAATATCCCCTGCAGGAGGAAATGGCAACCCACTCCAGCAAGCTTGCCAGACAAATGCCATGGACAGAGGAGTCTGGCAGGCTACAGTCCAGGGGGCCTCAAAGAGTTGGACATGACTGAGTACGCACATGCACACACACACAGTAATTAGTGTTTTGAAAAACCTCCATAGTGTTTTCCATAATGGCCACACCAATTTATATTCTCACCAACAACTGTACTCGAGGGTTCTCTTTCTCCACATTGTTCCCAACACTTGCTATTTCTTGTCTTTTTAATAATAGCTATTCTGACAGGTATGAGATGACATCTCATTGTGGTTTTGATTTTTATTTCCTTGATGATTACTGAAGCTGAGCTTCTTTTCATGTGCCTGTTAGCAATCAGTATGTCTTCTTTGGAAAAATGTCTACTCAGTTTCTCTGCCCATTAAAAAAAAATGGATTCAGGGTCTTTTGTGGTTCCACACAAATTTTAGAATTATTTCTTCTAGTTATGTGAAAAATGGTGTTGGTATTTTGATAGAGATTGCATTGACTCTATAGATTGCTTTGAGTAGTATGAAATTTTAACAATATCGATTGTTTCAATCCATGAATATGATACATTTTTCTGTTTATTTGTGTCACCTAAATTTTTTTCTCAATATCTTATAGTTTTCAGAGAGCAAGTAATCTTTCCTTTCTTTGGTTAAATTTAATCCCAGGCATTTACTGTTTTTGATATAATTTTAAATGCAATACTTTCTTAATATTTATTTTTGATAATTTGCTATTAGCATATAGAAATGCCAGATTTTTTTAATATTGGAGGATTATTGCTTTACAATGTTGTATTATTTTCTGCTGTACAATAATATGAATTAACTATAAGTGTACATATATCCTTTCCTTCTTGAGCCAACATTTCATCCCCTCGCCCCAACATTTCATCCCCTCGCCCCCAAATCCCCAAGTCATCACAGAACACTGAGCTGAGCTCCCTGTGTTATGTAGCAGTTTCCCACTAGGTATGTATTTTAGACATAAGTCTAAGTAGCTAAGTCATGTCCAGTTCTTGCGGCCCCATGGACTGTAGCCCACCACGCTCCTCTGTCCATAGAATTCTCCAGGCAAGAATGTTGGAGTGGGTTGCCATTTCCTTCTCCAGGGGATCTTCCCCATCCTAGGATTGAACCCGGCTCTCCTGCATTTCAGGCCGATTCTTCACCCAACTGAGCTATGAGGGAGCCCTATTTTACATGGTAGTGTACAGTAAGTTGAAACAGAAAAATAAATATTGTATATTAATGCATATGTATGGAATCTAGAAAAATAGTACTGATGACCTATTTGCAGAACAGGAGCAGAGAGGCAGAGGTAGAGAGCAGACTTGTAGACACAGCAGTGGGGAAGAGGGTGGGATGAACCGAGAGAGTAGCACTGGCACCTTTATGTCACCCTTATGTCAGTGCTGCTCTCAGTTCATCCCACCCTCTTTCCCCCGGCTGTGTCCACAGGTCTGCTCTCTACCTCTGCCTCTTTGTTCCTGCACTGCAGATAAGTCATCAGTACTTTTTTGCCATGCTGTACAGCATGCAGGCTCTTAGTTCCCTGACCAGGGATTGAACCCGCTACCCTTGCAATGGAAGCACAAAGTCCTAACCCCTGGGCCACCAGGGAATTTCCTAGCAGCTTTCAAAGTAAGTAAATATATACAGTCCAATGGGGCTGCGATAGTTATCCCTGGGAAGCTGGCATAATCAAAGGCAGCTTGCAGATAGCTGTGATGGAACAGTTATTGCCAGGGCTCTGTTGGAGCAAGTTTGAGCAAGTCTTTGGTGTGATTTCTCTTCCCTGGTGGCTCAGATGGTAAAGCGTCTGCCTACAATGTGGGAGACCTGGGTTCGATCCCCTGGGTTGGGAAGATCCCCTGGAGAAGGAAATGGCAACCTGGAAAATCCCATGGACAGAGGAGCCTGGTAGGCTACAGTTCGTGGGGTCGCAAAGAGTCGGACACGACTGAATGACTTCACTTTGGTGTGATTCAGACCGGGGCTTCACACACTTGTCCACTGAAGTCTCCCTCTAGTCATAGACAGGAACACATATGCACATGCAATCTGGTGAGAAAGCACAGAGTGACCAAGGAATGCCATACTGTGAAGTCTCCAGGTTTTATCTCAAAATTAAGTGGTTATTTTAATAATCTAATAGAAATTTGATAATCTATTTATGCTTATTAAAGTGACAAAGTTTTTAGTATTTATTGTCAGATGAAGTGGAGAGGGCAATGGCACCCCACTCCAGTGCTCTTGCCGGGAAAATCCCATGGATGGAGGAGCCTGGTGGGCTGCAGTCCATGGGGTTGCTAAGAGTCAGACAAGACTGAGCGACTTCACTTTGACTTTTCATTTGCATGCATTGGAGAAGAAAATGGCAACCCACTCCAGTATTCTTGCCTAGAAAATCTTAGGGATAGGGAGCCTGGTGGGCTGCCATCTATGGGATCACACAGAGTCGGATACCACTGAGCGACTTAGCAGCAGCAGCAGCAGTCAAATGAAGATGTGTTATTGTCTGCAACTACTAGGTATCTCTGGCACACCATCTTAATGGACTTCACTTGGAGGAAGATTGGCTAAATAAAACTGATGTGGTTTAGTATATTTGAAGGCCACTTAAAACAGTTATTGTCATATGAGGTCAGGGGTGAGAGGGTTCAGAAGGCAGTCTTTGCCAACCTTCAGTCTAGGACTGACCACACTTTCTAGTGGCTGCTTTCAGTCACAGCCACATGAGGTCCCTGTGTGTGGAGAGGGATGGAAGCTCTCTTACAAGTCATGTGGACAAATACAATGCCACTAAGGTGACCAGCGGTGTCTCCCTGCCCCTGGGGTTCTAGGTTAATGGGACTTGAGCTCCAGTCCACGAGCTTCCCCTTATTTCTTTACATTTCTATGGACTTATTTCTTTAGGCTTCCTCTGGCTTAGCGTTTGGAATCTGTGAGGGTTTCTGTTTTGTTTTCGTCCACTTGGATGCAAAATTCAATGCCTCTACTAGTTTACTACCCTATATCTACTCACACCAAGCATTTCCTGATTTATAACTTGGTTGAATATTTCAGCCTCTCAACAATTTCACTAGCCCTACCACTTCCCTCCCTGCCCTGACTTTCTTTTCTTCCACTCCTTCCCTCTTAAAAGCAAACAGATTTCTCTCTCCCTAGTTTCTGCCCTGTAGTTTCACCCTCTCCTCTGAATCCTTGGCCTCAGGTGATATTCCTGCTCTGCAGTGCTCACCTACTGCAAGCGGGGCTACTAAAGCATTTTCCAACAAAGGCAATTCTCTCACTAAGAAATTCTCATACCAGATGCCAAGAGAATAAAATGTTCTTCGTCTAACCCCCTAATAATAAAGTAACAAAGGTCAAGGAGTGATTTATTTTCTTTTTAAAAATAAATTAGAACAGATTCAAGATTATCTCAGTAATAATAGCACTGTTTCTCTCCCTTGCATTCCATTATGCTGTCTTGAATGGGAGAGAAAGGCATGAAGTTATACAACTTACTCAAAAGGAATGGAGTGTAGGGTGCTATCTGTGTATTGCAGGGGACAAAAGAGCTTCTCCACTTCACCTGATGCCTGAAGAGTCATTATCTAGCATCTGCTTCTACATTCCCAAAGTTGGGTTTGCAACTTCCTAGAGTAGCACATAGTCCTTTGGGCAATATTGACAATTTAGAAAATTATTTTTTGTATTGAACTGATGTCAGCCTTCTGGAGCTTCCTTTTTGTGTTCTAACCCTATTTGCATGAAATTGGACCTGACTACTTTGATTTGAGTTACATTAACCCAGTGTTGTATATTCTCTATCTTAAAACATATATGGGAGAAACCACTTCTTGCTCAGATTGTCTTGGTGGAATAAAATTTTGCTCCCTTAGCTGAGCAGTCAACATCCTTGGTGAGCTTCTTCAAACATCTCTTTTCATCTTAACACTGTTTTCCCCTTGTCTTGTGTCTTCTGATGTTTGAGTTTCTCTAATTCCCTCAGTAGATATGTCACTTTATTTGGTCTAGTTCTGCTTTCCCACCATTATAAAAAGCTTCCCAAACTGCTCCATCTCCACCTGTCAGCACCTTATTTATTTTCCCATGGTATTTTCACTGTGAAGCCTTCTTTAATTTCTCGTATGAGTTCTGCTTACTTTAGACATGTGCTGCCACATGGTGTAGCCACTAGCCACATGTGATTCTTGAGCACTTGAAAAGTAGCTTGTTCACATTTTTTGAGATATGTGCCTCGTTCAAATTGAGATGTGCTGTTAAATATAAATGAAACACTAGATTCAGAGACTTCTTCATACAAAAACAGGATATGAATATTTCATTAGTAATTTTTGCATTGATTCTGTGTTAAAATAAGATTTTGGCTATATTGGTTTATATAAAACTTTAAGTTAATTTCACCTTTTAAAGTGGCTACTAGAAAATTTTAAATTAAGTATGTGGCTCACATTATAATTCTACTGGACAACCCTGCTTTACATCATTGTATGTGATTCAATGCTAAACACCTTGCATTATCACTCTGAGTGCATTTTAGTCCCTGCTGCTAGAGTTTAGATTCCCTGAACTCAGGAACCTGTAACCTCCTATTCCTTACTGTTCCCCAGTTTCATTCAGTGGGTATGCAACATATGCTAATGAAATACAATAGAAAATATTTTCTCAAAAGAGGTAAGGAACTCAAATGCTTAAGAAAACAGGCAGGTAGCATAATTATATGAAATGTGCTGGGTATAACAAGGATCTTGGTGTCAGGGACACAATAGGCTTAGAAATTGGCAAGCAGGGACTATGGTCAACTGGAAACTGGCTGCTTTGTAAAGGAGGCACCACTTCTTTCTATCAACTGAATTATTACCACATAGGAATGCAGGCCCAGAGTTGCCAAAGTTTCCAATTTTTCAAGAGAAACTGGATGTCCGGACTATCTGGACTTTTCCACAAATTTAACTGGTTTTTGTATGTTGGCTTAATTCTTAAAAGCTTTGTTTGAGCCAACCAAAATAAGTTAGTGGCCTGAATAAAGTCTGAAAATTACCAGTTTGTGCTTCTGGTTTAGAGGGTAAAATGAAATTTACCTGTAGTACCATAGTAGTAGAAGAAACAAGATTCATTATTGTGGCTTTCATCAAGAAGAGACTAAAATTTAGACCCTTAAATTTTGCAGAAAACTATTGGTAGATGCTATTTCCAAACATTCCCAAACAATTATACCCCTCTGTAGAATTTCTCAACACTTTAGTCCATAAGGGAAAAAAAGGGGAGCTGTAAGTTTATTGACAGGAGAGTAAAACTGTCAACTTAGTGCTAAAGGTAATAACATGTCTCTCATTCTTAAGTCTGTACTTGTTTAGGGTTCAGGAAATGGTCAAAGAAACAAACACTTTTGAATTTTCAGAGCTCTTGTGACCTGAGTGTTTACAGAGGAAATCTTGTGGTTGAATATTTAGCAAACATGAAGTGACAAGTCTAGAAGGGGCTGAATGCTAGTCAGAGTAATGTTATTTTTAAATGATAGGGTGTGCCTCTAAGGCAGATTAGCATTAGCCTTGCCTTGGTTTTCGTATCTTTGAAATCCAAAATCAATAGACCAAGTAATGTAAAAGAACTCTGGCTTAGACATGTATTGCCTATTGAATTATTAGTGATTATTTTGGATCATTTTATAAATCTCAGTAACTTGCAGTGATGATAATATCAAAATTAGCTTGTCAAAGGGTCATTATCCTATTGAGTAGGAAAATAAGTGAGAATTCATGTAACTGCATTTCAATTTCAATTTCGTTATTTTGCATGTAAGCTGAGCACCTGAAATCAAAGATTTCTATTTAGAGTGTTGTCTTTGAAAGTCATTCATCATGTATTAATGAATATATGAAGAGTTTAAGAAAATTTCCTAAGAAAATAGAAAGAAAGAGTATGTTTCAAGATAGGACATCAGTGAGTCAAAATAATAATGTTTTTTTACTTGGGCAAATTATGTGTGTCTTAAAAGTGAAGAACAGTTGGTCTTGAAATCTGAAATATATTTATGTTGTTAGTCAAGTAAGTATCACTGACTTGTAAATTTATTCTGACTTGTGGTTTGCCTGTGAGTAAGTCCTCAGATCTTTCTCGTTTCTCAGTTTCCCCATTTTTAAAGTAGTTATAATAATCCCACTTATTTCTTTAAAAACTTTTTTTAAAGATTTTTTTTGGTCTGTGTGGGATCTTCACTGCTGCACGGGCTTTTACTAGCTTCAGACAGCAGGGGCTACTCTCAGGTTGTGGTGTGTGGGCTTCTCATTGCAGTGGCCTCTCTTGCTGTGGAGCCCAGGCTCTCAGCACATGGACTTCAGTAGTTGTGGCTCATGTGCTCAGTAGTTGCGACCCACGGGCTTAGTTGCTCTGTGGCATGTGGGATCTTCCTGGACCAGGGACTGAACCGGTGTTCCCTGCATTGCAAGATGGATTCTCAACCACTGGACCACCAGGGAAGCCCTAATGCCATTTATTTTTAAGCATAATCATATACTAATGTAGAAGATTGTGCTAGTCCTGGGAGAGTGTCCTGAGATCTAGGCAGACAGATGTGGCTGTTAATTAATATAGCAATCGTATTTTATAAGAGCAGCCTGCATTGCTAGACAGCATCTTACTGTTTACAGAATCAACAAGCAGCTGTTATATTATTATATAGCTCCACACGCTTATTATGAAGAATAGACTACATCATATGTCAAATACATATTTACATAAATGATATAATAATAACATTAAAAGAAATTGTTTAATGGTAAAAAACAACCAGAATTCCAAATAACAAAAAACTGTCATATTTCATGTTCCTTTCCCTAGTCTGTGTGCATTTGACTGTTCCATGTAATTGTAATATAGATAAAATTTAGTATGATCTTTGTGAAAACATACTCTATTTCCCCACATTTCTGAATAATATCCAACACCAGTATTTTATATGACTGTGTAACTATCCATTAAATATAGGCATCATAATTAAACATTTCTACTGCTGGGGTATGTGTTAGTCACTTAGCCATTTCTGACTCTTTGCAAGTCCATGGACTGTAGCCCATTGGCTCCTCTGTCCATGGGATTTTCCAGCCAAGAACATTGGAATGGGTTGCCAATTCCCTTCTCCAGGAGATCTTCCCAATCCAGGGGTTGAACCCAGGTCTCCAGCATTGCAGGCAGTTTCTTTACAGTCTGAGCCACCAGTTCAGTTCAGTTCACTCGCTCAGTTGTGTCCGATTTTTTGCAACCCCATGAAGCGCAACATGCCAGGCCTCCCTGTCCATCACCAACTCCCAGTGTTTACCCAAGCTCATGTCCATTGAGTCGGTGATGCCATCCAACCATCTCATCTTCTGTCATCCCCTTCTCCTCCTGCCTTCAATCTTTCCCAACATCCGGGTCTTTTCCAATGAGTCAACTCTTCGCATGAGGTGGCCAAAATATTGTTTTCAGCTTCAACATTAGTCCTTCCAATGAATGCCCAGGACTGAACTCCTTTAGGATGGACTGGTTGGATCTCCTTGCAGTCCAAGGGACCCTCAAGAGTCTTCTCCAATACCACAGTTCAAAAGCATCAAGTCTCCGGTGCTCAGTTTTCTTTATAGTCCAACTCTCACATCCATACATGACTATTGGAAAAACCATAGCCTTGACTAGATGGACCTTTGTTGGCAAAGTAATGTCTCTGCTTTTCAATATGCTATCTAGGTTGGTCATAACTTTACTTCCAAGGGGTAAGCATCTTTTAATTTCATGGCTGCAATCACCATCTGCAGTGATTTTGGAGCCCCCAAAATAAAGTCTGACACTGTTTCCACTGTTTCCCCATCTATTTGCCATGAAGTGATGGGACTGGATGCAGTGATCTTAGTTTTCTGAATGTTGAGCTTTAAGCCAACTTTTTCACTCTCCTCTTTCATGTTCATCAAGAGGCTCCTTAGTTCCTCTTCACTTTCTGCCATAAGGGTGGTGTCACCTGCACATCTGAGGTTATTGATATTTCTCCCAGCAATCTTGATTCCAGCTTGTGCTGCATCCAGCGCAGCGTTTCTCATGATGTACTCTGCATATAAGTAAAATAAGCAGGGTGACAATATACAGCCTTGACGTACTCCTTTTTCTATTTGGAACAAGTCTGTTGTTCCATGTCCAGTGGGAAGCCCCTATTGCTGGTAGATATGGCTTAATTAACTTTCTAAAACAGATATTTCAGAAAGGAATGGTGAAAAGTTAAAACTGTTCCAGTTTAACTGGTGGGAAATAGGTTGATAATGAGGAAATGCTATGAGATGTCTCTTACCTCTCTAAGTCTAGGATCTCCTGAACAACCCAGTAGTCTTGTACATTAGAAGGTAACTAAGGACACTGGTGAAGATGCCAGTTTGGAAGACTTTCACATCTAGATGGTCATTCAAGATGTGGGGCTCTGATAATTTGAGCCAGGTTTAGTGTAACTAATGACAGGACTCTGAAGTACAGTCACATTTAAAAGATATACAGAGGGAACAAAAGGCAAAGGAGACTAAGAAGTAATAAAACAGCAGCATCAGAAACCAAGAGAAACTAAGGCCAGCAGTACTGTTATGACTTGCACAGAGGCGGAGCTGACTCTGGATCTGAGACTGTTGATTTCTACCCCATGCATAGTTCCATCACTTCGTGGATAGGTGTAATTTTTCCTTTAACATTTTGTGCTTTGTGCCTGGGTCCAGTCAAGGACAGGATGCTTCTGTGTACCTAAATCTGTTTTGATTGTTTTAAATTGTGTTAAACTAACTAATCTGAGCTCATTAAAATCTAAGAACAGAGTAGCTTGTTTTAAAAAGGATTGCATTGTGTATTTCCACTGCTGTCTTTAGGCAATGTTTTCCAAAGGCTGGTTCAAGGACACCAGAGGATATATTTCAGTATATTTGAGAAGACCTCAAGGGTTTGCACTTTTAGTAGGTTCCCCAGTGATTTGATGCATGTTCAAGTTTGGAAACCCTTGAGCTTTTAACCGGAAAACATAAAAGTTTCATAGACATTTTAAAATGGCACATCTAGAGGTTTGCCATACCAGGGGTAAATAGATAATGAGGTATAGACCCAATTTTCACGATAACTTAATGTCATAAAGAATCAGCCCAGAGCACATGTATCTCTTGAACTTTTCCACTATTCAGAGTATTAGGCAGGATTCAGAGTAAATTAAAAAGAAGATAACATAAATGAATAATTGAATGCAATCATAATCTACAGAGAGAATCCTTAGTGGATATTTGTGGAAAGGGATATACTTCAAAGATAATCTCAGTCAGTGGGAAAGGGAGTGTGGTATCAGAGGATGCTTTCTCCAGGCTCCCTCACTTGTGTACTGCTTTGTTTCTTGGCCTTCCCCAAGGGAACTATATGTCACAGTAGTAGAAAGTGTCTTAGACTTGGCATGAGATGCTTTGATTTGGGGTCCTTCTCTGTCCCTTGCCAGCTGAGCAATCTTCAGAGAGTTTCTTAACTTTTCTGAACCTGGGATTCTTATCTATTAAACATGATAAAATCAGCATCGAGAAATGTTTGATAATGTAAACATGAAATAATACTATTTATAATTAACTCTGAAAGGGGGCTTCCCTGGTGTCTCAGATGGTAAAGAATCCTCCTACAACGCAGGAGACCCAGTTTGATCCCTGGGTTGGGAAGATCCTCTGGAGAAGGAAATGGCAACCCACTCTAGTATTCTTGCCTGGAGAATCCCATGGACAGAGGAGCCTTGTGGGCTAAACTCTATAGCGTCACAAAGAGACGGACATGACTGACAGCTAAACCTCCACAAACACCACCACCTCTGAAAGGAGAAATTTCTAGCGTACTTGCTTTTTACAAATATTTGTGACATATCAACATGTAAAATGTTTTAAAATGATTGATTTTAAATATTCTTATAATGTTTGGGTGTGCTGTGTATTTAACTGGGTGCCTTTCAGCAGTGTTTCCTAAAAGCTGCTTTGAGATCACCACTGGTTCTGGCTTGGTAGATCTGGACTGGGACCTTTTAATCTATGCTTTTTCCTAATGAATAAAAAATTTCACACTCTTCTTTAATGTTATATGCAATTTGCAGATACATTAAAAATCATGACTAATATTAAGGATTATTTTTTTAATATATGGGCTTCCCTGATAGCTCAGTTGGTAAAGAATTTGCCTGCAATGCAGGGGACCCCTGTTCAATTCCTGGGTTAGGAAGGTCCCCTGGAAAAGGGAAAAGCTACTCACTCCAGTATTCTGGTTTGGAGAATTCTATCAACTGTATAGTCCATGGGTCACAGAGAGTCGGACATGACTGAGTGACATTCACTTTCACTTTGGAACATACATTAAAATTTGCATCCGTCATTATTTGTTCCTCTGAAAAACTACTGGACTTTAAATTTGCTTTTGTTTTGTTCTGCAAAATAATAATTGTCTTTTAAAGTCATTAATGCCTTTTCATTCTATTAATGGTTTCTTTCACTCTGCAAAAGACATTTAGTTTGATGTAGGAAAGGCAACCTACTGAATGGAAGAAATTATTTGCAAATGATATATCTGATAAGGGATTAATAACCAAAATATATTTAAAAAATCTTAAATTCAGTATCAAACAACAAACAATCTGATTTAAAAGTGGGCAGAGAACTGGAATAGACATTTTTCCAGAGAAAACATACAAGTGGTCAATAGGCACATTAAAAGATGTTCAAAATGACTAACCAACAGGGAAATACAAATCAAAATCATAATGAGATATCACCTTTCACCTATAAGAATGGCTGCTAGCAAAAGGACAAGAAATAATGTGTTGAATAGAATGTAGAAAAGAAGGACCTGCATACACTGTTGGTGGGAATGCAAATTGATACAACTATGGAAAACAGCATGAAATTTTCTCAAAAATTAAAGACAGTGCTGCCATACAACCTAGCATTTCTAGGCATTTACCTGAAGAAAATGAAAACACTAATTCAAAAATATATACACACTCCAATGTTTATTGCAGCTTTGTTATAGTGAAGATATGGAAACAACCTAAGTACACATTGTAGATGAATGGATAAAGATGTCATATGTTTGTGTGTGTGTGCTTGCTCAGTTGTGTCCAACTCTTTATGATCACATGGGCTGTAACCCTGCAGGCTCCTCTGGCCATGGATTCTCCAAGCAAGAATACTGGAGTGGGCAGCATTACCTTTTCCAGGGGATCTCCCCTACCAAGGAGCAAACCCAGGTCTCCTGCATTGCAGGCAAATTTTTACCATTTGAGCCACTAGGGAAGCCTATATATATATATATATAAAATTATATGTATATATATTTATATATACATATGAAATGGAATATTCAGTTCAGTTCAGTCGCTCAGTCGTGTCCGACTCTTTGCGACCCCATGAATCACAGCACTCCAGGCCTCCCTATCCATCACCAACTCCCAGAGTTCACTCAGACTCATGTCCATCGAGTCTGTGATGCCATCCAGCCATCTCATCCTCAGTCGTCCCCTTCTCCTCCTGCCCCCAATTCCTCCCAGCATCAGAGTCTTTTCCAATGAGTCAACTCTTCACATAAGCTGGCCAAAGTACTGGAGTTACAGCTTTAGCATCTGTCCTTCCAAAGAAATCCCAGGGTTGGTCTCCTTCAGAATGGACTGGTTGGATCTCCTTGCAGTCCAAAGGACTCTCAAGAGTATTCTCCAACACCACAGTTCAAAAGCATCAAGTCTTTGGCGCTCAGCTAAACCATGAAAAGAATGAAACCTTGCCATTTTTGACAGCATGAGTAAACTTAGAGAGTTTCATGCTAAGTAAAAGAAGTCAAAGACAAATGCCATGTGATTTCACTTATTTGTAGCTCTCAAAACAAATTAAAAAACAAAACAAAAACAGACTCAGATATAGAGAACAATCTGGTGGTTGCTAGAGAGGTGATGGTTGAAATGGGCGGGGAGGGAAATTAAGTACAAAATTTCAGTTGTAAAATAAATGAGTCACAGGGATGTAATGTACAGCATAGGGGATACAGTCCATAATGTAATAACTCTGCATGGTGACAGATAGTAACTAGACTTCTTATGGTGGTTATTTCAGAATGCATAAAATATTTAACTACTCTATGATATCACACACTTGTAAAGTAATGCTCAAAATTCTCCAAGCCAGGCTTCAGCAATACGTGAACCGTGAACTTTAGATGTTCAAGCTGGTTTTAGAAAAGGCAGAAGAAGCAGAGATCAAATTGCTAACATCTGCTCGATCATGGAAAAAGCAAGAGAGTTCCAAAAACATTTATTTCTGCTTTATTGACTATGCCAAAGCCTTTGTGTGGATCACAATAAACTGTGGAAAATTCTGAAAGAGATGGGAATACCAGACCACCTGACCTGCCTCTTGAGAAATCTGTATGCAGGTCAGGAAGCAACAGTTAGAACTGGACATGGAACAACAGACTGGTTCCAGATAGGAAAAGGAGTACATAAAGGCTGTATATTGTCACCCTGCTTATTTAACTTCTATGCAGAGTACATCATGAGAAACGCTGCGCTGGATGAAGCACAAGCTGGTATCAAGATTGCCAGGAGAAATATCAATAATCTCAGATATGCAGATGACACCACCCTTATGGCAGAAAGTGAAGAGGAACTAAAAAGTCTCCTGATGAAAATGAAAGAAGAGAGTGAAAAAGCTGGCTTAAAGCTCAACATTCAGAAAACGAAGATCATGGCATCTGGTTCCATCACTCCATGGGAAATAGATGGGGAAACAGTGGAAACAGTGTCAGACTGTATTTTGGGGGGCTCCAAAATCACTGCAGATGGTGACTGCAGCCATGAAATTAAAAGACGGTTACTCCTTGGAAGAAAAGTTATGACCAACCTGGATTAGCATATTGAAAAGCAGAGACATTACTTTGCCAACAAAGGTCCATCTAGTCAAGGCTATGGTTTTTTCAGTGGTCATGTATGGATATGAGAGTTGGACTGTGAAGAAGGCTGAGCACTGACGAATTGATGCTTTTGAACCGTGGTGTTGGAGAAGATGCTTGAGAGTCCCTTGGACTGCAAGGAGATCCAACCAGTCCATACTAAAGGAGATTGGTCCTGGGTGTTCTTTGGAAGGACTGATGCTAAAGCTGAAACTCCAGTACTTTGGCCACGTCATGCGAAGAGTTGACTCATTGGAAAAGACTGATGCTGGGAGGGATTGGGGGAAGGTGGAGAAGGGGACAACAGAGGAAGAGATGCCTGGATGGCATCATTGACTAGATGGATGTTAGTCTGGGTGAACTCCAGGAGTTGGTGATGGACAGGGAGGCCTGGCGTGCTGTGATTCATAGGGTCGCAAAGAGTTGGACACGACTGAGTGACTGAACTGAACTGAACTCTATGATATACCTGAAACTAATATAATATTGTAAGTGAAGTATTAGTGAGTGAGTGAAGTTGCTCAATCGTGTCCGACTCTTTGCGACCCCGTGAACAGTATCCCACCAGGCTGCTCTGTCCTTGGGATTCTCCAGGCAAAAATACTGGAGTGGGTTGCCATTTCCTTCTCCAGGGGAACTTCCCGACCCAGAGATCAAACCCAGGTCTCCTGCATTGCAGGCAGATGCTTTAACCTCTGAGCCACCAGGGAAGCCCCTCCCAATGAAATATAAAGTTTAATCAATTATTTTCTTTCTTTCATATTTATTCCTTTAGCTAAGGTAAAAATATGATCTTTCAATTGCCAATATACATACTTATCTTTATTTCTCTTGTTCTTAAAAGATATAATTTTGTTTTTATTATTAAAGCTTGTGTGGTTTTAAAATCTTTCCTTCAGTCTTATTAACATTATTCCTTTTAGTTTACATGGCCTCTTAGAAGCAACAGGTGTTTCTTTGTGGTGAGATTTGACATAATTAAAATTGACTGAAAGGAAGCGAAGGAGCCTGCTCTGTAGGTTTATGCTCTCAGGAAGCTCTTCAGCAAGCATGGTAATAAAACTTCCTTCTATTTGCTGAATGAATGGATCTTTAGAGACTCCACTAGTCGGGAAGAGTAATATTGAAAGACTTTGCTTTAAACAATATCTCAGAGCTAAAAGGCCAGTTTGAGTAACTTGTCTTTCCCCATGGAGTTAGAATCTAAAGTCATGACTGCTGCCACATTTCCCTTGTCGGTAATTTCCTAAAGGCTCTTGGTGTAAGACTTGTCTGTGTGCTCAGTTGCTCAGTGTGCCCTACTCTTTATAACTCTTTGGGATGTAGCCTGTCGGGCTCCTCCGTATATAGGATTTTTCAGGCAAGAATACTGGAGCAGGGTGCCATTTCCTCCTCCAGGCGATCTTCCCAACTCAGGGATCGAATCCATGTCCCCTGCATTTCCTGAATTGCCCCTGGATTCTTTACCACTGAGCCGTCAGGGAACGCAATGTGTGAGACTATAGGTATAGGGCTTAGTTCTGTCATTTGTTCGAGGTCTCTGTCAACTTGTCTGTGATATTGTTAATGAATTAACAATTTAAAACATGTTTAAGTGCATACCCTAAACTGTGAATAATATTCTAATTTTCTTCTGGAAATCTCAATTCCAGAGCCTTAGTGGCCTCATCCGCCTGAGGCAGCAGTGCAGAGGCCTCCTATTTCATCCTGCTGAAGACTAGACTTGCTCCTGTCCCTCCAGGTTCCTTTTTCACATTTGGTCACTTCTGATGCTTTTGAAAGTTGCTTGCTGACTTGTTCTTTGTCTCTCTCTCACCTCTACAATGTGAACACTGTGAGATCAGAGACTTTTATTCACTACTGTCTCTCAGTGCATAAAGCAATGGTTGGTCCTCAGAAATAATTTATTGAATGAATGTATGTTTTATTTTTTTAATAACAGGGCACACCTATTTTCTGAGTTGTCTTCCTTCTTATGTTCTGACTAATATTTTTTCCCTTTGCCATCTGGAAATCTTCATTCATTTTAAAGGGCTTTACCATCTGCTAGGAGTTGCTAAAATTCTGATTTTCATCTGCACAGAAAGGCCAGCAAGAAGTTATAGAGGCTAGAAGTCTAAGATCAAAATGCTCCCTGGGTTGATTTCTGGTGAGTTTCTTCTTGGCTTGCAGATTTTTGCTTTCCTTTTGAGTCCTCATATGGCCTTACTTGTGTGTGTGTGTGTGTGTGCGCGTGTGTGTGTGTAGAGAGAGAGAGAAAGAACTCTCTGGTGTCTCTTTCTTTGCTTATTAGGACACTAATTCTGTTAGAGTTAGTTCAGTTCAGTTGCTCAGTCATGTCCGACTCTCTGCAACCCCATGAATCGCAGCACGCCAGGCCTCCCTGTCCATCACTATCTCCCAGAGTTCACTCAGACTCATGTCCATCGAGTCTGTGATGCCATCCAGCCATCTCATCCTCTGTCGTCCCCTTCTCCTCCTGCCCCCAATCCCTCCCAGCATCAGAGTCTTTTCCAATGAGTCAAATCTTCTCATGAGGTGGCCAAAGTACTGGAGTTTCAGCTTTAGCATCATTCCTTCCAAAGAAATCCCAGGGTTGATCTCCTTCAGAATGGACTGGTTGGATCTCCTTGCAGTCCAAGGGACTCTCAAGAGTCTTCTCAAACACCACAGTTCAAAAGCATCAATTCTTCGGTGCTCAGTCTTCTTCACAGTTCAACTCTCACATCCATACATGACCACTGAAAAAACCATAGCCTTGACTAGATGGATTTTAGTCGGCAAAGTAATACCTCTGCTTTTGAATATGCTATCTAGGTTGGTCATAACTTTTCTTCCAAGGAGTAACTGTCTTTTAATTTCATGCCTGCAGTCACCATCTGCAGTGATTTTGGAGCCCCCAAAATAAAGTCTGACATTGTTTCCACTGTTTCCCCATCTATTTGCCATGAAGTGATGGGACTGGATGCGATGATATTCGTTTTCTGAATGTTGAGCTTTAAGCCAACTTTTTCACTCTCCTCTTTCACTTTCATCAAGAGGCTTTTTAGCTCCTCTTCACTTTCTACCATAAGGTGGTGTCATCTGCATATCTGAGATTATTGATATTTCTCCTGGCAATCTTGATTCCAGCTTGTGTTTCTTCCAGCCCAGCGTTTCTCATGATGTACTCTGCATAGAAGTTAAATAAGCAGGGTGACAATATACAGCCTTCATGTACTCCTTTTCCTATTTGGAACCAGTCTGTTGTTCCATGTCCAGTTCTAACTATTGCTTCCTGACCTGCATACAGATTTCTCAAGAGGCAGGTCAGGTGGTCTGGTATTCCCATCTCTTTCAGAATTTTCCACAATTTATTGTGATCCACACAGTCAAAGGCTTTGGCATAGTCACCCTTATGACTTCATTTGACCTTAATTACCTCCATAAAGGCCCTTTCTCCAAGTACAGTCCCACAGGGGGATAGGACTTCAACATATGATTTTTGGGGGAAGGAGGGGAACACCCATTAGTCCATAACAGCAATTATTTTCTTTCAACACCTAACAGTAGTCATTCCATTGTCTTCTGACTTCCATCTTTCATCATTTCTGCAGGAAAGTTGCTTCTCTGAAGATAATATCTGTTTTCACTCACCAAAATAAGAAAACAATTTTCTCTATTTTTTATTTGCAGAGGTTTACTATGATGTCCCTAGGTGTGCTATTCTTTGTATTTATCATACTTGGAAATCATAGTTGACATCTTTTTTCAGTTTTAGAAAATTCTTGGTCATAATCTTTTCAAATGCTATTTTTCCCCCATTCTCTTTCTCTCCTCTCTGTATACCAGTTACAGATACAGTAGTTGTTGTCATCATATTTCATATGTGTCTTAAGGTGTCTTCTGTATTTTCCATTATCTTATTTCTCAGATCACAAATCCCTGTCTTTAGCTATATCTAATCTTTTGATAAACCTATTCACAGCATTACTAATTTTATTTCTTTTGTTATTAACTGCTATAAATTTCATTTCATTATTTAACATAGATGCTAGTTCTTTAGTGAAATGTTTCATCTTCGCATTTGTTTTCCTAAACGTATTAATCACAATAAATTTAAAGTCTGTGTCTGACAATTCTAATACCTGGATTATCTGTGATTCTGTTCCTACTGTATATTTAAATATTTTTATCCTTACTCTTGGTATTAAAAATCATAGAATTCCTGACTGGTTTCCAGAGAGAGGTTTTCTTCAGCTGCTGGTAGATATTTAGAATAGAAGCAGATCATTTGACTATAATATTATTACTATTAATATGTTATTAGGATGATTAAGATTTGGATTGCAGTTTTTGTAAGGTTCAGGTTATTTCCACATCATCCTTATTTCCAAGGTAGAATTTTATAGGACTCCCAGGTGAAAATTTGTAATTTTTACCAAGGTCTTTTCTCTTAGGCAAATCATGAACTCAAGTTTTTATTTCTCCAGTCCTGTGAGACTACTTAAAACTCTTCTTAGCATCTCAGTCTCATTGGTGAATGCCTTGAGAAGAAAAATGACTTAAACTTCTGGACTCATATCTCTTAACTTCCTTTCTCTCTGAAACTTCATTCCTTTAAGTTCTGACTGCCTTGGTAGCTCTGAACCCTAATTTATGTCTCCCCAGCTCCTTGAGGCTGCAAAAAACCTCTGCGCATCTATACTTTCTTGTCCACTTAATTGCTCTTTCCTGATAGGTCTGTCAACTTCTTTGTGTTACCATGAATTTGGCAGAAGACATATGATTACTGGGTCAAAGACAAGGGATGGTTTATAACTCACAGAAATAGCAATAGCTAGAGTATCATCATTTTCTTGTGCCGGTTCCCCAAGCCTCAATTTTCATAGGGCAATATAACAAGTAGTTATACACTTACACATATAGGCTTGTATTATAGTAGAGGAATCCTAAGCTTAGGGAATCCAGTCTTGGGTTACAAACAAGTTTGTCCTTTGTTACAAAAGGAGACATGATCTTTAACAATAATGAGAAGCAAACAAAGTTGCCCTCTGCTACGGAGGCCGACAATCTCTCTGTCTTCCAAGACTATTCATTATGTAAATATCTTTGAAGGTAGTCCTGAAAACAAGAGCTATGAGTGTTTCTACTTATAAGAACAAATAATAGAATCAGAACCAATCCCTTAACCCATCTATATTTACTATATAAAGGTAGGTAACTTTCATTTTAAATTTCTATGTTGTCTTTTCTACTTAGCCTTAAGTACTCTACTTAGGTATAGCACGTTGTGTTAATGAATGCACAGACTCCACTTAGGGCTGCGAGGAGAAAGTTTAGGATAATTTTGTCACCCATAATAACCTTAGCTAATGCAATGAACCTGATCTGAATACAGAGCCAATATGATATCACTGATCATTTGAACTAAAGTCAAGAATAGGTTTATAACTGGAAGACTTTCATTAAAGAAAAACTGCTTGTAGGGTGAATATAAATAATGAGTTGGTTATTCCTTTGAAAGCTCCTTAGAGCAACCAAAGGAGGTCTCACTTTGGTGAGATAGTTTCAGTTATCTGAGGACTACATGATCTACTAGTTATATTTCTTTAAATACTTAAAAGCTTTGCATCTTTAGATGTAGATCCCTGTGTGAGAGGGAAGTCAGTGTTTGGCTTCCACACAAGAAGTTGCAACTAGGAAACAGTCCAGGGACATATATGATACTCTTGGAAAAAAATGTTGTTTACATTGTTGCGTCAGGTGGCAGAGTGGAGATAAAAGTTCCCCCAGAGGTATAGCTTGCACCTTTTCATGTATAGCTGAGATGCAGCTAAGGCTGGGCCAGCAATAGGGATGTACTATTCACATTTGACATGTAAAGTTCGATGGCCTGTTGCAACATGTTAGTGATTAAGTCTGAGTTTGTTGTTCATTGTTGTTCAGTTGTTAAGTCATGTCCAGTTCTTTGAGACCCCATGGACTGCAGCATACCATGCTCCCCTGTCCTTCACTATCTCTCGGAGTTTGCTCAGATTCATGTCCACTGGGTCAGTGCTACTATCTAACCATCTCATCCGCTGCTGCTCCTTCTCCTTTTGCCTTCAATCTTTCGCAGCATCAGGATCTTTTCCAATGAGTCAGCTTTTCTCATCAGGTGGCCACAGTGTCGGGGCTTTGGCTTCAGTATCAGTCCTTCCAGTGAGTTTACTCAACCTCAAAATGAGAATACTAGGCTGGAAAGTCATAAGACTTCCATGGGTCAGAAGTTAAATTCTGAAAAGGTCCTAATGGCAAGTTAATAATTACTTTTCAGAAGGAGTATGTCTAGTATCTGTGGGAAGCAAGGAGTCCAAAACCCTGGAAGCAACTCTGAGTGCAATCTGCCTCCCTTAGCTTGGGCTCCAATAATCAAAATCATTCTTCCCAGAGCTTTGTAGCTCAGTAGGATCATTAGGCTATAAGAGCTCCAAAATCAGAGAGTGTGCCAGAGCTTTTTATTCCTTAGTTTTGAGGTTGAATGGAGAGACAGTGAGGATAGTTTCCTTCTACTTGAGGCCTCAGGCCGAGTAATAAGATACAGAAGGCCAAAACCAGAATGAAGCCTTAGGCCACTTTTGGCTTAGGTCTTAAAAGTGGAAAATAGATTATTGACTTTATTTCAAGTCCAGACCTTCAGGGCTGAAGAAAATATGTGCACTGGGGCCCAGTGTTCCAGCCAGGAAGAAATAAAGTGGTATCATCTGTGTAGAGTGTTTCCTATACATCCCTTTCCTGGAGAGGTCAGAGTATGCCTTCTTTAGACTGTACTTTATGCATTAATTTTTTAAATTGTAAAAATATCTTTGATATGTGTGTATACATATATATATATGTATATATATACACACATGCATGCTAATTCACTTCAGTTGTGTCCAACTCTTTGTGACCCTATGGACTGTAGCCCCCAGGCTCCTCTGTCCATGGGATTCTCCAGGCAAGAATACTGGAGTAGGTTGCCATGCCCTCCTATATATATATATATATATATATATATATATATGTATATGTATATGTATATGTATATATACATATAGTAAAGAAAGATATTCCATAGATTGCATTTTGGAAATGCATTAGTGAGCCTCTCACTCATGCTAGATCTTCTAATTTCTTTTAAATGGTATTACAGTTATAGAAATGTTTTCATCCTTCTCCCTTTTAATTGTTTATAATTTTTCAAAAAGTAGTTTTGAATTATCAACCTTGCCCCTGAGCCAAACAAGCACATACAACCAATTTCTGAGCAGCAATGTTATCACCAACCATTTCCCATGTCACTCATGTCAGAGAGGACCCAGTTTCATCACCAGTCTCCTGTCCCAGCTTCACTTCTTTCCTTTTTGCTGATGTCTGGTGAATCTGAATCCTCAGTTCATGGTTCTCTCTTAAGATCCAGACCATCATATCCAACACCTTACCAGACATCTACATCAGGATACAAATCTCAAAAGTGGCATTAACAAAATTAATACATTTCTCCACCTTGTCCACCCTCAAATCTACTCCCACATCACTTTTCCTTCTCGCAGGCACCAGTCACTTCATTACCCACATCAGAATTCAGCCCTGCCTCCTGATTGCCTCTTGCATCTGTCTCCTCCATGTTGCTTCCTTGGCCCTTCCTTGATTCATCTCCCATCTGAACTATTTAATAACTGCCATGATTGCTGGGAATTGTCCATTCCATCATCCACCCTGCAACCCATTACCCACCTTGCAACTATATTTAGAAAGTGATATTTCTAAATATAGAGTTGATCATTTTACTTCTCTACCTAAAATTCTTTAGTACTTCTTATATCTGTGGAAGGATTAGACTCCAACTCCTGGCATGGAGATACTGGCCCTTGTTTACCTTTTAGACTAAGTGCTACGCTGGTGCCTAATGCTGAATTTCTTCCTATTAACCCAGTAGTCCATATAACCAGTACATTTGAAACGGAGTTTGACATGTGAGAATAGAATACTAATTTGTATTTCTACATTTAAAATGGAGAAAACAGAGAAAAGAAAAAGAGAAAAGATGATTCATAGATCTTTTGAAGTGACTCAAAGTCTGATGAAAGGAATCTGTGATAAAAAGTGACTATTTTAAAAACTGAATACAGGACATATATCTTGAAAAAATTTTTTTTCCTGTCTACGTATACACTTTTATAAAAGTATTGCTAAGATATAACATTATTGTTTGAAAAAAATTTATTGAAATGACAAGAAATTGGGATTATTCTTCCTAGGAAATTTAAAGTCTATGATTGCCAAACCTGAAGGAAGTTTAATGATTTCAGGCAATCTATTGTTGTTGGAAGTATAAAAAATGACTTGATAAGGATTTTTAAAAAGGATTTATCAGAAGAAATTTATAAAATTCAGATATGTTCTAGGATTTCTTAATTAGAACTTAACTTAGATAGTTCTAATAGTTAACCTAATAAAATCTTTAATTCCTAAGATCATGTGTAATTTTACATGGTTCAATATTTTAAGACATAATACATATTGCAATTAAAAATTTTACTTTTAAAAAGTGTATTTTAATGTGTGATACAGTGACATACTTCAAAATCGAAATATATAAAAACTTGTACAGTGAAGTCTCTCTCTACTCTGGGTTTCATCTGCTCAGTCTCCTTTTCTCAGAGTCACAGGTAGGAAACCAAGAATATCAGTTTCTTATGCATTTTTCCAGAGTTCCTTTACATACATACAAGTAAATACAAATATGTATTTTTATCCATTTCTAATGCAAATGGTAGTATAATGTATACATGATGTCCGTACCCTGGGTTGACATGTTTCTGCACAGAAAACTCAGGAACTAATTCATAGAGGGTTTCATGGAAATATCAAAGATTTCTGGAATATGTGTTCTTTATATGTACTTATCTGCTTAAGGATTATCTGAAAATAATCTGAGGCTGAACTCCCCCAGGCCCTGAGTAGGCTTCTGAGACTTTCTCCCTTCCCACCAACTTGCTTACATTTCTTGAATAGAGATTAAGTCTAATATTAAGCTACCAGGCTCCTCCATCCATGGAATTTTCCAGGCAAGAGTACTGGAGTGGGTTGCCATTTCCTTTTCCAGGGGATCTTCCCAACTCAGGGATCAAACCCGGGCCTTCCACATCACAGGCAGACACTCTACCATCTGAGCACCTGGGAAGCTGCCTGATATTAAGCTGCAGAAACAGAACTGAAGAGGTAAAATTCCAACAAAGAAAAGCAAATAATAACACAAATTTCTGGCATTAAATGTGAAGAATATTTCTATTTTCTGTAACACAGTGCAGCTGTGGGCATAATTTAAAATGCTCTCATTCTAATCATTTCAGGATGAATTTTATGAAAGTAGGCCATCATTCCCGCTCCTGTCGCCTGCCCCCAATCTGTGCTGCTGTAGAAGACTTTAATGTGGAGAGGCCCTTCTCACCAAAATGCTCCAGGTGCCCTCCCAGTCACGTGCCCTGAGGCAAAGACCCAAAGTAGGTTGTAGGAATCAGTACAGATTAGGAAGAGGGCAATCCATTTGCAGTATAAAGTGTGGGTTCTAATCCTGGCTCTGCCTCCTGTTAAATAGGTAATCTTGTCAATTCATATAGTTTTATAAAGTTTTATAGGCACCGATATTTTCATCTGTGAATGAGGCTGATCATTTTCATCCTGTCTTCCCCAGTAGGGAGTGGGTAGTACCAAACAGGAAGTGTTAACATGCCTCATGGCCAGTGTGGTGCCCCGTGAATGCTGTTGCCACCATGAGCTCTTTGGGATTTCTGAGGGGAGCCTGTTACTAGGTTTTCCTAGTAACTCTGTAAAGGCTTGTGCCCAGCAGTGGGAAAAGAAGAAATTTCCCAGAAAATCATCCTGAGGGTTTGCCACTCAAATTTTGTTCTTTGGTTTGTAATATTTGTTTTGTTGTTGTCCTTTAGCTTTACTCGTAGGCATATCCTGTTCACTCTTTAACAATATTATGGTTTTATTTTGGTGGCTAATTTGCTACTTTTTGAAGATTTTGACTTAGAATGGCCTTTTTGACAGCTACACAAAAATGTTTAGGTTGTTTCCAGAGACATGTTTCCCTTTAAGACGTGATGCAAAACCCCAGGTGTGCCAGTAGGACCTGGGATCTACTTCATTGGGATCCTTCCCCTCTTTACTTGACAAACACAATCATCTGGGTCAGAGCTTTGCAAACTGGAGTGATCATTGCTATCAGCGGGAGGGCTCTTAAAATACTGGTTGCCTCACTATTTCTGTTTCACTGTCTCGGGTGGAGGTCCAAGAATTTGCATTCCTAATGGGTTCCAGGTGATGCTGTGGCTAATACTGCTGGTCTGGGGGCTGTACTTTAAGAACCACTGATCTAAAACCTAAGGCAGGGTTTCTTTAAGATGATTTTAAAAGGAGCGCCTTGCTCTTAAAAGGACCGCCTTATTCGGTAACGCCCGGCATTTGGTAAGAAGGCAGATCCTTGATTCCAACCCCAACTCTGAGGAAGCAGATTCTCTGCATTTCAGGAAATACAGGTTCCATCTCAGAGGTGAGTCTCCTGCATTTTAATATCTGAGAACCACTGGTTTGTGCACAATTCTTATCCCTGTATGCACATTAGAATTATGTGGAGAGTTAAAAGCAGCCAAACACCTACTCCTCCTCCCACACCCCTAGAAATTCTGTTTCAAGTGGTTTGGGGTGGGACCCAAGCAACAGGATTTAAAAAAACACCCCACTGATTCTAATGTGCAGCCAGTGCTATGGACTAATGAGGGAACAGGTTGAGCTTATTGTTCTATATCTTGGGATGTTAAGAATCTGTAGGAACTGGCTTGGGTCTTTTGAGGTTCAAGGTTGTTTGGGAATGCAGCTCAAAGTGACGATAAACTCATTTAAGGCTAAGACTGCTAGTGAAGACGTACCATGGGAAAAGCTGAAAAGCACCTACTTGGAAGAGAGTGAGTTATCCATTTGTAATTATATGTTTATAATTGCAAGCTATAAATCTAATGTTATTTTGCTAACTATATTTTGTTTAGTCTGAGAGTTTAAGTGTGTCTGTCTTATTTTGTGTTAACTGGTTATGTGTCTGATACTTCTGTTAACTATCTTATACTCTCCTATAAAGACACTTAGATTTATTCCCTACAATAGCAGAGAGAAGGTGGTCAGATTTCAACTTAAGATTAATGCAGGAGCTCTGTGGAGGGAGTTTTAAGCAGAGACTGAATAATTAGTGATGGGAAAAGATGTTGTAGTTAAAACAAATATAGGAAGTGGTCCTGTTTAAATCACAGGAGACTAGGATTCTACAACCATGAGAATGTAGGAAGCAAGAAGGGAGTCAGGATAGCTGTGACCAAAGTCTCCTGGACTTTCCAGGACATTCAAAACTTGCTTTTGAAGACATTTTGTGTTTATAGCTGCTTCTTTAGTCTTGGAGACCTGGAATACTTCCAGAGGGTCTAGGAACATGAAGCAAACAGTGCCCAGCTGGTCCATGGAGGTGAAGCTTCTTAGGATAGTGTCTTGGAAACCATGTGGAGTTTCTTCCCTGTCGGATTTCACTAGGGCTCTAAGTCTGCCACTCTGAAGCAGAGACGGTAGACATAGGGCATTAATGGAGTTCTCTGACCTGTTTATTTTGCAGGTGGCAGTCAGACAGTTCAGGTTATCTGGGGAAGTTATACTGGGAGCTCAGTGACCTTGCTTGTAAACATACCACCAAGTAACAGGCTATTTGAGGTCAGTGAAATTATGGATGTGAAGGGCCTGTGGCTCCTCAAGGATGTGTGTTCCTGTTCCTAACAAATGCTATTCTGGGTCTGTCTTGAAGGGTGAGCAGTGTTTAGGGTCATTTACAGGGGAGAGAAGGCTCTGTGTCTGTCACTTCTGATAGAATATGCACAACAATACATACAATATCTATTTCTCTTCAGTCTGTGGGGATTTATTTCAGCACAGCTTTTACACATCTGGTCCTGAGAAAATCCACACTGTTGCTACTCACCCGGCAGCCCTTACCACAACATTGGCAGTTCTAACAGACAAATCAACCATTTTCAATGGACATTTCCTCCCTGCTTTGCATATTTCCTCTAACTGCACCCCCTCCTCACTTGACAGATGCTGCTTTCTCTGCATCGGTGGACTTTTCCAGGCCCCTCCTCTTTACACTGGCCCTTTAAGCAGACATTTACAGAAATTATCCTGTATTATCCTGTTCAGTGTCACTACCCTGCTCTCACAGCTACAGTCTTAGCTCACTTGAAAGAGAGCTTGGTTGCATTGAATTTTTATCTGCTTCCTAGTTCCTGGAGTTCCACCTCCACTCATCTCGGCTCCTCCTGCTATTTACCTGAGCTCTGTCTGTTGCAGGAGAGCAAATGGAACAACGGAGGCCAGGTTTTCCAGGCATCATCCGTCTGTTCAGTATGATAATTTTTCAATTAGCAGTCTACTATTCTTAAATATCATTGAGACCATTCATTTTCTCTAAAACATCTTTTGTGTTCTAACAAACATTTTCCATTTCTTAGTACTTTTGTAATTCTGATTGATTTTGATTACATATTTGTACAGTGTTTCTTTTTCCCTGAAGAGACACAAAAGCCCTTAACATTTTCTTCTTTCTGTTTGTCAGGGAGTCTCTGAGATAGTCACACTCACACATAAATGAATGAATATAACTGAGAATGATTGGCCCAGATGAGAGGCTACTAGAATTTTCTTCCTCTTCCAACTGCCTCTACTGGATAGTGCCCTTAACATCACCTGTGTTGATCCCAAAGCTACCATGGCCCTTCCTCACCCTATGGGAGGCAGTTTTTATTTCCTGACCTAACTTAATGCAACCCAGGGCAGGGTTTGGTGTGGTGTGGGGCGGGGATGAATGGTCAGCTGGAGAGTAGCATGGAGGAAGGGAAGAGGAAGCACCTGGGCTCTCTTCACACCTACCTACTGCTCTGGTCCCAGGACAGTCTTTATTCTGGCCTCTCCTTCCACAAAGCTCTCTTCCTAGAATCCTCTCCTCCAGCACTTGACATAAAAACAGACATCTGGTGCTCTCCCTGTGCACTGTAGAAACTCTTACTTCATTCACGGTGTACTACATGGCCTACTGATGACATCTCCATACTCTATATAGCTTGTGGGTTTAGGTCTCCATGCATAGTCCTCTGGTAGTCCAGAGGCCCACTGAAACTAAAAGAATTTGTTTAAATGTGTATGCCTATATACATTTTGTTTAAATTGTCTGTGCATGAACATTCCTCTGAATGCTTTCCTGAGGAGAGAGTTCATAGCTTTTTATCAGATTCTCAATGAGTAATATGATCCAGAGATACTTTAAAAGGTCAAGGAATAACCACTGATGTGGCAGTGGATGGCCTGGAGACAGTGTTTAGTTCAACAACAAATATTTATTGAGTTTATATAATGTGGCTTCCCTAGTGGCCCAGACAGTAAAGAGTGCCTGCAGTGCGAGAGACCCAGGTTCAATCCCTAGATTGGGAAGATCCCCCGGAAAAGAAAATGGCAACCCACTCCAGTATTCTTGCCTGGGAAGTCCATGAACAGAGAAGCCTGGCAGGCTACAGTCATGGAGTCACAAGAATTGGACATGACTGAGCGACTTCACTTTCTTTCTTTCTTTGTATAATGTGCCAGGAACTGTTCAAGGCTCTTGATACATCAGTGAACAATAACAACATTCCCCCAAATCCTTACCACATGAAGTTTTACACTTCAGTTTGGGGAGACAAGCAGCAGACAGTATACACATTCTAAAGTACACTAGAGGGTGTAAAATGCCGTGGAAAAATAAAACAGAGATCAGGGAGGTAGGAGAGAAGGGTTGCTATAATTTCAGGGTAGACCTCATTGAAAAAATGATATTTTAGGGAAATCTTAAAAAGGACAGGAATCATGTGGATATTGAGGGAAGACTTTGCCAGGCTTGCCAGGCAGAGTGAACAGTTGGTGCAGTGACTCTTAAGGTGGGAGTAAACCTGGCTTGTTCTGAGTGATGGGGTGGAGTGAGTGAGGGGGACTGTCAGTGAGTCAAACGGTAATGCTGTGTGCACGTGTCTGTGTGTGTGTGTATTTTTGGTTGGGTTGGGAATGCAGTACTCTTTTTTTCATTTAAGACAATAAAATATGATCCACTACAATCTGATTTTGTTACTAAAGATGCTTTCAGCAGTGGCTAGGTTTTGGATAATAAGGGATGCCAGAATTAGAAATTCAATAGTTGAGGGAGGATGAGTTTGAATTATTTGGGTTATAAGGATACATCCTGTTTCCTTGATTCAAAGAATCAAAGAATCAAGATTCTTCTCTATACCTATTTAAAACCAATTGAAAAGTAATACAGTAGAAATCAGATGGAGAGTGAATCTTATCAGTTTTATTGATGATAGATTTGAGTCTTCTAAGCAGTAATACCTTCCAACGTTGATGTTTCCTGCTGAGCTGGGTGTAGCAAAAATGAGGTTGAGATCCGATACTCCCCACCTGGGACTTTGACTTTTAGCTTCACTAAACTGAGAAATTTGGTCCAATTGCTCTGGCCCACCAAGCGACTAACTCAAGCAACCTCCAGGGCGAGATGTGAGGGGCTGGTTATAATACAGGGAGTCATAACTGAAAATTTTCCTCACCAGCATTGCAGCTGCCAGAGTCACTTTGGTGTCCTTAAGAGAATACGGTAGCAGCTCCTTTTTGATGGGGAAATGGTTTAGTGTGCCACCTGGAGAACAGGAGGCTAGACACATGCAAGCATGCACTTAGGGGCCCTTATTACCCAGGAAAAGAGATGTAATTCCCAAGTTTTATGTTTTGAGTATCTAAAAGTGGATGCTATGAAGGATGCTTTTGGAGAGAAGGTGGGAATAGATGAGTACCTGATTGTCCTTGCTGCCTTTTTGAAAATTAGTTTCAGTGCCAGAATATATTTGTTAGGAAATCATAGGCTCCTGTGTATGTGTATGTTTGGGGAGGTATTGGTGATGAAAGGGAGAGATAGGGAGAAATATAATATTTTATTTTTTTATTTAAAATGAACTTGTAATCATGTGGCTTTCATTTTTAAAATTCGGAAATAAATACTTAAACATTAAAAAGGACTGTAAAAATAAGTTCTCCCTGTTTTTCTCTCAAAATTCCCCTCTCAGAGGTAACCACCATTATCAAATTTTTGTGAATCCTTCCAGAGATATTTTTGTACAATAAATATTTAGTTTGTTTTACATAAATGATTAATATTAAAGACTTTCAGAGAAATACATTGGGTAGTTTAGTTAAACTTAGAGACATTTTGATATATGATGTCAATATCAACTCCACTATGTGATACCTTACTGTAAGAAAAACCCTTTTTATTAGGCACACATTTACGTACAATTGATGACTTAAAACCCATTAAAGAGAAAAGAATCCAAGTGTAATGGTTATTGAAAAGGGCATCATTTGTACCAATGTGCTTCAGTGTGTGTATTTTAGATTTGTTTTTCCTGCAGTGTCTGTCATGTATGTTTCCATGGTTACCAGGTAATAGACACAATGGGAATAAAAATGTAGAGAACTGAAGTGGAACTATTAGAGTAGATTTCCTCCACAAAGGACATTCATTGTTACAACTGTTCCCTTTGGGTTATTTGGAAACAGGGCCTGGATATAAAGGTAGATAGATGCTTATTGGGTAGCTGGTACTTTTCTCTAAGTATGTCTTTACATACTTTGGAATTAATTACATTAGACTATCCTCTGAAAACTAAATTTGTAGTAAACAGTGGAGTTATGTTAAGTAAAAACACTTACTGCATTCCCGAAGTTATCAATTCTGGCAGAAGTGCTGTGAGAATGAGGCACAAAGGCAGTCACAGTATAAAACAAAAACTTAGATTCTGTTCTTAAAAGCAGGTGAAGACAAAAGTTGCACAATTTCATACTTTCAATATTCTGAGGTTTTAAAAAAGAAAAAAAAATTCCCCAATGATAACAACTGAAAGCAGGTAAGGTGTGGAAGTGGTTTGGAGAAATGGAAAACGCTCTGCCCTAGAAGTAGTTGTGAGTTATTCTCCCAGCTTTGCCGCCACGTGGATGACCTTAATCTTGACCAGATATTCAGTCTCTTCTGGCGTCAGGTTTTCCATCTCTTAAACTTGCTAAGTAATCTCTCAGGTTGCTTCCAAATCCAACATTTTATCATGTTAGGAAAAGACTTCAAGTAATCCATTATCTCAATTCCACATTGAGATTTTTGTCTGATAAATTACTGCATCTCTCTCAAAATACTTAACAGCTGCCTAGATCTGCTAATAGTAGTTCTTGTTTAGTTATTCCTCAGCAGCACAATTAGATAATCACAACTAGTCTCAACTGAAAGTTTTTGGTTACTGAAATCATGGCAGCAGTTGTCTCAATTGCTCAAATATATCTTTTTTTCTTTTTTAACTTATTGCTTCCCTCATGAATCACAAACTGAGGTTAAACTGAGATTTTAGGAATTAGTAATAATTCATTATTGCTGAATACATTTAAAAAAATGATTTAACGACATTAAAAATTTAAGGACACCAAAAAATTTAGTGAAAAAATACAGGAAAAAAAGGACAAATCAAGAATTTAGAGCTCAGTGAATTATCGCTAGGTGCCCATGCCCATGTAATCACTATATGGCATAGAGGTGGAATATTGCCAGCACCCCAAAGGCTTTCCTCATGACCCCTTTATACTCGTCACTTTTTGACACAAGACTAAACTCTTAGTCTTGCCTGTTTTTGAACTTCATGTAAGTGAACTCATATACTATGTATTTTGTATCTAACTTCCTTCACTCAGTATCAAGAGATTGTTCACATCATTACTTGTAGTTCTTTCATTTTAATAGTTGATATACTCTTGTATATCAATTATGCATTAATTCTACTGTTAGTACACATTAGGGTTGGTTTTAGTTTGGGGTTTTTAAGTATAGTGCTTCTGTGAACATTTTCAGGCATATATTTGGGGCACACGCACACAGTTTTAAAATACTGAGTGAGTGACAGTCACTCAGTTGTGGCCGACTCATTGTGATCCCATGCACTGTAGCCTGCCAGGTTCCTCTGTCCATGGAAATCTCCAGGCAAGAATACTGTGACTGGATTGCCATTTCCTTCTCCAGGGGGTCTTCCCAACCCAGGAATAAAACCCCAGTCTCCTGCATGGCAGGTGGATTCTTTACTATCTGTGCCACCAGGGAAGCCTACTACTAAGAGACTCAAAAGTATTAAAATTACTAAGAAGCCAACTATTGAGAGTTTTATACTGAGCATATACCTAAGTGTGAGGTTGCTGGATCATAGTATACATATAAATTTAGTAGAACGTCTGTCAGTTTTCCAAAGTGGTTGTTTTAGTCAGTTTGGGCTGCTATTGAATATAACAAAGTATCATGGAGTGGGTGGCTTAAACAATAGTAATTTATATCTTATGGTCTGGAGACTTTAGTTAGGTTCTAGTGAGGTCTCTTTTCTGGGTTACAGGGTTACCGACTGCCAACTTCTTGCTATGCCCGTATGTGGCAGGCAGAGAGGAGCTCTTTAGAGTCCCTTTTATAAAGGCACTAATCCCACCATGTAGGCTCGTGCATCATGACCTAATTACCTCACAAAGGCCCACCTTCTAAAGGCCTTACCATCACATTAGGGGTTAGGCTACAACATATGCATTTGGGGGGACAGAAATGTCCAGTCCATTGCAGTGATTTTTGCTAATTTACATAATCATAGGTAGTAGATGAGAATTTTCATTGCTCTAAATTCTTGACCTTTGGGATTAATAGTCTTACATTTTAGATGTTTCTATGAATGTGTAGATCTTATGATTTTAATTTCAATTTCTTTGATTACTGTCAAGGTTAATGTACTGGTCAGAATTCTCTAGAGAAACAGAACCAGTAGGGCATATATTTATATTTTTATAATGCATTTATGCTGCTGCTGCTGCTAAATTACTTCAGTCGTGTCCAACTCTGTGCGACTCCATGGACAGCAGCCTATCAGGCTCTGCTGTCCCTGGAATTCTCCAGGCAAGAACACTGGAGTGGGTCGCCATTTCCTTCTCCAATGCATGAAAGTGAAAAGTGAAAGTGAAGTCGATCAGTCAAGTCCAACTCTTAGCGACCCATGGACTGCAGCCTACCAGGCTCCTCCACCCATGGGATTTTCCAGGCAAGAGTACTGGAGTGGGGTGCCATTGCCTTCTCTGATAATGCATCTATAAATATACATTTATTTATTGTGAAGAATTGGCTCATGTGATTATGAAGCCTAAGAAGTCCCATGATCTGCCATCTATGAACTGGGGACCTGGGAAAAGTAGCATAATTCAGTTTAACCTGAAGGCCTAAAAACTAGAGATGTTAATGGTGTAAATCCAGTCTTAAGGCCAGAGATGAGATGAGGTGTCCCTGCTGAAGTGCTGAGACAGGAAAAAAGGGGCAAATTCCTCCTATTGCCACCACTTCACCATTTTGGGTTTATCCAAACCCAAAAGGGATTGGATAATGCTTATCCACACTGGGAAGGGCAATACAAATGGTAATATCATCTGAAAACATCTTCACAGTCATACCCAGAAATAATACTTAATTTGGTTTCTGTGTACCCAATAAAATTGATGCATAAAATTGACCATTACCCTTAAGTCAATTTTCTGAAGTTCATGGGCCACTGATTTTGAATTAAATTTCTTTATAATCTGATTACTTAAAATCAGGTTCTGTGATATTTTGATTTAATATACCAATACTGGATCTAAATGGTATTCTGTACATGCTTAAATTAGTATTAGCCATGATCATTCTAACATCTAGATAAATAGTAAATAAGGCAACGTATTTTAAAAAATTATTGGTCATTTTCATTTTCGTGAAGAACTTGGTCAGATTTCTTTTTTTCTTTTCACGTCTCACATATATCTCTCCCCATAAATGTGACATTTTACTCTTGTCTGTGTTTTGATTAGTTGTTGTTCAGTCACTGAGCCATGTCTGACTCTGTGACTCCACGAACTGCAGCACGGCAGGCTTCCCTGTCCTTCACCATCTCCCAGAGCTGACTCAAACTCATGTCCATTGAGTCAGTGATGCCACCCAACCATCTCATCCTCTGTCATCCCCTTCTCCTCCTGCTTTCAATCTTTCTCAGCATCAGGGTCTTTTTCAATGAGTCAGCTCTTCACAACAGGTGGCCAAAGTATTGGACCTTCAGCATCAGTCCTTCCAATGAATATTCAGGACTGATTTCCTTTAGGATTGACTGGTTTGATCTTGATGTCCAAGGGACTTCTCAAAAGTCTTCACCAGCACTACAGTTTGAAAACATCAGTTCTTCAGTGCTCACCTTCTTTATGGTCCAACTCACACATCCATACTTGACCACTGGAAAACCATAGCTTTGACTGTACAGATCTTTGTTGGTAAAGTGATGTCTATCTCTTTTTAAAGTTGTTTAAAAAGATTATTTTCCTCTTCCTCTGACTTAGATGTTTCTGCTTATTAATATACTGTTTAGGTTTGTCATAGCATTTCTTCTGAGGAGCAAGATCTTTAATTTCATGACTGCAGTCACTATCCACAGTGATTTTAGGGCCCAAGAAAATAAAATCTGGCACTGTTTCCACTTTTTCCCATCTAATTACCATGAAGTGTTGGGACTGGATGCCATGATCTGAGTTTTGATGAGTAGGAAAACAATTTTAATGTAATCAAATTTTTGAAATTTCTTTGTATTGTTACTGCTTTTTGTAATCTGTTTAAGAAATCTTTTTCTATTCAAAGGTCAGGAATATATTCCTAATCTTAGTTTCATTGTTTACTTTTCGTGTTTAGATCTTTAAATCACCCAGAACTGAATTTTTCTTTCCTATGTGAAGTGGCCAAATTTTGTTCTTTCTTATATAGTTAGTTGACCCTGCATATTTTTTTGAAGAGTTGATCATTTTTCCCACTGCTCTAAGTGTTCTATTTGACATTATTCAGGTATCCATGTAAATATGGATCTGTTTTTTTGTTCTATTACTTTGGTGTATATATCTATGCTTATACCAATTCTACACTGTCGTAATCCATACAACTTTGTAATAAGCTATGTATGCCATCTAGTATAATAAGGTCTCCCACATCAAGAATTTCTTGGTTATTTTGACCACTTTTATTTTCATGTGATTTTAAAGTCAACTTGCCAGTTTCCACACAAAAACTGTTAGTATTTTGAATGGAATTTTACTGAACCTATGGATGAATTGTCATTTTAATGATACTGAATATTCCAATTTTGCACACAGTATGTCAATCAATTCATTTAGAGTTTAAAAAATTTCTCCCAATAAAGTTTAGATTTTGTTTCCAAGTCTCAAATCTTTTGTTAAATTGATTACTCATTATTTGGTATTTTTGTATTATTACAAATAGTACCTTTTAAAGTTTTTTACATACTACTTGTAGCCAACATATATAAAACAATTTCCATATATTTACTTTATATCTGGCAATCTTATTTGTTCTGATTCTAATAATTTATTTGTAGATTCACTTGAATTTTCTGTCTATTACTATTTTGTGAAAAAATTTTAAAATCTTTTTGAATACTGTCTCATTTCTTTTGCTTTTTTATTCCATGTATACTTGAAATATGTATATTTCTTTTATTCATTCATTATTAAAAATACTAATTAACTAAAAAAGTAAAATATGCAGTTGATCTTCGAACAAGATAGGAAGTAAGGTACTGACCCTCTCTGCAGTTGAAAACCTGAGTATAACTTATATATATAACTGACTATATGTGGTTCCTCAGTAGCCATGATTCTTCTGTATTCATGGTACTGCATTCATGGGTTCAGTCAACCTTGGACTGTGTAGTACTGTAGAGTTTACTACTTTAAAAATCCACATGTATGTGGATTCACACAGTTCAAGCCTGTGTTGTTCAAGAATCAGCCACATATGATAGCTGTCAGCTACCTATGATTAAAAAGCAGAGATATTACTTTGCCAACAAAGGTCCATCTAGTCAAAGCTGTGGTTTTTCCAGTAGTCACGTATGGATATGAGAGTTGCACCATAAAGAAAGCTGAGCAGCTACTTTTTGATGTAGTGTAGGCTTCTCATTGTGATGGCTTCTCTTGTTGCCAAGCACAGGCTGTAGGCACAATGGCTTCAGTGGTTGCAACTCGGGTCCTAGCACTTGTGAGTCCAGTAGTTGTGGGCTTTTAGCTGCCCACTGCATGTGGAATCTTCCTAGCCCAGGGATCAAACCTGTGTCTCCTGAATTGGCAGGAGACACTGTACCACCAGGCAAGTCAGATAACTCAGTTTTTATTTGTCTATTAGTATCTATATTTCCCTTTCATTCTTAAAGGGTACTAGCTGTAGACTTTTTGGTTGGTGTTTAATATTCTGTTTTCACATAGTTTGGGACAAAAGTATTTGTTTAAGTTGTACTGGGAAGGTTTAGGAAAAATGTTTGATTAGAAAAATTATTGATCATGATGTAGCATATCCTACAGTATATTCTGCAGAGCTAATTCATGGGGCTTCCCTAACACTAAAAGAACTTCATGACGTCAGATTTTGTGAAAACATGATCTATCACTTTTATTGAAATTTACAGTGCATTTTAGATGCTGAAGAGGCTGCTGTGATAAAAATCCATTTAACTTTGTTAATTCAACATTATCCAAAACTATTTTATCAGGAAACCATAGTTCTGGGTGATTGCTAATAAATATTTCAAGCACTTGGTGATATTAAGCCTAACTTTTGGAAGAGCCTTTTTAAGGGTTACATGGTCCTGGGATACCAAAAGAAAAAAGTATTTTTTTTTAAATTAGGTTATTCTGTCCCCTGAAATCAGAAGGCAATGGCAACGCACTCCAGTACTCTTGCCTGGAGAATCCCATGGACAGAGGAGCCTGGTAGGCACCCATGGGGTCGCTAAGAGTCGGACACGACTGACGCGACTTAGCAGCAGCAGCAGCAGCTGTCCCCTGAGATACTCTTAAAATCTGTTTCAATTTCTGACAAAGTCTACCGTGGAACTCATTTTTATACTGTAATCACAGCACGGTGCTACTGATAAATAGAAGGAATTCTGGTGCAAGTGGTAAAACCCCTGTAAACTGAGATTTGTACTGGATTAGAGATCTCCATAATCTGTGCAGAGGGGCATTCTGGTAACACATTTTGTTAAATAGGGAAAAAAGCAGTTATTTGTACTCTGAGGACTTCAGAAATTCAGGAAGAGCATGGAGGAAACAGTGAGTCAATCTTATTTAGAGATCTGGTGGGGTTTATTTATAGAGGAGTATATTGTGTCCCCCCCTCCCCCACACACCCCCACCAAAGACCCATCACCCTTTCATTTAAGTCTGTGCAGAACAGGACGATTTTTCTATCATCTTTAATTCCAGCTGGCATTAGGATCTGATACTAGAGATTACCAATAAAAACATCCCAAATGCATCCATAGATCCCTCGGGGATGTAGAGGCTGTCACACTGGATGTATGTATGTGGACAATGTTGTTGGTGACCTTGAGCAATTAGAGGACCAAGGCAACAGCTTCCAGCAACTCAGCCAACAAAAGAGCTGCTTCACGTGTCATCATGTATCTCTATGGCAGCCACCAGCTTCCATGCTTTCTGCTTTCCTTGTAAATTGTCAAGGAACTCAAGAAGCAAACCCTTGCTGCAATCCCCTTCTTATCTTTGATACTGCACACATGTGGCTCTGACACATTATTATTAGTTCCTACTTTCTCAGTTTTAATTAAAAACAGAAATGAATTATTTTAATCTACCATTTTGAGAGTCAGCATTATTGCATGTGATTATCTACTGAAATGGGTTTGGCACAGAAAATTAATGATATTTAAAATATTATCTCTACTATTTTAGTTTGCTCTCCCAGCAAATCTTAATTTAGTCCAAAAATCTTCTCTTTACACATGATCCTAAGTAAATAGGCATTTATCCAGTGGATTGAGGATGTAAATGTTAACTTTTCAAGTATTATTTAAACTGTCTTCTGTCATTAAAAACCTCAATCTTTTGGCATATGTAACTGTATAGTATATAAAATAGTTAAACACAAATTATATAATTAAAAATGTCCAGTAACTCTTCTATGAGTAGAGTGACCATAGGGCACTCTGTTTTGCCCAGGACAGTCCTGGTTTACTCTTGTTGTCCTAGGTCAATTGCAAATAGTAACTCCTTTCACTTTCTAAAGTGTTGTGGCTTGGAGAATAAATTTTATAGTCATTCTATTATAAGCCAATTTCATTCAATATATAAATTATTAGGAAACAATTATTCATTTTGACATCTAAGGACAATGGAAGTTTTTGGTTGACCATTAAATATCCTCTGGTAAGTTAGTAGTTCTGGTTGCATATCAGAATCACATATAGATCACCAATAAACCAATTAAAATTTTTGGACTTGGAGCACAGGTATCAGTATGTTTAAAATCTTCACAGATAATTTTAACATGAGGTCAAGGTTGAGAATCACTGGATTTTATAGACTGTACATTTAAACTTCCTTTTCAGGATTACTCAGATATTTTAAATAATTCAAATTATTTTAAATTTTTCTAGCCAGCATACCTAGCTAGTGTTCTAATTTAGTTTCAAACTTGTAATGTATATACAGTAAACCTTATCAGTGGATACTTTTTGAACCAACCATCATAAGCAAATAATCTAATAATTCACAGACCAATTTAATCATGAAGATAATTCTAATAATTGAGTTAATCTTTGGTTTCTTTTTCTTTCTGCTAACTTAAGAGTTTGATAAAGCTTTGAATGGTGAATGTATAGTTTGGAACTTATAAATAGCTGGTACAGTTGATCTTTTATACGCAGATAAAAGGCAATTATTCAGGTGAATATTGTCTTTGGAAATACTGGAGTCATTCATGAAGAGTTTAGGGGTACCTGATGGTTTAGAAGATTAGAGACATATACAGTCATATATTCTGGAAATGGACCTGGGTATTCATCGTAGTATGAGAATTATTATCTCATAGGAATGAGATCTACAAAATTACAATGGGTTTGGGGATTTCTGACTCTTGGGAACAAAAAAATAGCATTATGACTTTCATCTGTATATTTCCTATAAGATACCGAAGTCAGAACTCTCCTCAGGAGAGATCCTGCAATGAGTTGGGACAGAGGTAATTCTGTGCTTCTGCTTGGTGTCCCTCTATACAAATTTGTTAAATACTTCAGAAGAAAGTGAGTCTTCAAAAGACAGTGAGTCATCAATAGTAACAAAAGATTTAAATAATTTTTATTGTTTTAAAATGTTTTCATTGAATTTATTATTATAACCTCTGTAAATGACTATTTTAATTCTGAGTATCTATAACATAATACTGCTTCATTTTGGTTTGATTTAAAGATAGAAATCTTCTAACATTACCCAGTTATCATGCTTTGAAGGAACTGACACATTACATGAAGTTTGCCATACAGAAGCCACGGTCAATTTGTTCTACAGTTTTTAGAGTAGTTGATATTCTATTATAAAATTTCCTGAGTCTTTAAGGTGAAAATATTCAGCTGTATTAAGATTACATGACTTCAAAAAGACACAGAGTAAGCATTTGAAAGATCTCAAAACTCAAGATAACGTACCGTTTGTTAGAAGGAATTTATCTCAATTCAAATATGCTTTAGAAAAAGATAGAAATGAATTTCTTTGAAGAATTTACTTAAGCAAAAATACTTTTAGATCAGTTTTACCTAAAGCATATATGAATAAGCTGACTTTAGCTTCTTTCACTTGTGACCTGGTATTCATATAATCAAATACATTAGCCTAAGGATAACTTACTGGAGTCTGAGATTTTGAAAATGAATGTGTGTTTAAAAATGAATATTCCAAGGTAGACGCTTTCATAGTATGGTCCCTGGATCAGCAGCATCAGAATTGCCTTGAACCTACTACAAATTCAAATTCTTGATTCCCACTCAAGCAAGACCTACTGAATCAGATCTCTCAAATGATGCTCAATAATCTGTGTTTTATCAAGCCTTCCAAGTGATTCAGATGCATCCTAAAGTTTGAGATTTTTTTAGGGACTAAAGTATAAGGTTGAGAGAAAGCAATGGCACCCCATCCAGTACTCTTGCCTGGAAAATCCCATGGATGGAGGAGCCTGATGGGCTGCAGTCCATGGGGTCGCGACTGAGCGACTTCACTTTCACTTTTCACTTTCATGCATTGGAGAAGGAAATGGCAACCCACTCCAGTGTTCTTGCCTGGAGAATCCCAGGGATGGCGGAGCCTGATGGGCTGCCATCTATGGGGTCGCACAGAATCGGACACGACTGAAGCGACTTAGCAGCAGCAGCAAAGTATAAGGTCAGTGAGTTAAGGGTGAAATTGATTTGGCATACCTAGATGATATAGAAGCTTGACTAGTAAACTGTGTGTTCCTTTAAGAATTCATTAGTGGGACACATCTTAAGGATTGTATGTGCCTGTGGGTTTTTTTTTTTCTCAATGAATAAATACAATTAACTTTTTAGCCATAAATATATAGCTAAGAACTGATCCTTTGAGCATTTCTTTTGCATTTCCTTAAATCATATAGATATATTTTTTAAACATGAAGATTTATTGAATAGCTCATATTTCTTTAATGAAACTTTACAAGACTGAGCAGTAGATTTTCTGTGATGTTTTTCCATCTCTAATATCAATTTTTCTTAGAAAATTAAAAATTAAAAATAGCCTAGCATATAGGAAACTTATCGCTGAATAAAATAAACAAGGATTCCTGCCCTGTAGACCACCTCTTTAGCAAGTTTCATATACTGTAAATCCAATTTAGAAATAAAGTTTATAAATACTTGAATTGATAACCTTTATTCTATTGTGATAGTTCCTTTTAGAGTGAAAAGGTTCCCATGTGTCAGCCTGAGATTATTTTTTAGAGGTGACAGTGTTGTCAGTGTTCTGACTTTGGTTGAAGACTGAGTCTTTCAGCTCAGAGTTCCTCAGAGTCACTGGCCCCATGTGTCGAGTAGATGTCTCCTGGTTCCTTGGTCAGTGAGCTTAACTATGAGCTCAGTAGTGGTATACTCAAAAGGAATCAAATGATTTTCAATAGAAGTGTCACCTGAGACCAGCCATTTTTTAAATCAGTTTCTCTGGGATGCAAGTGTCAAGAACAGGGAGGAAGCTGGTCAAAAAATATGCTCCATGCTGAGAGATAAAGGAAGAATCTATAGCTCTTGGTAACTTCATCTTCTCAAGGATGGGCCTTTTGTCCATTGTGGAACTGATTTTTATCTCCTTCAAAATTTCTGCTTTCATATTTTGAAAGTGATCATGTGGTTTCATACAATACTTGCTGCCCATCCTAAATTTCCCTGTGATTATATTGTGTATGTTAGGTCCAGTAGGGACCTTATCTTTATTATGAGTTCACGACGCCCCAACCCCGCTCTTGACTAGTCAAGAGATTTTCAGCATTTCTTAACTCTTCTTCCAGAGGTAGTCCAGCATTGACTGCTGAATATGGAGGACTCCTTCCATTTTTATTGAATTTGAGAAATTCAGTAAATAATCTGAGATCATTATTTCAGTTAATTCTAGATACTATAGTTATACCCTCCCTCCCTTACAATCCTAGCATTATGAATATTTATTGTGTACAATGTTTATGATTAGTATATTTATGTTACATAGTTGTCTTCAGACAAATTGACCAGAGACTTGTGTGGGTGAGAGCTGTATATAACACTTGTAGAACACAAAAAAAATACCTGATTAGGCTTTTGTGGAGAATGTCTGTTGTGACTGTTCATGTCATCCGTCTCATGGCTTTTTTGTTTGTTTTATACTGATACTTGGATATATATAACGGATATTCTCTCTTACTTATTTGCCATGATTTGCTGGTATGCTTACTTATTTTTCTGACAAATTTAACAGAATAGAAAAGGTAGTAAGAAGATATTAGATAACAGGGCAAACGTTAGGAAAGAGTTGGGAAGGGAAATATAAAAATGTTGCTGCCTGAGATGGAGGACTTGAAGAGATGTGGCCTTTTACAGATCTGTAAACTAGCCACAGGATGGCCTCAGCTGCTGCTGCTGCTGCTGCTAAGTCGCTTCAGTCGTGTCCGACTCTGTGGCGACCCCATAGATGACAGCCCACCAGGCACTCTCATCCCTGGGATTCTCCAGGCAAGAACACTGGAGTGGGTTGCCATTTTCTTCTCCAGTGCATCAAAGTGAAGTCACTCAGTCCTGTCCAGCTCTTCACTACCCCATGGACTGCAGCCTGCTAGGCTCTTCCATCCATGGGATTTTCCAGGCAAGAGTACTGGAGTGGGGTGCTCTTGCCTTCTCCAGGCACCATCATCTAAGGACAGCTTAGTTGCTTTTTAGGAATTAATGAAAGTTTGCTTTGGGTGCAAGAGTTATCCTAGAATGGAAGAATAAGGTAGGGACCCTACAGCTTTCTGTTCATATGTAAGATACGAAATCTTACAAAGAGCAACTTAGTGAATATGTATTACATTAATAAGTGATGGCTTCTCAACAAATACTTTTATTTCACTGACTTCAAGTAGTCTTTATCTTCCTGTTTTGAAAGGAGCTTCATTCTTTTAGTTATCAATATGCTAGTAAGAGAGTAAGACTGAAAACTGACAATTTAAATATCTGCTGTTTCTTTGTTGGATTGTTATTTGTATGTGACTTTATGCTCAGCTTTTAAAAAGTGAAGTAGTTTCATATCTACAGAATACTTTTGTGAAAGTCTGGGACATCATGCAAAAGGTGTAGGCAAAAGAGCAGGAAATAAAACTTGGTAAAGATTAGAGATCACAAGAGGAAGAAGATACAATTCTTGAAGCTCCATCAGTTGAAAAACCATTAGAGAATTTTAGAGATGAGAAGATGCAGTTAAAGTATAATTGTTGTTGTTGGTGTTTGTGTTTAAATCTATGAGACTTTGGAAAGACATAAGATGTTTGCAAACTACTAAGAGGCAAACAGGACTTTTCTAACATGAAAGGAGACCAGATAGACCTTGACTCTGGTTTGGATAGAAAATATAAGTTCATTTCAGTTCAGTCGCTCAGTCATGTCTGACTGTTTGCAACTCTATGAACCCACAGCATGCCAGGCCTCCCTGTCCATCACCAACTGCCGGAGTCTACCCAAACCCATGTCCATTGAGTTGGTGATGCCATCAAATCATATCATCCTCTGTCGTCCCCTTCTCCTCCTACCCTCAATCTTTCCCAACATCAGGGTCTTTTGAAATTAGTCAGCTCTTCGCGTCAGGTGACCAAGTATTGGAGTTTCAGCTTCAACATCAGTCCTTGCAATGAACACCCAGAACTGATCTCCCTTAGGATGGACTGGTTGGATCTCCTTGCAGTCCAAGGGACTCTCAAGAGTCTTCTCCAACACCACAGTTCAAAAGTATCAATTCTTTGGTGCTCAGCTTTCTTCACAGTCCAACTGTCACATCCATACATGACTACTAGAAAAACCATAGCCTTAACTAGACAGACCTTTGTTGATAAAGTAATGTCTGCTTTTTAATATGCTGTCTAGGTTGGTCATAACTTTCCTTCCAAAGAGTAAGTGTCTTTTAATTTCATAGCTGCAATCACCATCTGCAGTGATTTTGGAGCCCCCCAAATAGTCAGCCACTGCTTCCACTGTTTCCCCATCTATTTGCCATGAAGTGATGGGACCGGATGACTTTAGTTTTCTGAATGTTGAGCTTTAAGTCAACTTTTTCACTCTCTACTCTTTCACTTTCATCAAGAGGCTCTTTACCTCTTTGTTAGTCTCTAACTTGTTTTTTGCTTGTCAGAATATTTTAAGTGTGTAAATTTATTTTCACTGTAATTGTTGTGCAGCATGAACTTTTAGTATAAGCATATAACAATTTATTTTTGTTTATAATTTTGTGATGCAGAGTTTAAATTGGAGAATATTAACTTCTAGCATTAACCCAACACTGAATCCTATTTTTCAAGTTAGTGGGTAAATAGCAATTATAATTAGAAAATGATGACAAAGAAAATAAAAAGAACTAAGTTTATAATTACTTGCTCAGACAAAGGATGAACCCTCATTTAGGTTTCAGTTGATTGCAGAGTAGACCATCAATAAAAAAAGACAAAATAATTCAACAGCAGGAAAAATAAAATTTTATGCCACTAACCTCAAACTTCCTCCTCCTTAGTGGAAATTCTTTAAAAATACCATGAAGTATTCTCATTGCCTTAAAAATGTAATTTTTAAAGAATATTGTGAGGAAGTAAAATGCCACAATAGAGCTGAGAAAGGTTTATGTCTAATTGTGACTTTTCTCTTGGGCCTCAGGCCCATAAATGCCTCTCCTTTCCAGCTAGCACAGTGGTAAAGAACCCATGCCAATACAGGAGGTGCAAGTGACGCAGGTTTGATCCCCTAGGTCAAGAAGTACCTCCTGGAGGAGGAAATGGCCACTTGTTCCAGTGCTGCTTGGAAAATTCCATACACAGAGGAGCCTGGTGGGCTGCAGTCCATGGGGTCAGAGAGAGTCAGAAGCCACTGAACACACACACAAGATGTCTGCATTTATATTGTACATGCACTTCAAACTTACACTGGGGACATCTCTCAGCACTAAGAAAATTTCCACCGAATCAGTTTGGTTCAGTTGAGTCCAACTCTTTACGACCCCAAGGACTACAGAATGCCAAGCCTCCCTGTCCATCACCAACTCCTGGAGCTTGCTCAGACTCACGTCCATCGAGTCGGTGATGCTATCCAACCATCTCATCCTCTGTTGTCCCCTTCTCCTCCTGCTTTCAGTCTTTCCCAGCATCAGGGTCAGTTGTTTGCATCAGGTGGCCAAAATATTGGAATTTCAGCTTCAGCATCAGTCCTTCCAATGAACACCCAGGACTGATTTCCTTTAGGATGGACTGGTTGGATCTCCTTCCTGCATAAAAGACTCTCAAGAGTGTTCTACAACACCACAGTTCAAAGGCATCAATTCTTTGGCACTCCTCTTTCTTTATAGTCCAAATATTTCCACTGAATATTTCTGTTATATTGATTTATTTTTCAATTCCTTGCTTGAAATATGTTTTATCTTTTTTTTTAAATGACTCTGTACACTCTCTTTTCTCCCCAACTCCCTTCCTTGACCACCCTGGGGCTTCAGTTTTCTATGTTTACATACTCCTGTAGCCTGGAGTAGGAAATGGCAACCCACTTTAGTATTCTTACCTGGATGGAAAATTCCACAGACAGAGAAGCCCGTGGTCTACAGTTCATGGGGTCACAAAGAGTCAGACTGAGCACAGATACACATACTCATCTAGTATACTGTATTTCTGCCTTTATAGTTCTTACAGCACCTTTTCTTGTCGGCATCACTCACTAGAATTTAAACTCTGTGATCAGAGGCCAAATTTACTTTACCCACGACTACATCCTCAGCAACCCCCTGTGCCTGGTATATGTTAAATCAACAATATTTGTTGAAGCCAGGACATGGAAACAACCTAGATGTCCATCAGCAGATGAATGGATAAGAAAGCTGTGGTACATATACACAGTGGAATATTACTCAGCCATTAAAAAGAATACATTTGAATCAGTTCTAATGAGGTGGATGAAACTGGAGCCTATCATACAGAATGAAGTAAGCCAGAAAGTAAAACACCAATACAGTATACTAACAGATATATATGGAATTTAGAAAGATAGCAACAATAACCCTGTATGCGAGATAGCAAAAGAGACACAGATGTATTGAACAGTCTTTTGGACTCTGTGGGAGGGAGAGGGCAGGATGATATAAGAGAATGGCATTGAAACATGGAAATTATCATATGTGAAACAAATCACCAGTCGAGGTTTGATGCATGATACAGGGTGCTTGGGGTTGGTGCACTGGGATGACCCAGAGGGATGGGATGGAGAGGGAGGTGGGAGGAGGGTTCAGAATGGGGAGCACATGTACACCCATGGTGGATTTAAGTCAATGTATGGCAAAACCAATACAATATTGTAAAGTAAAATAAATAAATTAAAACAAACAATATTTTTTGAATAAAAACAATCACTTATATTCATGAAAATATAAAGATTTCATGTTTATGGCAAAGAATCAGCATAAACAGCACATCAGATACAAAAGGCAGGTTGGATTAACCTTGTTGCACCACCAGCCTCTCATTGCCGATGAAGTAGTATGGGTACACGCAGATGAGTGACAGGTGGATGGTGATGGTAGTGGAGACAAATGAAATGGAAAACCAGCTTCTTCCTGGTGGGTGCTGGAGCTCTTTCCAGCTGCCCCCCTTCTTCTCTCTCTCTCCATTCACCCTAGTTCTAATTATCACCAGCTGGATCCACTTAATCCTAGCAGTTAAAATATTGCTAAAACATCTCTGAGAATGCAGTGTGTAAGCTTCAGATGGCACCAAAGCAAACAATTTTTTCCTCATTTTTCTTGCTATACCTGTACCTTTCAGAACTGCCAACTCTGAAGAATGGGAAGAATGATTCAGATCAGAATATTTATTAGAGATATAAGAATCTACCTCCTTGGGTCACATCCCAGGAATCAATCACTTCTGGACTCATCCTGAACTGCATTTTTATAGCATCATTACTTAATTGATGGATTCAAAGTCCAAAAATTAAGGACAAGAATACTTGTATTTGTGCATAAGATATCTATCTATCCTCCTGGAAGAAACCCAAAGGGTGGTTTTTGAAAACCTAATTCATGTTGTAGAACATTTTTATGAATTAGAGAAATACTGTCCATCTTATAAACTTTGACATTGGATATTTAAGATTTTAGAAGACATTAGAAATTAGTTGATTTGCTCACTGTCTTTGATCTTTATTTTTTACACTTAAAGTTGCTCAGTTGTGTCTGACTCTTTGTGACCCCATGGACTGTACAGTCCATGGAATTTTCCAGGCCAGAATACTGGAGTGGGTAGCCTTTCCCTTCTCCAGGGGATTTTCCAAACCCAGGGATCAAACCCAGGTCTCCCACATTGCAGACAGATTCTTTACCAGCTAAGCCAAAGGGAAGCCCAAGAATACTGGAGTGGGTGGCCTATCCCTTCTCCAGGGGATCTTCCTGACCCAGGAATCTAACCAGGGTCTCTTGTATTGTAGGCAGATTCTTTACCAACTGAGCTATCGGGGAAGCCCATCATATTGACCTACTTTTTGTCTACTTAGCCTTTTCTCTTGGTAAAGGAATGCCCTGGAGTGCCTCCCCAAGTCCTTTGCATGGGTAATTTCTGTGTGGCCTGTAAGACTTACCTCAGCCATCACCTGATGGCGCATTCCTGCTCTTTCTCAACATTTCTTTAGCATTATGGCCAGCACAATTCCTCACGATTTGTTTTCATAGTATCCTATATCTCCTCAACCAATTGTCTTCAGAGACTTTTTTCAGAAAACAACTCCAAAATTCTGCTCTACGACAAAAGTCCGGCAGTTTTGACCTTTCCACAGAATATGTCATTTATGCCCAGAAAGACTAGAGCTTGGTCTTCTTCCTTCAGGTCTGTCTGCTCTCCATGTCTTCTGAATGTTACTCCATCCTATACCTCTTGAGGATTGAGATTTCATATCCTGAGCACAGCCTGTTACAGGGAGTGAGCTTATGGTATTTCCTTTGAAAGAGGAACATGCAAGCTGTTATGGACTGAAGGTGTGTTCCCAACTCCCTTCCCCTGATTTCATAGAGGTGAAGCCCTAACCCCCAGTGCAGTGGCATTCAGAGGTAGATATTTGGGAGGTAATTAAGTTTAGATGAGATCATGAGGGTGAGGCCTCCATGGTACATTTACTGTCATTTCAAAAAGATGAAGATTCTGGAACATGCTTTTTCTTCACCATGTGAGAAAACAGGAAGAAGACGAATTTGCAAACCAGGAAGAGAGCCCTTATCAGACAGCAGATCTGCAAGTACCTTGATCTTGCACTTCCCCCGTTTTTAGAAATGTGAGAAATAAATGTCACCCAGTCTACAGTACCTTGTTACAGGAACTTGAGCTAAGACATAAAGCTCACTTTTAGTGTTGTGGTAGTACTGCCTCCAAGGTCAAACTAGCCTGGGTTAGAACACCAGTCCTCTGTTTATTAGCTGTGAGATCTTGGGCAAGTTTCCTAACTTGTATGTGGCTCAGATTCCTCATCTGTAAAGTGGAATTGATAATATTGTAGTGTGTCTACTTATGGGGTTGTTATGAAGAATAAATTAATGCATGTAAAACACTCAAAATGATACCTAGTGCACAGAGCTCAACTGATGCTAGCTGTCATTTTACATGTCCTACAGCTGAACATGGAACACTAATCTTGATGAATGTGACTGCTGCCTCACTCCAGGTCCCTGGTCCCTATATCATGTCTGGCACAAAATTGCCTGTCCTTCCCACTGGAAGGTGGCTGAGCTCTGTCTGGATGGCTGGCATTCCTGCATCCCGCGACACAGAATACAACCTCAACATAAACCTTTCAAGTCTGTTGCACCGCAGAGCAGCCACTGCTGCACAGCTCTGGAGACAGTGTGATTTCCCTCCAGCCCACATCTCTCTGCACAGTTCTTTCCTTAGCATCCTCCCACAGGCTCCCAAACTAAGAGTTCTTATTTCTCCCAATATAGGAAAAAAAATGGTTGTTTGTTAGTACATAGGTCCCAGTCATTGTTCTAAAATATGCATCTGAGTATACTCAGCACCTTGTTTGATAAACATTGAATAATTCCTTCTCTCCCATGGGCTTCCCTGGTGGCTCAGACAATAAAGAATCCGCCTTCAATGCAGGAGACCTGGGTTCTGATCCCCCTGGTTGGGAAGATCCCCTGAAGGAGGGAATGGCAGCCCATTCCAATATTCTTGCCTGGAGAATTCCATGGACAAAGGAGCCTGGCAGGCTACATAGAGTCCATGGGGTTGCAGAGTCAGAGACAACTGATTGACTAAACATAGCACAGCATGGGATAAAATGCAATTATCCTAGAATGCCTTTTATACTTCTTTACTTATGTTCCTGAATCTGTTGTCTTTCCTTTCTAATTGCCCTTTGTTCTCATGCTAGCATATTCTGTCTTCTTACATCTCTCTCTGCCTTGTGCACCCTCTCCTGTCTACCAAGAAAGTTCTTTTTGGCTTGGTGAACTCTTAGCATCCTTGAAGACTAAGCTCAAATACCCCTTTTATGTTTTATTGATTCTTGTGGGCAAAGCTAGCTATTCTCTTTCTTAATACAGTCTTTGCACCACCTTATACCTGGTTAGGGGTTTCCTTGGTAGCTTAGCTGGTAAAGAATCCACCTGCAGTGCAGGAGACCATCGTTCGATTCATGGGTTGGGAAGATTCCCTGGAGAAGGGATAAGCCACCCTCTCCAGTATTCTTGGGCTTCCCTGGCAGCTTAGATGATGAAGCATCTGCCTGCAACGCAGGAGACCTGGGTTCAGTCTCTGGGTTGGGAAGATCCCCTGGAGGAGAGCATGGCAACCCACTACAGTATTTTTGCCTGAAGAATCCCCATGGACAGAGGAGCCTGGTGGGCTATAGCCCATGGGGTCACAGAGAGTCGGACATGACTGAGTGACTAAATACATCACATACCAGGTTAGAGGGGAGCTTCAGCAAGAGAGACCTCCATTTAAGAGTTACCCAGAGCTTTTCTGTATAGGAGGAGACAGCATGTCATCTTGGAAAGATCGTTTTTAGTCTATGAAGTATCACTCATGGGGCCTTTCTTAATTGTATTTTGAAGGCTGTCTTGTTTGTGAACCTTTGTGATGAATGGTTCTGATTCTGAAGAGAAACATGTATACTTCTTATCCTATACATTGCAGTGTGGCTGTATTATTGAGTCACATTTTGTTCAATTGATAAATAAATTTCAGGAATGAGTGAAATGATTTCCCTCTGTGTAAGCTGGTGAAATACCATTGAAAAGTACTGTTGGAGAAAGACTTCTCAAGGGCAAAGCCATGATATTAGCTTGTCATCCTGTTGTGAAGTTTCCTCTTTTAATTCTGGGTATGCCGCTGCCTTTAACTATTGTGTTTTATTTACTCGGTTTACATCCATGGAGATGCCCTTGGCCACATACTTTAAATTCCTCAAGATTCACACTTTATGGCTTTTGTCAATCAATTGAAGTTTATAACCTTCATTACACAATTTATTATATAACAAATTTGAGCATATATTGCTTTTTATTTGCCATTTGAATTATAGTTATCCAGACTCATTACAATGTACCTTGCTAAAGTAGTACACAGATTTTTTTACCCCCAAAATCTGGAACTTCATAGAGAAATTATGAAACATTATGTTACAATGGTGGCACCATTTTTTTTTTTTAAGTAAAAGCAAGTTATTTTAAATGCTTTACTTTTCTAGACCTCCCAATCCCCTAGAAAAGGGAAAGGACTGGGGAGGTGAAAGAACAAATTTTTTAATTCTGAATATTGTGATAGTGAAAATGAAGAGTCTATATACATGACTGTATCTAATGGAGTAGCAATTCGCTCCAGTTTTCTTGCCTGGAAAAACTCTATGGACAGAGGAACCTGGTGGATTACAGTTCATGGGGTCTCAAAAGCCAGCACAACTTAGTGACTGAGCACATAGATATAGGATAAGAAAGTCAAAGGGGTAAATTTCTCTTAGGGGGAAGCTCTAATTCACATTTGTTTTAATGTCATTATCAACAATGTCTATCCTATTGTAAAGCTAGCTGACCAGGAATGCTGTCTTTGTCAAAAATATTCAAATTAAATGATAGGGAGGGGCTCCCATTGAAAATATACTTGTGAATTTTGTAGTGAATGAAAACAGTCATCTTCACATTCAACCCTTGAGAGGATCTGTTGAGGAAAAAGGACTTGGACTGACCCACCTCTTGAAGGATTTTCCATACAAGGAAGAAAGGACGGCGTCCTAAGTTGGGAGGCAGAGGAAGGGTGTTTTATGGGCAAAGTGTAGAGGCAAGGACTCATCATTTTAGCTGGGAGGATAGTAGGTAGACCAGCTCAACTGGCTTGGAGAGTTTGGGAACCTGAGGGTTGACTGATAAGAGTGGATATAAATCAAGGCTAGGTTGTGAAGTAACCTGAATATTACCCATAAAAAGTGTGTGAACTTCATAGGAAATGGGCAGATATTACTCTTGGAAGGAAGAGATGGTGTCTCATAACATCTTTTTCTGTTCGTTGTCTTTAATACATTGTCTGCCACATCAAAGGCATTCAATCATGTCTGAACTGAATGAATGACCTTGTCACTCCTTTGGGCTCCAGATTAAAGTATTCAGTTGATATCTTCACTTGGTTGAATGAAAGGAATTTTGAAGTCTATATGTTTCTCATGATTTTACAATTTCCAACCCAAACCTAGTTTCTTTAGTTAACTCTGTTTTAGTGAAAGATCCCACTATCCACTTACTTACATAAACTGAAAGTCCAAGAGTCTTAACCTATCCTCTTATCCACCATGCCCAACACATCACCAAGTTTAACTGACTTCTATATTTACCAATTTATATATTTCACCAATTTATATTGGTTTTACCTTCTAAATATCCCTCATATATACTCACTTTATCCTCACTAGTCCATGTTGTTTGTGGGCAGTTCACCCCAGAACTGCTACAGTCACTTTATTTTTTTCATTTAAAACAATTACTTATCTGAATTGGAGGCTAATTACTTTACAGTTTTGTGATTTCTTTGCCATATATCAGTATGAATTGGCCATAGACATATGTTTCCCCTCCATCTTGAAGCCCCTCCACTTTCCCCTCTCCACCCTATTCCACCAGGTTTTCATAGAGCACTGGCTTTGGGTACCCTATGGAGTCACTTTTGAAATTTTTTTTTGTAACTACTTTGATTTTCCTCCAGAAAACTTCTACTCAGCAACCAAAGGAATTTTTTCTATAGGAAAATGAGATTGTCTTTCAGACTTAAAGTGCTTACATGCATTCCCGTCACCTTTCAGTATCAGTATCAGTTTAGTCACTCAATCGTGTCCGACTCTTTGCAGCCCCTTGGACTGCAGCACTTCAGGCCTCCCTGTCCATCACCAACTCTGGTTTCTTTCAGGGACCCAGTAATCCATTAGGTTTTAATTGGCCTTGGAGACATGAGATTGGCCTCATGGGGGTTGAATAACTAGGCCCTCATCTGAACTGTGGGTCCACTGGGGGTTCTAACAGTTTCAACCATAGCAGTAGGTCATCTGTTGTTCCACTGTAATTCTCTAATGGTCAGCAAACCATAAAAAGTACTTAGAAACCCTGGGCTTTTAAAGCAAGAGCATAGGAAAGGAAGCAACTCTTGTCTTCTCCCACCCAGCCCTCAGGGACAGATACCGTCAAAGTCTTGGTACCCTTTTGTAGGATATATGCGGTTGGCATCAGAAACTGGAGGGCAGGATCTTCCTGACAGATAGTTCCTGTTTGAAATGCCTGAGAAGGGATGAGGCTTTGAATAGTCATAGAATACTATAGATGAAGAAAGTTAGTCCTTGCAGTCTGGGCCTAAGGCCATGGCTCAGCGTTATCATTGTATTTTCTCAAGTTACCTCTCTTGGCCCAAGTGAAAGTCTTTTGCACAGAGCTTTCTGAGGATTAGTCCATTCGAAGGAGGGGTTTCCTTTACATAGCTCAATTGTTTAATCTTGCTTATAAAGGAAAACTTTAATGCCACTGAAAATTATGACATTCTTTTGATGAAAATCAATTCAAAATACAAAGTTTTTTTTTCTCATTCATTCACTCAAATGATACATTACAAACTAAAGCTTGCATAACATAGAAACCTTCAGTGTGACCATTGCTTTTCTTTACGCAAGTCAGGAAAATCATGATAATGTTATATTTTCAAATGTATTATTTGTTTATTATTATTTTTATTGAAGCATCGTTGACTCACATATTAGTTTCAGATGTACAACATACTGATTCAATATTTTTATAGCTTATGCACCTTGTAAAGTCCCTGTGTTGTATATTACATCCCTTACTTATAATTGGTGGTTTGTACCTCTTAATCCCCTTCATCTATTTGGCTCATTTCTCTACCACACTCCCCCTCTAGCAAACACTAGTTTGTACCTGTGAGTCCATTTCTATTTTGTTGAATTTGTGGTGTTCCCTGCTGGCTCAGTGGTAAAGAATCTACCTACAATGCAGGAGACATGGGTCTGATCCCTGGATCAGGAAGATCCTGGAGGAGGAAATGACAACCCACTCCAGTATTCTTGCTTGGAGAATCTCATGGACAGAGGAGCCTGTCTGACTTCAGTCCATGGGGTCACAAAAAGTTGGACACGACTGAGTGGCTGAACACACACACACAAACACACATACTTGTTGATTTGTTTTGCTTTTTAGATTCCACTTATAAGTGAACATATACGGTGTTTATCTTTCTCTGTCTTAGTTCACTTAGCGTAATACCTTCCAGTTTTATCCATGTTGTCTCAAATAGTAAGATATCATCTTTTTCCAATAACTAATAAAAAGTAATATTTCTATGTGTTTGTATCTTATACATTCATCTGTTGATGGACACTCAGACTGCTTTCATATCTTGGCTGTTATAAATAGTTCTGCAGTGAACATTGTGGTGTGTATATCTTTTTGAATTAGTGTTTCTATTTTCTTTGGATAAATATTCAGAAGTGGAATTGCTGCCTCATGTGAAGAGTTGACTCATTGGAAAAGACTTTGATGCTGGGAGGGATTGGGGGCAGGAAGAGAAGGGGACGACAGATGATGAGATGGCTGGATGGCATCACTGATTCGATGGTGTGAGTCTAAGTGAATTCTGGGGGTTGGTGATGGACAGGGAGGCCTGGTGTTCTGCGCTTCATGAGGTCGCAAAGAGTCAGACACGACTGAGTGACTGAACTGAACTGAATGGTAGCTCTATTTTAAATTTTTTGAAGAACCGTAATGGTCTTCAAACCGTAAACTGTAATGACTGTTCCAGTTTACATTCCCATCAACAGTGCATGAGTGTTCCCTTCTTTCCACATTCCCACTAACACTTCTTATTTGTTGTCTTTCTGATAATATCTATTTTGACAGATGTGAGGTGATATCTCATTGTACTGTTGATTTATATTTCCCTCATGATTGGTGATGTTGAGCACATTTTCATGTACCTGTTGGCCCTTTGCATGTCTTCTTTGGGAAACTGTCTATTCATATCTTCTGCCCATTTTTAACTGGATTGTTTGTTCTTTGATGTTAAGTTGCATGATTTTTTTAAAGATATACTTTGGATATTAAATCCAGACATGTCAATTGCAAATATCTTCTCACATTCAATAAGTTACCTTTTCATCTTGTAGATGGTTTCCTTTTCTGCGCAAAAGCTTTTTAGTTTGATGTGGTCACATGTTTAGTTTTGCTTTTGTCACACTTGCCAGATGAGACATATATAAAAATATTGCCCAAGACCAATTTCAGAGAACATACTGCATATGTCTTCTGCTAGGGAGGTCTTATTAACACTGTAATCAGTTTTGGGTTTATTTGTGCATATTGTGTGAGGAAATGGTCTAGTTTCAATTTGTTATATGTAGCTGTGCAGTTTTCCCAACAGCACATATTGAAGAGTTTCTCTTTTCTTTATTATATGTTATTGACTCCTTTGTTGTAGATTCACTGACCATGTGTGTGTGAATTTGTTTGGGCTCTCTATTGTGTCCCTGTAGTCAAGGTGTAGGTTTTGTGCCAGTATCACACTGTTTTGATTACTACAGCATTGAAGCATAGTTTGACGTCAGGGTGTGAGATGTCTCTAGCATTTGCTCTTTCTCGAGATTGCTTGGCTATTCAAGGTCTTTTGTGGTTCCATACAAACGTCAAAATTATTTGTTCTTATCATGTGAAAAGTGTCTTTGGTATTTTGATAGGGATTGCATTGAACTGGAAGATTGTTTTGGATAACAGGGACATTTCAATGATTTTAATTCTTTAATCCATGAGCACATACCTTTCCATTTTGTGTTGTCTTCAGTTTCTTTGATTATTTTCTTATAGTTTTCAGAGTACGGGTCTTTCACCTCCTTGGCTAAATTTATTCCTAGATATTTTATTCTTTTTGAGGTGATTGTAAATGAGATTGTTTTCTTGATTTATTTTTCCAGTAGTTCATTATTAGTGTATAGAAATGCAACAGATTACTGTATGTGAATTTTGTATCCTGAAACTTTACTGAATGCAGTGATTAGTTTTAGTAGTTTTTGAGTGGAGTCTTTCCTTAAGGTTTTCTATATGTAGCATCATGCCATCTTTAAACAGTTTTACTTCTTTCCTTTCAATTTGGATGTGTTTTATTTCTTTTTGTCTAATTGCTATAGGAAGGATTTCTGATACTATTGTGAAAAGTGGTGAGAATGGGCATCCTTATCTTTTGTTAATCTTAAATAAAAAAATCTTAGGCTTTTACTATTAATATGTTAGCTGTGGGTTTGTCATAAACGTCACTAAGGTGTGTTAAGGTGTGTTTCCTCTAAATCCACTTTCTTGAGAATTTTTATCATGAGAAGATGTTGAATTTTGTCAAATGCTTTTTCTTTATTGAGATGATCATATGACTTCTTCATTTTGTGATGTAATGTATCACTTTGTTTAATTTGCTGATACTGAATGATCCTTGTATCCCTGGAAAATGTCACACTTTTTCAGGATGTGGGATGCTTTTAATGTATTGTTGACTTTGGTTGCTAATATTTTGTTGAGAATATTTGTATATATGTTCATGGCAACCCAATCCAGTGTTATTGTCTGGAAAATTCCATCGACAGAGGGGCCTGGCAGGCTACAGTACATGGGGTCACAAAAAATCAGATTTGACTGAGTGACTAACACTTTCACTTTTCATTTTCATCAGGGGATACTGGCCTGTAATTTTTCTTTCTTTCTTTCTTTCTTCTTTTTTTTTTTGTAGTATTTTTCTGGTTTTGGTGTCAGGGTAATGGTGGCCTCATAGAAGGAGTTTGAGAATGTTTCCTTCTCTTTAATATTTTGAATAGTTTGCAAAGAATAGGTATCAACACTTCTTTAAATATTTGGTAGAATTCTTCTGTGAAGCCATCCATCTTTGTTCTTGGCTTTTATATGTTTAAAATTTTTTAATTACCAATTCAATTTCATTACTAATAATCAGTCTGTTCAGATTCTCTATGTCTTCCTGATTTAGTCTCATAAAGTTTTATGTTTCTAGAAATTCATCTATTTCTTCTAGGTTGCTCAATTTTTGGCATATAATTGTTCATAGTATTATTTTTGATCATATTTCCGTGATATTATTTATAAATATTCTTTAATTTCTGTTGTAACTTCTCTTTCACTACTGATTTTATTTATTTTGGCTTTCTCTTTTTTTCTTGATGAATCTGGATAAAGGTTTATCAATTATAAAACTAACTTTGATTTCATTGATTTTCTTCTTTTTATTTTTTTGTTTGTTGTCATCGTCTATTTTATTTCCACTGGGGACTTTATTATTCCTTCAATTTTGGGAGCTTCCCAGGTGGCTCAGTGGTAAGAACCCACCTGCCAATGCAGGAGACATAGGAGATGTGAGTTTAATTCTAGGGTCAGGAAGATTCCCCTGCAGGAGGAAATGGCAACCCATTCCTGTATTCTTGCCTGGTGAATTCTCAGTTTTCTTATAACTGATTCCTAGTTTCATATGGATGTGGTCACAAAAGATGCTTGACGTTATTTCAATCTTCTTAAATTTACTGAAACTTGTTTTGTGGCCAGCATATGATTTATCCTGTAGAATGTTCCATGTACACTTGCAAATAATGTGTGTTCTCTTGGTTTTGGATAGAATGTTCTATAGATGGCTATCAAGTCTATATGGTCTAATGTCTCATTTAAGGATAATGTTTTCTTATTGGTTTTTCCATCTGGATGCTCTATCCATTGATATATTATTAAAATCTCCTAATATTATTGTATCACTGTCACTTTTTCCCTTTATTTTTATTTCTGTTAGCATTTGCTTTATATATTTAGATGCTCCTACATTAGGGTCATATATGCTTACAAATGTATATGTTCTTTTCTTGGATTGACCTTTTCTTCATTATGTAATACTCTTCTTTGTCTTTCATTATAGTCTGATTTAAAATCTATTTTATCTGATATGAGTACTGCTGCACCAGCTTTATTTTCATTTTTATTTACATGGAATATCTTTTTGCATTTTTTTATTTTAAGTCTCTGTGTGTCTTTAACTCTTAAGTGAGTCTCTTGAAAGCAGCATATAGATGAGGTCTTTTTTCATCCATTCATCCAACCTATGTCTTTCAACTGGTGCATTTAGTCCATGTACATTTAAAGTAATCCAGTAAAAAGTACTGCAGTGTGGGAAACCTGGGTTTGATCACTGGGTTGGGATCATCCCCTGCAGAAGGGAATAGTAACCCACTCCCGTAACCTTGCGTGGAGAATTCCACGCACAGAGGAGCCTGCTGCCTACAGTCCATGAGGTCTCTGAGAGTCAGACATACTGAGTGACTAACACTTTAACTTCATTTCATGTACTTAGTGCCATTTTGTTACTTGTTTTCTGGTTGTTTTTGTATTCTTCTCTGTTCTTTTAATTTCTTCCTGTGTAGTTTGATAATTTTCTTTTGACATGTCTTGTTCCCTTTCTGTTTGTTTTTTGTGTGTCTGTTCTAGGTCAGTCAGTCAGTTCAGTCACTCAGTCCTGTCTGACTCTTTGTGACCCCATGAATCGCAGCACGCTAGGCCTCCCTGTCCATCACCATCTCCCGGAGTTCACTCAGACTCAGGTCCATCGAGTCAGTAATGCCATCCAGTCATCTCATGCTCTGTCGTCCCCTTCTCCTCCTGTCCCCAATCCCTCTCAGCATCAGAGTCTTTTCCAATGAGTCAACCCTTCTCATGAGGTGGCCAAAGTACTGGAGTTTCAGCTTTAGCATCAGTCCTTCCAAAGAAGTCGCAGGGCTGATCTCCTTCAGAATGGACTGGTTGGATCTCCTTGCAGTCCAAGGGACTCTCTCTCAAGAGTCGTCTCCAACACCACAGTTCAAAAGCATCAATTCTTCAGCACTCAGCCTTCTTCACAGTCCAACTCTCACATCCATACATGACTACTGGAAAAACCATAGCCTAGACTAGACGGACCTTAGTCGGAACAATGTCTCTGCTTTAGAATATGCTATCTAGGTTGGTCATAACTTTTCTTCCAAGGAGTAAGCATCTTTTAATTTCATGGGTGCAGTCACCATCTGCAGTGATTTTGGAGCCCCCAAAATAAAGTCTGACACAGTTTCCACTGTTTCCCCATCTATTTCCCATGAAGTAATGGGACTGGATGCCATGATCTTCATTTTCTGAATGTTGAGCTTTAAGCCAACTTTTTCACTCTCCTCTTTCACTTTCATCAAGAGGCTTTTTAGTTCCTCTTCACTTTCTGCCATGAGGGTGGTGTCATCTTCATATCTGAGGTTATTGATATTTCTCCCGGCAATCTTGATTCTAGCTTGTGTTTCTTCCAGTCCAGCATTTCTCATGATGTACTCTCCATATAAGTTAAATAAGCAGGGTGACAATATACAGCCTTGACGTACTCCTTTTCCTATTTGGAACAAGTCTGTTGTTCCATGTCCAGTTCTAGCTGTTGCTTCCTGACCTGCATACAGATTTCTCAAGAGGCAGGTCAGGTGGTCTGGTATTCCTGTCTCTCTCAGAATCTTCCACAGTTTATTGTGATCCACACAGTCAAAGGCTTTGGCATAGTCAATAAAGCAGAAACAGATGTTTTTCTGGAACTCTCTTGCTTTTTCCATGATCCAGTGGATGTTGGCAATTTGATCTCTGGTTCCTCTGCCTTTTCTAAAACCAACTTGAACATCAGGAAGTTCACGGTTCACTGTTGCTGAAGCCTGGCTTGGAGAATTTTGAGCATTACTTTACTAGCATGTGAGATGAGTGCAATTGTGCGGTAGTTTAAGCAGTCTTTGGCATTGCCTTTCTTCGGAATTGGAATGAAAACTGACCTTTTCCAGTCCTGTGGCCCCTGCTAAGTTTTCCAAATTTGCTGGCATATTGAGTGCAGCACTTTCACAGCATCATCTTTCAGGATTTGAAACAGCTCAGCTGGAATTCTATCACCTCCACTAGCTTTGTTCATAGTGATGCTTTCCAAGGCCCATTTGACTTCACATTCCAGGATGTCTGGCTCTAGGTGAGTGATCACATCATCATGATTATCTGGGTCATGAAGCTCTTTTTTTTTACAGTTCTTCTGTGTATTCTTGCCACCTCTTCTTAATATCCTCCACTTCCGTTAGATCCATATCATTTCTGTCCTTTATCGAGCCCATCTTTGCATGAAATGTTCCCTTGGTAAATCTAATTTTCTTGAAGAGATCTCTAGTCTTTCTCATTCTGTTGTTTTCCTCTATTTCTTGGCATTGATCACTGAGGAAGGCTTTCTCATCTCTCCTTGCTATTCTCTGTAACTCTGCATTCAGATGGTTATATCTTTCCTTTTCTCCTTTGCTTTTCACCTCTCTTCTTTTCACAGCTATTTGTAAGGCCTCTTGAGACAGCCATTTTGCTTTTTGCATTTCTTTTCCATGGGGATGGTCTTGATCCCTGTCTCCTGTACAATGTCATGAACCTCATTCCATAGTTGATCAGGCACTCTATCAGATCTAGGCCCTTAAATCTATTTCTCACTTCCACTGTATAATCATAACGGATTTGATTTAGGTCATATCTGAATGGTCTAGTGGTTTTCCCTACTTTCTTCAATTTGAGTCTGAGTTTGGTAATAAGGAGTTCATGATCTGAGCCACAGGCAGCTCCTGGTCTTATTTTTGTTGACTGTATAGAGCTTCTCTGTCTTTGGCTGCAAAGAATATAATCAATCTGATTTCAGTGTTGACCATCTGGTGATGTCCATGTGTAGAGTCTTCTCTTGTGTTGTTGGAAGAGGGTGTTTGCTATGACCAGTGCATTTTCTTGGCAAAACTCTATTAGTCTTTGACCTGCTTCATTGCACATTCCAAGGCTAAATTTGTCTGTTACTCCAGGTGTTTCTTGACTTCCTACTTTTGCATTCCAGTCCCCTATAATGAAAAGGACATCTTTTGGGGTGTTAGTCCTAAAAGTTCTTGTAGGTCTTCATAGAACCATTCAACGTCAGCTTCTTCAGTGTTACTGGTTGGGGCATAGACTTGGATTACTGTGATATTGAATGGTTTGCCTTGGAAACGAACAGAGATCATTCTGTCATTTTTGAGATTGCATCCAAGTACTGCATTTCGGACTCTTTTGTTGACCACGATGGCTACTTCATTTCTTATGAGGGAATCCTGCCCGCAGTATTAGATATAATGGTCATCTGAGTTAAATTCACCCATTCCAGTCCCTTTTAGTTTGCTGATTCCTAGAACGTCGACGTTCCCTCTTGCCATCTCTTTTTTGACCATTTCCAATTTGCCTTTATTCATGGACCTGACATTCCAGGTTCCTATGAAATATTGCTCTTTAGAACGTCGGACCTTGCTTCTATCACCAGTCACATCCACAATTGGGTATTGTTTTTGCTTTGGCTCCATCCCTTCATTCTTTCTGGAGTTAATTCTCCAGTAATCTCCAGTAGCATATTGGGCACCTAGTGACCTGGGAGTTCCTCTTTCAGTATCCTATCATTTTGCCTTTTTATACTGTTCATGGGATTCTCAAGGCAAGAATACTGAAGTGGTTTGCCATTCCCTTCTCCAGTGGACCACATTCTGTCAGACCTCTCCACCATGACCAGCCCATCTTGGGTTGCCCCGCGGGCATGGTTTAGTTTCATTGAGTTAGACAAGGATGTGGTCCTAGTGTGATTAGATTGAGTAGTTTTCTGTGAGTATGATTTCAGTGTGTCTGCCCTCTGATGCAGTCTTGCAACACCTTGGACTTGGGTAGCTCCTCTCAGCCATTCCTGCACTGTTGCAGCCTAGCACTCTTGGCTACTGCCCCTGACCTTGGACGTGGGGTAACTCCTCTTGGCCGCTGCCCTTCAGGCATGGGGTCCTCCCAGCTTCTGCCCCTGACCTTGAATGTGGGGGTAGCTCCTGTCGGCTATGCTTAGTGCGCCAGTCGCAGCCCCTATTTTAGTTATTTGTTGTTATCATGAGATCTGTTTATCTGTATGTTTAAATTGTTAGTCATTTAAGTTCAAACACATTTTAAAGGCTATACGTTTTTAGTCTCCATGCCCACTTTTTATCCTTTTGATGTCATATAATTTGTATCTTTTTGTGTATTTCCTATCTACTTATTATAGTTATAGTTAGTTTACAGCTTCTGTCTTTTCACCTTTATATTAGCTTTTTAAGTGCTCTTTAGTATATATTTGCCTTTACTAGGGAGATTTTCGCTCTCATATTTTCTTATGCTTGTTATGATCTTTTCTTTTTCACTTAAAGAAGACTTTAGCATTTCTTGTAAGGCCAATTTAGTATTGATGAGTTATTTTAGTTTTTGTATGTCTGGGAAACTCTTTGTCTCCTTCAGTTCTGATTGCTACATTGCTGGGTTACATATTCCTGGTTGTGTTTTTTCCTTTCAGCACTTTATCATGCTCCCCTCTTCTGGCCTTCAAAGTTTCTGCTGAAAAATCAATTGATAGCCTTATAGGGGGTTTGTTTGTATGTGACTCTCTGCTATTTTCTCTTGGTGCCTTTAAAATTCCTTCTTTTCTCCCTCATTTGCCATTTTAATTAGGATATATCTTGGTGTGAATCTCTTTGGGTTCATCTTGTTTGAGACTCTCTGTGCTTCCTTGATCTGGATATTTGTTTCCTTCCCAGGTATGGTAAAATTTCAGCTATTATTTTATCAAATATGTTTTCTGCCCTTTTCTTTCTCACTTCTTTTGGTCCCCCTATAATGCAAATGGTAGTACACTTGATCTCAGAGATCCCTTAAACTATCTTCATTTTTTTTCCTTTTTATCTTTTGATTTGGTGATTTCCACTATTCTGTCTTCCAGATTGCTTGTGTTCTTCCATATCACTTAATCTGCAGATGATTACTTCTAGTATATTTTTCATTTCAATTATTCTTCAACTCTGATTTTTTTTTAATGTTTTATAGTTCTTTGTTGAAATTCTCACTGTGTTCCTCTCTTCATCTGAGTTTGGTGAGCATTTTTTATGACTGATGTTTTGAACTCTTGATTAGATAAATTACTTAGCTCAGCTTCACTAGGATTTTCCCCTGGGAGTTTTGTTCTTTCTTTTGGAACATACATTTATCTCTTCTCATCATCTTTGATTTTCTGTGTTTATCTGTATGAACTTGGCAAAAGTTACCTCTCTAAGTCTTGAAGACTGTTCTGTGTAGGATCATCCCTTTGCATGTTGCTTCTGCCAGGTGGCTCTGGCAAGAGCAGAAGAATGGAGCTGAAACAAATACAGACTGTGGGTTTTCCATGGTGTATTGGGGAAAGAGGAATTGCAGCTGGAGGGCATTGGAGATGGAACCTGGCACAGGCTGGAGTTTCCCTTTGAGTATACTGGGGAACTAGGATGGGGCTGGAGGCAAAGCCCACCGTGGGCCTGAGACTTCTCCTAGGGTGCACTGCGGGCCGCTGCCTTGGTAGGGTAGGGTTGGATCTGGAGCTAGGTATGGGCTGAGAGTGTGCTGGTGTGGGCATGGCAAGCTGATGATAGTACCAGGTGCCTATGTACTTCTGCTCTGGGACTCAGAGCAGGTAAGTTTGTATACATGGCCTTTAAGAGCTGAGTCTTTTTCTAAAGCTTGATGGCTCTTCAGGTAAGTGTTGCTGGTTTTCAAAACCAAATGAGAGGATTTATCTTCTAGTTGCTGGTTCATAGAGCTGGGGTTCCCCTCACCCCTTAGGGAGAACCTCTGAATTTGTGATATCCTTTTCCACTTTTGAATTGCCTGACAGGTGTGTGGGTCCTGACTAAATCGCTTCTTTTCTCTTTTTACCCATTTCAGTGTGATTTCTTTCTTTCTATTCTTCATTGCAAAGGATCTGTTCTGTTAGTCTTCATGTTGTTCTCAGAGAGAGTTGTTTTATATGTAATTGTAGTTTTGGTTGTTTGGCCTGAGGTGATCCAGTCCTGGAGTCTAGTTTTGGTGTATCTGTGGGAAGAAGTGAGCTCAGGACCTTCCTACTCTGACATCGTGATCCTGCCTTAAATCTAACTATGTACTTAAAATATTCCCCCATATAGTTATGTTAATATTATATCATGAGTGATCCATCATTTCCTCACAGATTTGAGATGCCATCTTTTATGTTCACATATGTTCCTGATTTTATTTCTGGATTCTCTTCTCACTGACCTATTTTTCAATTCCAGTAGCAGGACCACTTTGTTTTTAATATAACATTAAGACATATTTTGAGTGGGTCGGACTAGGCTCCATTATTTATTTTTCATGAATTTCTGTATAATTCTGCATTTATTCTTTTGGAAAGTCTTTTTACTTTAAAGCAAATGTGTTGATATCAGTGAGATTTTTACTGCACTTTTGAATTTGTAGAGTAACTAAAGGATAAATATCCTTAGCCTATTGAACTCTCCCATCCAGGAATGTTATATATTTCTCCACATTGAAATTTTTCTTTTCTCTCAGCAAAATTTTATGGTTTTCTTTATGCATTGTATAAAGAAAATTTTTCTTAACCAAATTGTATATAGTTTGCTAAACTTTTTTTTTTTGTTATAAAATTATGAAAATTTTGTATCTGTTTTGTAAATTAGATTTTAAAAGATTATAGGATTCTTCTGTTATTGCAAGTATATAAAATTATTAATTTTTGGTATATTTACCTTATATCCAAAATCCTAATAGAACTAAATTAGTATTTCTACTATTTTGTCCATTGATTTTTCTCTTTTTGAATTGTCTTGGTTCAACAATCATATAGTTTTGTCTCTGATATTTATGCTCTTGATTTCTTGTTCCTGATTAATTTTATAGTCTAGAACCAAAGAATAATAGTTGTGGGTAGTGGACATCCTTATTTTGTCTCTAAATTTAATGAAAATACTTTGTATTTTATGTTCTTTTGGTTTCCAGTTCTACTGAGTTTGAGGAATTTAAATAAATTTAGACTTAATTTTTTTATTTTTGATGAAACTTTAAATACTTGGGCCTGGTTAATTTGGGGAATAAATCTCTGGCTGTGTTTTCATTTCTTCTATTTATTGCTGTGAATTTTCACACTTTCTATCACTTTTTGCACTTTGATAATTAAAATTTTTTTAATGTAATAATTTTTGGGCTTCCCTTGTGGCTCAGCTGGTAAAGAATCTGCCTGCAATGTGGGAGACCTGGGTTCAGTCCCTGGGTTGGGAAGAACCCGGAAGAAGGGAAAGGTTACCCATTCCAGTATTCTGGCCTGGAGAATTCCATGGAATGTATAGTCCATGGGATCACAAAGAGGCAAACATGACTGAGTCACTTTCACTTCTTATAGTTTCAATTTTATTGGTAAGAAGTTGAACACAATATTCTCTTATAAAAATAACCTCCATCGCATGATTGCATCTCTTTATCTTTTTATTATTTGTGTCTTATCTCTTTCTTGGTGTTATGTTACACATATTCCTATTTTAGTAGTCTTTTCAAAGACCTAATTTCTTGGCCTGCCATTTTTATCTCTTATTCCATGAATTTTGTTCAGCAATAATTTTTCATTTAAAATTACCTTTTGTACTACATAATTTTTGTATACATATGTAAATATGTATAATATATATATTTTAGAAAACTTACGAATATTTGCCTAACTAAAACAAATTATGACATTTTAATCCCACTTGTTTGACTTAGTATGAATAGAATGATAGATTTCTAATAAAAGATATGCAACAAGCAACAAAGATTTACTGTGTAGCATAGGGAACTATAGTCAATATCTTGTAATAACCTATGATGGAAAATAATTTCAAAATAATATATGTATATTTGTACAACTGAATCACCTTGCTGTGCACCTGAAACATTGTAAGTCAACTATACGTCAATAAAATATGTATATTTTATTATTTTTTTTCTTTTATCCTGTACTTTTTATTTATTTTTTTAATTAAATTTATTTATTTTTTAAATTACAATACTGTATTTGTTTTGCCATACATTGACACGAATCAGCCATAGGTGAACACAATCTCCCAATGCCAAAGCCCCCTCCCACCTCCCACCCCACATCCTCTACTTGAATCATCCTGTGCATCAGCCCCATGCATCCTGCATCCTACATTGAACATAGATTGGCGCTTCGTTTCTTACAGGAAAATATACATGTTTCATTGCCATTCTCCCAAACCATCCCACCCTTTCCCTCTCCCTCAGAGTCCAGAAGTCCACTCTGTACCTCTGTGTCTCTTTGTTGTCTCACATATAGGGTCATCATTACTGTCTTCTAAATTCCATATATATGTGTCAGTATACTGTATTGGTGTTTTTCTTTCTGGCTTACTTCACTCTGTATAATCGGTTCCAATTTCATCCATCTCATTAGAACTGAGTCAAATTTATTCTTTTTAAGGGCTGAGTAGTACTCCATTGTGTATATGTACCACAGCTTTCTTATCCAATCATCTGCTGATGGACATCTAGGTTGCTTCCATGTCCTGGCTATTATAAACAGCGCTGCAATGAACATTGGGGTACATGTGTCTCTTTCACTTCTGGTTTCCTCAGTGTGTATGCCCAGCAGGGGGATTGCTGGGTCATAAGGCAGTTCTATTTGCAATTTTTTAAGGAATCTCCACACTGTTTTCCATAATGGCTGTACTAGTTTGCATTCCCACCAGCAGTGTAAGAGGGTTCCCTTTTCTCCACATCCTCTCCAGCACCATTTCACACCAGTCAGAATGGCTGCGATCCAAAAATATGTATATTTTAAAATAAATAAAATTACCTTTTGATGTATTTTGTCCTTTTTTTTTGTACCTCCCAAGAAGAAATGGATTATTTTTGTTTTCAAATAAATGTATTTAGGGTTATACATTTTCTTTTAAATATTACCTTGGTTGCATCTGATAGATTTTTTTTAATGTTTTCATTTCATTTATTTATTTTTGGCTACACTGTCTTTGTTGCTGAGTGAGGGCTTTTTCAGTCACAGTGAGTAGGGGCTACTCTCTAGTTTCAGTGTGTGGACTTCTTATTGTGGTGGCTACTCTTATTGTGGAGCACAAGTTCTGGGGCGTGGGCTTCAGTAGTTGTGGCACACAGGCTTAGCTGTCGAGCAGCATGTAGAATCTTCCCAGACTAGGGATCGAGTCCGTGTCCCCTGCTTTGGTAGGTGGATTCTCAACCGCTGGACCACCAGGGAAGTCCTGATAAATTTTAATATGACATTTTCATAGTTGTTTATTTATAAGTAGATTAATAGTCTACTTTTGTTGTTAACTTATGGTATTGAATTGTGGCTAGATAATGGGCTGTGTGGATCACAATAAACTGTGGAAAATTCTGAAAGAGATGGGAATACCAGACCACCTGACCTGCCTCTTGAGAAACCTATATGCAGGTCAGGAAGCAACAGTTAGAACTGGACATGGAACAACAGACTAGTTCCAAATAGGAAAAGGAGTACATCAAGGCTGTATATTATTTAACTTCTATGCAGAGCACATCATGAGAAATGCTAGGCTGGAAGAAGCACAAGCTGGAATCAAGATTGCCAGGAGAAATGTCAATAACCTCAGATACGCAGGTAACACCACCCTTATGACAGAAAGTGAAGAGGAACTAAAAAGCCTCTTGATGAAAGTGAAAGGAGAGAGTGAAAAATTTGGCTTAAAGCTCAACATTCAGAAAACAAAGATCATGGCATCCAGTCCTGTCACTTCATGGAAAATAGATGGGGAAACAATGGAAATAGTGTCAGACTTTTTACTTTTGGGGTCTCCAAAATCACTGCAGATGGTGACTGCAACCATGAAATTAAAAGATGCTTATTCCTTGGAAGAAAAGTTATGACCAACCTAGATAGCATATTGAAAAACAGAGACATTACTTTGCCAACAAAGGTCCGTCTAGTCTAGGCTATGGTTTTTCCAGTGGTCATGTATGGATGTGAGAGTTGGACTGTAAAGAAAGCTGAGCACTGAAGTATTGATGCTTGTGAACTGTGGTGTTGGAGAAGACTCTTGAGAGTCCCTTGGACTGCAAGGAGATCCAATCAGTCTATTCTAAAGGAGATTGGTCATGGGTGTTCTTTGGAAGGACTGATGCTAAAGCTGAAACTCCAGTACTTTGGCCACCTCATGCGAAGAGTTGACTCATTGGGAAAGACTCTGATGCTGGGAAGGATTGGGGGCAGGAGGGAGAGAGGACGACAGAGCATGAGATGGCTGGATGGCATCACCGACTCAACAAACATGAGTTTGAGTGAACTCTGGGAGATGGACACGGAGCCCTGGCCTGCTGCAATTCATGGAGTCACAGAGTTGGACACAACTGAGGAACTGAACCGAACTGAATGGGCTGTAAATTTCAACTTTGAAGAATTCATTGATGGTTTATTGTGACTTTACACATGGCTACTTTCTGGGCAACATTTTAGAGTTCTTTGAAAGGAAAGATTTTCTTTGTGCTTTATATTCATTTTGTATACATTATTAAAATAAGTCTAGTAATAGAGTTATTCAAATTCTCTGTAAACTTCTTTATTTCTTGCCTACTTATCCTGTCCTTTTCTGAGAGAGATGAGTTAAGGTTTTTTTATTATAATGTTGACTTTGTGACTAACTTCATGTTTTTTCTAATAGTTTTTGCATTACATATTTTTTAATATAAATTTATTTATTTTAATTGGAGGCTAATTACTTTACAATATTGTATTGGTTTTGCCATATATCAACATGAATCTGCCACAGGTTGTACATGTGTTCCCCATCTTGAACTCCCCTCCTGTCTCCCTTCCCATAACATCCCTCTGGGGCATCCCAGTGCATCAGCCCTGAGCATCCTGTATCATGCATCAAACTTGGACTGACGATTCATTTCACATATGATATTATACACGTTTCAATGCCATTCTCCCAAATCATCCCACCATCTCTCTCTCCCACAGAGTCCAAAAGACTGTTCTATACATCTGTGTCTCTTTTGCTGTCTTGCATACAGGGTTATCATTATCATATTTCTAAATTCCATATATATGCATTAGTATATGGTATTGGTGTTTTTTCTTTCTGGCTTACTTCACTCTGTATAATAGGCTCCAGTTTCACCCACCTCATTAGAACGGATTCAAATGTATTCTTTTTAATGGTTGAGTAATAGTCCATTGTGTATATGTACCACAGCTTTCTTATCCATTCATCTGCTGATGGACATCTAGGTTGTTTCCATGTCCTGGCTATTATAAACAGTGCTGTGACGAACATTGGGGTACATGTGTCTCTTTCAGTTCTGGTTTTCTTGGTGTGTATGCCCAGCAGTGGCATTGCTGGGTCATATGGCAGTTCTATTTCCAGTTTTTTAAAGGAATCTCCACGCTGTTCTCCATAGTGGCTGTACTAGTTTGCATTCCCACCAGCAGTGTAGGAGTGTTCCCTTTTCTCCACACCCTCTCCAGCATTTATTGCTTGTAGACTTCTGGATCGCAGCCATTCTGACTCGTGTGAAATGGTACCTCATTGTGGTTTTGATTTGCATTTCTCCGACAATGAGTGATGTTGAGCATCTTTTCATGTGTTTGTTAGCCATCTGTATGTCTTCTTTGGAGAAATGTCTATTTAGTTCTTTGGCCCATTTTTTGATTGGGTTGTTTTTCTGGAATTGAGCTGCATAAGTTGCTTGTATATTTTTGAGATTAATTCTTTGTCAGTTGTTTCATTTGCTATTGTTTTCTCCCATTCTGAAGGCTGTCTTTTCACCTTGCTTAGAGTTTCTTTTGTTGTGCAGAAGCTTTTAATTTTAGTTAGGTCCCATTTGTTTATTGTTGCTTTTATTTCCAGTATTCTGGGAGGTGGGTCTTAGAGGATGCTGCTGTGATTTATGTCAGAGAGTGTTTTGCCTATGTTCTCTTCTAGGAGTTCTATAGTTTCTGGTCTTATGTTTAGATCTTTAATCCATTTTGAGTTTATTTTTGTGTATGGTGTTAGAAAATGTTCTAGTTTCATTCTTTTAGAAGTGGTTGACCTGTTTTCCCAGCACCACTTGTTAAAGAGTTTGTCTTTTCTCTATTGTATATTCTTGCCTCCTTTGTCAAAGATAAGGTGTCCATAGGTGTGTGGATTTATCTCAGGGCTTTCTATTTTGTTCCATTGATCTATATTTCTGTCTTTGTGCCAGTACCATACTGTCTTGATGACTGTGGCTTTGTAGTAGAACCTGAAGTCAGGCAGGTTGATTTCTCTAGTTCCATTCTTCTTTCTCAACATTGCTTTGGCTATTCGAGTTTTTTTGTATTTCCATACAAATTGTGAAATTATTTGTTCTAGCTCTGTGAAAATACTGTTGGTAGCTTGATAGGGATTGCATTGAATCTATAAGTTGTTTTGGGTAGTATACTCATTTTCACTATATTGATATCCAATCCATGTATATGGTATATTTCTCCATCTATTAGTGTCCTCTTTGATTTCTTTCACCAGTGTTTTATAGTTTTTTATATATAGGTCTTTAGTTTCTTTAGGTAGATACATTCCTAAGTATTTTATTCTGTTCGTTGCAGTGGTGAATGGAATTGTTTCCTTAATTTCTCTTTCTGTTTTCTCATTATTAGTATATAGGAATGCAAGGGATTTCTGTGTGTTGATTTTATATCCTGCAACTTTACTATATTCATTGATTAGCTCTAGTAATTTTCTGTTGGAGTCTTTAGGGTTTTCTATGTAGAGGATCATGTCATCTGCAAAAGTGAGAGTTTTACTTCTTCTTTTCCCATTTGGATTCCTTTCATTTCTTTTTCTGCTGTGATTGCTACAGCCAAAACTTCCAAAACTATGTTGAATAGTAGTGGTGAAAGTGGGCACCCTTGTCTTGTTCCTGACTTGAGGGGAAATGCTTTCAGTTTTTCACCATTGAGGATAATGTTTGCTGTGGGTTTGTCATATATAGCTTTTATTATGTTAAGGTATGTTCCTTCTATTCCTGCTTTCTGGAGAGTTTTTATCATAAATGGATGTAGAATTTTGTCAAAGCCTTTCTCTGCATCTATTGAGATAATCATAATGCTTTTATTTTTCAGTTTGTTAATGTGGTGTATTACATTGATTTGTGGATATTGAAGAATCCTTGCATCCCTGGGATAAAGCCCACTTGGTCACGGTGTATGATCTTTTTAATGTGTTGTTGGATTCTGATAGTTTTTGCATTATATTTTGATGGTATTCTGTTTAGTTCTGGTGGTTCATGACTGTAGTTATCTTCCTGGGGGAATTACAGCTTATTTCATTATAAACCTTCCTTGTCCCATTTCATGCTTTTTGCCTTGCACTTTAACTTTTTATGCTAATAATGGCACACATGCTTTCTTTTATTGTGATTTGCCTGACATATGTTTATCTGTGATTTATTTTTAAACTTATCATAAGTAGCATATTGCTAGAAATAAAATCTTTAGTTTTACTGATATGTTTGATCTTATTTCTACCATCTTATTTTGTGTTTGTATTTTATAATATTTTATATAAAAGGTGTACATGTATATATACATATATATATATATATCTTATCCTGATTTTACCACCTAGATGAAATTATTTCTCTGTTCCTTTTCCCCTTTTAATGGCTTGAAAAGAATGTATTTCTTTACCTTAAAATTGTTAACATATTGATATACTTTTCTACACTAAAAATTAATGATTGGACATTTAGTTTGCTTCCAGTCCTGGCTAATATAAATAGTGCTGCAATGAACATTGGGGTATATCTTTTTATTATGGTATGCTTAAAGTATATGTCCAGTGGTGGGATTGCAGGGTCATCAGTTCAGCTGCTCAGTAATGTCCAACTCTTTGAAACCTCATGGACTGCAGCACGCCAGCCTTCCCTGTCTCTGATTCCCAGAGCTTGCCCATACTCACACCCATCTAGTTGGTGATCCAGTCTAATCATCTCATCTTCTGTCATCCCCTTCTCCTCCTGCCTTCAAACTTTCCCAGCATCAGAGTCTTTTCTAAGGAGTCAGCTCTTCACATCAGCTGCCCAAAGTGTTGGAGCCTCAGCTTCAGTATCAGTCCTTCCAATGAATATTCAGGGTGATTTCCTTTAGGATCAACTGCTTTGATCTCCTTGCGGTCAAGGGACTGCCAAGAGTCTTCTCCAATACCACAGTTCAAAAGCATCAGTTCTTCGGTGCTCAGCTTTCTTCACAGTCCAACTCTCACACCAATACATGAGTATTATAAAAACAGTAGCTTTGACTAGATGGACCTTTGTTGGAAAAGTAATTTCTCTGCTTTTTAATATGCTGTCTACAAATCCCATGGATGGAGGAGCCTGGTAGGCTGCCGTCCAAGGGTCGTGAAGAGTTGGACACGACTGAGTGACTTCACTTTCACTTTTCACTTTCATGCATTGGAGAAGGAAATGGCGACCCACTCCAGTGTTCTTGCCTGGAGAATCCCAGGGACAGGGGAGCCTGGTGGGCTGCCATCTATGGGGTTGCACAGAGTCAGACACGACTGAAGCAACTTAGCAGCAGCAGGTTGGTCATAACTTTCCTTCCAAGGAGAGGAGTAAGCATCTTTAATTTCACAGCTGCAGTCATCATCTACAGTGATTTTGGAGCCCTCAAAATAAAGTCTGTCACTGTTTCCATTGTTTCCCCATCTATTTGCCATGAAGTGATGGGACCAAATGCTATGATCTTTGTTTTTGAACAGAGTTGTAAGCCAGCCTTTTCACTCTCCTCTTTCACCTTCATCAAGAGGCTCATTAGTTCCTCTTCACTTCTGCCATAAGGCTGGTGTCATCTACGTATCTGAAGTTATTGATATTTCTCCTTGCAATCTTGATTCCAGCTTGAGCTTCATCCAGCCTGGCATTTCTCATGATGTACAATGCATGTAAGTTAAATAAGCAGGGTGACAATATACAACCTTGATGTATTCCTTTCCCAATTTGGAACCACTCCATTGTTCTATGTTCAGTTCTAACTGTTGCTTCTTGACCTGCATACAGATTTCTCAGGAGGCAGGTATGGTAGTCTGGTATTCCCATATCTTGAAGTATTTTTCACCGTTTGTTGTGATTCACACCGTCAAAAGCTTTAGTGTAGTAAGTGAAGCAAAAGCAGATGTTTTCTGGAACTCTCTTGATTTTTCTATGATCCAACAGATATTGGCAATTTGATCTCTGTTTCCTCTGCCTTTTCTAACTCCAGCTTGAGCCCTGAAAGTTCTTGGTTTACATATCACTGAAGCCTAGCTTGGAGAATTTTGAGCATTACTTTGCTAGTGTGTGAAATGAGTACAGTTGTGCAGTAGTCTGAACATTGTTTAGAATTGCCTTTCTTTGGGATAGGAATGAAAATTGACCTTTTCCAGGCTTGTGGCCACTGCTGAATTTTCCAAATTTGCTGGCATAGTGAGTGCAACACTTTCACAGCATCATCTTTTAGGATTTGAAATAGCTCAGCTGGAATTCCATTACCTTTACTAGCTTTGTTCATAGTGAAGCTTCCTAAGGCTCACTTGCCTTCACACTCCAGGATATCTGGCTCTAGGTGAGTGATCACACCCTTGTGATTATCTAGGTCATTAAGATCTTTTGCATAGTTCTTTTGTGTATTCTTGCCACTTCCTAATATATTCTGCTTCTGTTCGGTCCATACCACTTATGTCCTTTATTGTCCCCATCTTTGCATGAAATATTCCCTTGGTATTTCTAATTTCCTTGAAGAGACCTTAGTGTTTCCCATTTTATTGTTTTCCTCTATTTCTTTGCGTTGATCACTTAGGAACGCTTTCTTACAGCTCCATTCTTTTCTTTGGAACTCTGCATTCAGATGGATATATCTTTCCTTTCCTTTGCCTTTCACTTCTCTTCTTTTCTCAGCTACTATTTGTAAGGACTTCTCAGACAACTGTTTTGCCTTTTGCATTTCTTTTTGTTTGGGGAATGGTCTCTATCACTGTCTCCGGTACAGTGTCATGAATCCCTGTTCATAGTTCTTCAGGTACTCTATCAGATCTAATCCTTTGAATCTATTTGTCACTTCCACTGTGTAATTGTAAGGATTTGATTTAGGTCATACCTGAATGGCCTAGTGGTTTTCCCTAATTTGTTCAATATAAATCTGAATTTTACAATAAGTAGTTCATAATCTGTGCTATAGTCAGCTCCCAGTCTTAATTTTGCTGACTGTATAGAGCTTCTCCATCTTTGGCTGCAAAGAACATGATCAATCTGATTTCAGTATTGACCATCTGGTGATGTCTATGTGTAGAGTCTTCTCTTGTGTTATTGGAAGAGGGTGTTTGCTATGACCAGTGCATTCTTTTGACAAAACTTTGTTAGCCTTTGCCTTGCTTCATTTTGTACTCCAAGACCAAACTTATTACTCCAGGTATCTCTTGACTTCCTGCTTTTGCATTCCAGTCCCCTATAATGAAAAGGACATCTATATTGTGTGTTAATTCTAGGAGGTCTTGTAGGTCTTTATAGAACCATTCAACTTCAACTTATTTGGCATTAGTGGTTGTGGAATAGATTTGGATTATTATGATATTGAATGGTTTGCCTTGAAAACAAACAGATCATTTTGTTTTTGAGACTGCACCCAAGAACTGCCTTTCAGACTCTTTTGCTGACTGTGAGGGCTACTCCATTTCTTCTAAGGGATTCTTGCCCACAGTAGTAGTAGTTATAATGATTATCTGAATTAATTTCACCCATTCCAGTCCAATTTAATTCACTGATTCCTAAAATGTCAGTGTCCACTCTTGCCATCTCCTGTTTGACCACTTCCAATTTACCTTGATTCATGTACCTAACATTCCAGATTTCTATGCAATATTTTATCTAATAGCACTGGACTTTATTTTCATCACCAGTCATTTCCATAATTGACTATTGTTTCTGCTTTGGCTCAGCCTCTTCATTCCTTCTGGAGCTATTTCTCTGCCCTTCTCCAGCAGCATATTGGACATCTACCATCCTGGGGAGTTCATCTTTCAATGTCATATCTTTTTGTCTTTTCTTACTATTCATGGGGTTCTCAAGGCGAGAATGCTGAAGTGGTTTTCCATTCCCTTGTCCAGTGGACCACATTTTGTCAGAACTCTCCACCATGACCTATCCATCTTGTTGACCCTACATCTCATGGCTCATAGTTTCATTTAGTTAGACAAGGCTATGGTCCATGTGATCACTTTGGCTAGTTTTCAGTGATTGTGGTTTTTGTTCTGTCTGCCCTCTGATGGATGAGGATAAGAGGCTTGTGGAAGCTTCCTGATGAGGGAGGGACTGGCTGTAGGAAAAAGTGGATTGTGGGCAGATTCTTTACCATCTGAGCCACTAGGGAAGATTATATTAGGACAAGGAAGTCTCTTTATGATCTGTTCCCTGGTTAGGAGTGTGGCTTCATCTCTCTGCTCCAGGTTTACACTCTGGCCAAACTGAGTACCTTGCAGTTCCAGAACATCCCATCCATTGCCTTGAGTATATGATCTTCTCCCCTGCTGGATTATCTGACAAGCAGCTATTGATCTTTCTGATGTCAAATAAGCATTACCTCCTCTGTGAAATCTCTGACTCCCCAGGTGGAAATAGAACTCTAATTATAAACTGTTTGCTGGCTTCAGTGATCATATTTATACTAAAATTTTTATGTCTCCTTTCACCAAACCCCAAACTCCCTAAAGTCAGGGTGTCTTTTATTGTCAGTATATACACTTTGTGTTTGGTATCGAGGAGGTATTAAATAAATGCTAGTTGGATGAACAAGTGAATAAAGAAATGAATATTTCCAAGGTTTTGGGGTAGATAGGAAGAAGAATATAAGTGTGTGTTAGGGGAATAAGATAGTGTGAGACGGAAACTTTGCTTTGGTGGTGGTGATGAATTGAGGAGTAATATTAAGACCTCACCAAAATAAGTTAGCTTTAAAAATGTATCTGCCATTTTTTGTCTTAAATTAAGAGAACTGTTTTAGAAACTGAGATATAACTTGATTCTAAGAGACTGTGACAGTATTAAAATTGTTCCAGAATTCACTGTGCTCTTTTGGACTCCTCATCAACAATAGAGACTTGCAAAATATATTGATTTTAAAAATACCTATGACTCTTTTAGAAAGGCATAGCAAACACAGAGAAGTATAGGCAGAAAAATAAAAATCATAGTCCAATAATAAGAGATAACCACTATTAAATAATTTGCTTTATTGTCCTTTAAAGTATGTTTTGTTTTACCTGGTTGAAATCATGTTCAACTTTGTAGCTTCCTTTTGCTTATTTAAAATTTTATCATAAGTGTGTTCTCATGTCATTAAATGTCTCTATAATTTTAATTGCTGCATGTTATTCTGTCTTATGGCTATACCATAACAGATAATTTTCCATGTAAATTATACATCCTTATTTTAAAAATGCAGACAGAGTCTAGGAGAGATTGTAAGAATACTTTCTAGAAAGAAAATTACACGTAGAGTTTATGTGCACAAATATAACACTGTCTCAGTTTCAAATGAGATGGGATTTTTGAAGTTATGCTGTGAGTGTGACATACACAGCACATATGTTATACCACAGTGACTGAGCTAAATGTGAGTGTGTGCAGAGGGCACCAGAGATGCCATGAGAAGAGACTCTAGGAGACTTTAGGAGAGTGCCATAAACTGAATATTTATGTTCTCCACACCCCACAGATTCTTATGTTGAAGCTTAATCCCTATTGTAATGGTAGTGAGGCATTTGAGATATGATTAAGTCATGAAGGTGAAACTGTTGTAAATGGCATTAGAGCCCTTGACTTGCCAGGTGGTGCTAGTGGTAAAGAACCTGCCTGCCAATGCAGGAGACATAAGAGACATGGGTTCAATCCCTGGGTCAGGAAGATCCCCTGCAGGAGGGTTTCACAACCCATGCCAGTATTCTTGCCTGGAGAACCCCATGGACAGAGGAGCCTGGCGGGCTACAGTCCATGGGGTTGCAAAGAGTTGGACGTGACTGAAGCAACTAAGCACAAAAGAAACTCCAGATAGTCTGATAATCCTTCCCCTGTGTGAGAATATAGTAAAGAAACATGGCCAGTTATGAACTAGGAAGTGGGCTCTCACCAGATACCAAATATGCTGACACCTAATCTTGAACGTTACATAGCCTCCAGTACTATGAGAAATAAATTTCTGTAGTTTATACAGTCATCCAGTCTGTGGGATGGCAACCCACTCCAGTACTCTTGCCTGGAGAATCCCATGGAGGCAGGAGCCTGGTGGGCTACAATCCATGGGGTCGCAAAGAGTTGGACACGACTGAGCAACTTCACTTCCTAAGGGGACTAAGACAGGGAATCTGTATGAGTGGTGGAAGTAAAGTCTTCTGATCCATTAATTCATTAAAGAGCCCTTTCTTAATCAGGTCTGTGGTATTCCCCCATGCATTTCCTTTAGGCCATGTGGCCACAAGGGACTTCAGTCTGGCATCAGGAAGGGTCTATGGATTAGGTATATGGTACCTAATTTTGATTATTTCTTCCTTTGCAAACTATTGTGGAAGCCCTGTTTCCATCTCAACCCATTCACAAATATGGAGGGTCAATAATACGTCAGTAAAAGCCATTAAATTAAAAGACGCCTACTCCTTGGAAGGAAAGTTATGACCAACCTAGATAGCATATTCAAAAGCAGAGACATTTCTTTGCCAACAAAGGTCCGTCTATCAAGGCTATGGTTTTTCCAGTGGTTATGTATGGATGTGAGAGTTGGACTGTGAAAAAAGCTGAGTGCTGAAGAATTGATGCTTTTGAGCTGTGGTGTTGGAGAAGACTCTTGAGTCCCTTGGACTGCAAGGAGGTCCGACCAGTCCATTCTAAAGGAGATCAGCCCTGGGATTTCTTTGGAAGGAATGATGTTAAAGCTGAAACTCCAGTACTTGGCCACCTCATGCTGAGAGTTGACTCACTGGAAAAGACTCTGATGCTGGGAGGGATTAGGGACAGGAGGGGAAGGGGACAACAGAATATGAGATGGCTGGATGGCATCATTGACTCAGTGGACATGAGTCTGAGTGAATTCCGGGAGTTGATGATGGACAGGGAGGCCTAGCGTGCTGTGATTCATGGGGTCACAAAGAGTCAGACAGGACTGAGCGACTGAACTGAACTGAATGTGCGAATTAAACATGAGATAGTGTTCTAGCTTTTGAGAAAAACAATAGATAAATAGACAAATTGCAATGAAATGTTGTAAGTGATATACATAGAGAGATGAGAAAAAATAGAGAAGAGGGTAAGTAACTCTGCCTGAGAAGGTACCTTTTAAGCCAGATATTTTGGGTTGAGAGGAAGACGAAGGAAGGGTAGGGTTGTGCAGATTATTCTACACGTGCCCCTCTCAATCAGTTCTTTACTGGGCTCTGCCCTGTTGTGTACCCTTGGAAGTTATCCCTCAGAGTCTGCATCAGCCAGGATCCTTTCTGGCTTCTATTTGGATTCAGCAATTAGAGATTATAGCAGGAGGTTAGAGGATAGGAGGAGACAGTGGAGTATTTCTTTTTCTGCTCCCTCCCATCTTTGCTGCATCATTCTGCCAGTGATTGGTCTCTCTACATCTGGAATGATAAATTGGAGGCTGATATGACCATCACTGTGTTTTGGGAAGATGGCGGCTGGCAGTGCTAAGCATAGAGTGTAGTGGGAAGAAACAGAATCAAGAAGACTAAAGAGAAGTAACTATTATAGTAGTTCCCACAAGAGATGAGGAAGGTCTGTATTAAGGCCTTTTTGGGAAAGGGGGCACATTTCAGAGACATCTCTGAGGTAGCTACTATGAGATTTAGAGATCAGTTAGGATAAGGAGTGAGAGAGGAGTTAAATGTGACTAGGGTATTTTATTTGTGAAATTTTTAAGGAAATTGGTGACAAGATAATGGGAAGGTTGGGCTGTGGGGAGAAATAGGAAAAAATAATGAGTTTGGAATACAGTTTTGAGCCGATTAAGTTTTCATTGCCAGAAAGACATTGGGTTGTACCTATATGCCTCCTTGCATTTATTAAGGAATTTTAAATTAATTTGAGTATCTAAAAACCTACTATGTGTAGCACACTTAAATTACCATGCAGAGATTATAAGATGGGAGTTTTAGCCATGGAAGAGTTCAGTGACTCTCCAATTAGCGATGATACGATAAAGAAAACTTTCATCCAATGCTTTAAAAATATAAAATCATAAGTGAAAATATTTTGGGAGATGTGGAAGCATGGAGAAGATTTGAAGTACTTGAGAATGAGTGCAAAAATAAGTAGCTTCTGTTGTTCATACATGTTTTTCTTTTTAAATTTGGCATTATTCCTGGCAAAATTTAGTTTCTAAAGGGTAGCTTTATAAACCATTATTGAAGTCAATTTCCAAGGCTAAAGTGTGAGGGATGATTTTCCTGTCATTTGTCACCCAAGAGCCTACACTTTCAGTGCTGTGATTATTTCGAGGTGAAAGGTGAGAAGAAATGCCCCTTAAGGTTTATTCAGCTAGGATGTCAGGAATGGTAATCTCAGTCTCTATGGTGTTTGAGCCTGTAGGCTCTGAAAGGATTTACTCTTTTTTCACAAACAGAGCAGAATGGCAGTGTCAAAGATAAAAAGAAATGAGATTTCAAAAAGTGGATTTCTGTGTCCACAAAATAGCTTTTTATTCAGGGAAGCTTTAATAGGAATTAGTAGTATTGTTTTACATAAAGGGCCAGATCAGTGCAGTGCAAGGAAAGGTAGATGTATTTCTAGTTAAAAATGTATACTTTTCTGTGACATAATTTGAATCAAAAATTCAGCGATGCATGTAAGGCTATTTCTTGTGTAATTATTAAAATACTTCTACTTAACATTTATAAACATATACATAGATTTAAACATTTTCTCTAGAAAGATCCTGTTTTGTATCTGAGGTGATGGAAGAGAGCAGGCAAACCCAGGCACTGGGAAACAGGAAGGACCTTCCTTTCTATAATTTCAGTCAAGGGCCAGATCTCCTAGTTGTTTGACTATGATTTCTGCAAATGGTGGCATTAGACAAACTTTTGGGGGAATCATTTTATATATACTGGAAAAGTTGCAGTGAACAAGAAGATACAATATCAGCTCTCTAGGAGTTTATAGACAGACAAAATCAGTGGCTTTTGAAGTAAATAGATCTCATTTTTATTTTAATTGCTTCTGGTCTTGGAAATGGGGTTTTAGAGATAATATCCAACCCATTCATTCATTTTTCAGATAAGAATACTGATGCTTGGAGATGTTAAGTAACTTGCCAAAGGTCTCAAAGCTAGTCTGTGGCAAAGCTAAGACAATTTAAGTCCAATTCATTTTCTTGGGGTACAGCACAGCTCACTTTGAGCACATCAGAGGAAAAGTGAAGAAAATGGGGGTGAAGTATGTTGGTAGGGTAACTCTTTGACTCTGATTTCGGGGTTTTTAATAGTTCAATCTCATATTTACTATTTTCTCAATGTAGACTTCATTATTTCAGGATTAAAGTTTATTTCAGAGGTTAAAGTCATAAAATCAGATGAGTGAGGTAAAGGGAATAGAAATGGGAAAATCAGATGAGTGGGGTGAAAAGGGAATAGAAGTGATGTATCTAGAGCCAGACATCCTGGAATGTGAAGTCAAGTGGGCCTTAGAAAGCATCACTACGAACAAAGCTAGTGGAGGTGATGGAATTCCAGTTGAGCTGTTTCAAAAGATACTATGAAAGTGCTACACTCAATATGCCAGCAAATTTGGAAAATGCAGCAGTGGCCACAGGACTGGAAAAGGTCAGTTTTCATTCCAATTCCAAAGAAAGGCAATGCCAAAGACTGCTTAAACTACCGCACAATTGCACTCATCTCACACGCTAGTAAAGTAATGCTCAAAATTCTCCAAGCCAGGCTTCAGCAATACGTGAACCATGAACTTCCAGATGTTCAAGCTGGTTTTAAAAAGGCAGAGGAACCACAGATCAAATTGCCAACATCCTTTGGATCATGGAAAAGGCAAGAGAGTTCCAGAAAAACATCTATTTCTGCTTTATTGACTATGCCAAAGCCTTTGACTGTGTGGATCACAATAAACTATGGAAGATTCTGAGAGATGGGAATACCAGACCACCTAACCTGCCTCTTGAGAAACCTATATGCAGGTCAGGAAGCAACAGTTAGAACTGGACATGGAACAACAGACTGGTTCCAAATAGGAAAAGGAGTACGTCAAGGCTGCATATTGTCACCCTGCTTATTTAACTGATATGCAGAGTACATCATGAGAAATGCTGGACTGGAAGAAACACAAGCTGCAATCAAGATTGCCAGGAGAAATATCAATCACCTCAGATAAGCAGATGACACCACTCACCCTTCTGGCAGAAAGTGAAGAGGAACTAAAAGCCTCTTGATGAAAGTGAAAGAGGAGAGTGAAAAAGTTGGCTTAAAGCTCAACATTCAGAAAATAAAGATCGTGGCATCTGGTCTCATCACTTCATGGGAAATAGATGAGGAAACGGTGGAAACAGTGTCAGACTGTATTTTGGGGGGCTCCAAAATCACTGCAGATGGTGACTGCAGCCATGAAATTAAAAGACACTTACTCCTTGGAAGAAAAGTTATGACCAATCTAGATAGCATATTCAAAATCAGAGACATTACTTTGCCGACTAAGGTCCATCTAGTCAAGGCTATGGTTTTTCCAGTAGTCATGTATGGATGTGAGAGTTGGACTGTGAAGAAGGCTGAGAGCCGAAGAATTGATGCTTTTGAGCTGTGGTGTTAGAGAAGACTCTTGAGAGTTCCTTGCACTGCAAGGAGAGCCAACCAGTCCATTCTGAAGGAAATCAACCCTGGGATTTCTTTGGAAGGAATGATGCTAAAGCTGAAACTCCAGTACTTTGGCCACCTGATGCAAAGAGTTGACTCACTGGAAAAGACTCTGATGCTGGGAGGGATTGGGGGCTGGTGGAGAAGGGGATGACAGAGGATGAGATGGCTGGACGGCATCACTGACTAGGTGAACGTGAGTCTGAGTGAATTCCGGGAGTTGGTGATGGACAGGGAGGCCTGGCGTGCTGCGATTCATGGGGTCGCAAAGAGCTGGACACGACTGAGCGACTAACTGAACTGATGTGTCAGAAGTTTGGGTTTCCTTTTAGCTTCACTGGCTGCGGGATTTTGGACACAGCTTCTCAGGTTCCTTAACTAATACTTGCTTTTTGATATTACTGTGATGGACATTTCTTGGCCTCCCAATATCCATTTCTCTCTCTTTTTTAAAAGACAGCAGCTTGATATCCTTTTGGGATTTATTCAGACTATTACTCAAGGTGTCCTTTTTCTCACCAAAGAGTGGACATTCAAAGTAGTCTGGAACTGTATTTCCTAGAGGATTTACAGAAAGGTGAAAAAAGATGTCTTATTTCTGGCTTATGTTAGTGGTGAATTCCTGAAGAGGCATCTGTCAGTTCTTGCTTCTTGGATCTCTGGAATTGTCTTTATTTTTCTTTCTTTCCAGATGAACAGATGCTTCTTTGGCCTTCCCTTCAAGTCATCAAAAAGTGGTTAGATTTAGTTTCTATTGCTTATAACGTGGGTTGATAAACCATAAGAAGTAAGCCTCTGCTCAGATAGATGTTAACATTGCTCATGCATATTACTCCTTTCATTCTCCAGTATTTTCTAAATTACATATCTTTTTGGTGTTACACGTCTTACCAACTGAATACGTTGTATTCCTCAGTTATTTTATATTTGTGCTGCTCATGTCCATCCGTATGCTCATGTCATCCCTTATGATTTTCCCCCATTCCCATGTCATTAGCCCTCTGAAAGAATGAAACATTAAACAGGAAATGCTATATTAGTCAGGAGGCCACCCACAGTGTTTCTTCTACAATGACACTGTGAGAAACCTGTGAGAAGACCTTAATCATTTTGTAGGAGGTCCTTTTATGTAAATATACATAAAGCAGTTGTTCTTAAATTTTAGCATGCATCACAGTTCCTTAGGAGGCTGGTTAAAATGAGGGCTTTGGGTACCCATCTCTGGAATTTTTGATTCATTTGGTCTAGGGAAGGTCCAAGAATCTGCGTTTCTAATGATGCTAATCTGAGGGTCATGCTTTGAGAACTGTTCATCTAGGATAATATTTTAAGTAATAAAATTAATATGCTTTCACTTATTTTTTGGGTTGCTCAGATTGTATGTTATGATTACTCACACATATTACTCCTTCCATTCTCTGGTATTTTCTAAATTATGTATCTGTTTGGTGTTAAACATCTCATCAACATTTCTCTGAGATGAGGGTTGGGGCTTAAATTAGTGTTGTAACTGTAGGGGTGTAAAGAAAAAGAAAAAAAAAATTAACTATTCCAAAGAATTTTCAAGCATACAAGGTTGATAGACTTGAAAGTGAGAAGTAGGTTGTTAAAGAAAATAATTCTGTAAATTCCATCTCTTCCTTTAACAGAGGCAAGCCAGCAAACCAGATCATGGAGTTTTTGTTTTCTTTTGCTTTTCTGACTATAGAGTTTTAAATATGGAGGGACTTAGCGAAACAGGGGAAAAAGTAAAAGCTGTGTTTGTGTGTGTGTGTGTGTGTGTGTGTGTGTGTGTGTGTTTTAATCCTTCTAGAGTTAGAGTAGAAAAACTGGTAATGAGATGCCTTTCTATGCTGCAGTCTTACAGGGGGAAGTCATAGGTACAGGAACTCTGCTCTAGTTCCTATTGCAGTCTGGAATCAGGTAACCTGCCTGGCTTTATCCAAGTTACTTTGGCTCAACACAGTTGAAGAGAGTATCCAAGTTATTAGGTCTGAGTCTCCCTTAGATCCCATGTATTGTGGAAAGGATCCAGAAGTTCACTTGTACCCTATGGAGGGATAGGAAAGATAGCTGGTGGTGAGTTTATCTAAAGGGTCTTTCCTTGTAATGGGGACCCAGTCTATAGCCAAGGGCTGTGGTGTAGACATCTGAACCAGAAACAAACTGGGAGTCCCCAGGCTGCTTTAGGGAAGATCATAGCCCTGCTGAGAGCTGAGATGGGGCCTAGTTCGGCAAAGAAGTGACCAGTGCTCCCTGAGAACATTGTCTCAGCCCAGAGAACACCTGTATCCTTCAGTAGCATCAGGTGCCTGCAGAATGATCAGAGATGGAACTAGTCACACCTAACTGGTCAGCAATCTGTGGGGCAGCTAGAACATCCACTCTACTGTGGAAGTCATCAACGAGTTCCAGGAACAACTTGTGGATGAGAGAATCTATTTCTCCTCCAAATCCCCCAGGCCGTATTTCTCTCTTATACACCTGCTGCTGCTGCTGCTAGGTCACTTCAGTCGTGTCTGACTCTGTGCGACCCCATAGACGGCAGACCACCAGGCTCCCCCGTCTCTGGGATTCTCCAGGCAAGAACACTGGAGTGGGTCGCCATTTCCTTCTCCAATGCATGAAAGTGAAAAGTGAAAGTGAAGTCGCTCAGTTGTGTCCAACTCTTAGCGACTCCATGGACTGCAGCCCACCAGGCTCCTCCATCCATGGGATTTTCCAGGCAAGAGTACTGGAGTGGGGTGCCATCACCTTCTCCATCTTACACACCTACATACTTTGTTAAAGAGTCATGGTAAAGCTCAGAGCTTTGAAACACTGCAAAGTCTTTTAAACAGTTCAGTTCAGTTGAGTTCTGTTGCTCAGTCGTGTCCGACTTTTTGCGACCCCATGAATCGCAACATGCCAGGCCGCCCTGTCCATCACCAACTCCCGGAGTTCACTCAAACTCAGGTCCATTGAGTCAGTGATGCTATCCAGCCATCTCCTCCTCTGTGGTCCCCTTCTCCTCCTGCCCCCAATCCCTCTCAGCATCAGTCTTTACCAATGAGTCAACCCTTCTCATGAGGTGGCCAAAGTACTCGAGTTTCAGCTTTAGCATCATTCCTTCCAAAGAAATCCCAGGGCTGAGTTAAATTATTGGTTTTAACTGAGGTTACCAGATAAAACTAGTGTATTCTCCACCCCTACCTTCCCCACCTGATACTACACAATCACAGAGAAATAAAGATGCTTTCTTTGTACAATTGAGGGTGGAATTGTTAGGTTGTATACTGGGAAAATCTAATAAGAGTATCTCAGTCATTGTTGCCTATAAGGATTCAAAGAACATCTGCAGAATTTTCTGTCAGGTCTGTTTTATTTTGTGTTGACTTTACTTTCAGGCAGGATTTAACAAGTGGTGGTAAAGAAGGTCATTAGCAGCTCATTATGCTTAGTAAAATCCTAACATGCTAATCAACCCTCCCAGGCAGACTCTGACACTGTGAGGTCACATGCTGTCCCAGTTGGTGGGAGGGGTAGGGCTACGTAATTGACATCTTCACCTGGTTGATGAGGAGCCTTTTCTTAAAAACAAACAAACAAACTGAACAAGCACTTTAAAGAGATGGTCCAGAACATAATTGTGACCACAGGCCCCACTGTGATCATGATTCTGCCTGATACCTGGGCAGAAATAGCTTATGGGAAATTATGAAGTGCCCCGGTATCATTTGCATGTGTGCCTTTGGAATTTGGAAACTGAGAGAGGCTTATTAAAGGACACATGTGTGACATTACACAATTTTAGGGCAAAGGAAATATCGTGTTAGGAAAATTCCTGGGACAAGATATCATTAGCTCAACTTGGATGTCTGCTAGGTCTTCCATCCTCTTTTTCATTTGGTTAATTCATTCTTTATCACTTACCTTAGGCAGTGTTTCCTCCTGGAAGCCCTCCTAGTGCTGGAGAAAGTACCTCTCCATGGTTGCCATAGTATTCCTATGAATATGATCACATAATTTATTGTCTACCCTGGGACACATTTGAAGTCAAACTATTAATAGTAACTTAAAAAATTATGCTAGAATAACAGGTATGAACTGGATTTGTCTGACGCAGTGGAAAGTGTGGTCCTCCTAACTACAGATGCCCTGGCAATTACTTACTTGTTTGTCTTCCCAACTAGCTGGTGAGCCATTTGATAATGGAGATTATTTCCTATTCCAAATGCTTAACACAATGCTTGATGAATGCTTTTTAATGTTGAACAAAAAAGCCCCTTGTGGTTCTTGAGGGCTGGCAGATTTACTTAGTCTCCCTGGATCTAGAGGGGTTAATACATGCTTCAGGTATATATGATCATTTCCCTTCCCCTTCCTTTGTTTATTCTTGAATGTTGATGCAGATACATGTATTTTAAAGGTCTTCCTTCCATATCTCTCCAATTGGATGAGGCTAATTACATGACTCTGATTTTATCAAATCTGAACCACCAGTAAAAGGGAATCAGGCTGTTCTACTAGTGTTTGGATCCAGTAACTAACTCTTTCCTTTAGCTTTATTTGAAAATTCTTATTTCATATATTATCACACTATAAACCAACAGACTAAACACAGTAATAACTTAATTTATTTTGCCTTTTTATGGTAGGTTTGTATATAAATGCATTTTAAAATATAATCTTCTAAACTCACAGATATTCACGATCATTTAGAAATGATTTTTAAAAAGTTGTCAAATCCTTGTAATTATAGAAATTGTCACTCAAATTACAGGAAGCTTAGAAAAGCTTTATTGCTGTTTAGTTTTGTTTGAATGCTCCTGAGTGTGCTATTGAGAGAGTTGATAAATCGAGAGGGCTGAAAGAAGGAAATGGTCATAGTGTTTAAGTTATGTTACACTTAAATTCATTTAATTAGCTATTTTCACAAATATGGTGTTGTTTTGTAAGAAACATTAAAAAAATTATTTTTCTTCTGTGTTTTCCTCTATAGAACCACCTCCCCCAAATTATCCCTGCTTGCTTTTGTATTTCTCATTCTTTGGTTTTCTTCCAATGCATGTATATAATTATATGTTCATGTTGTCATGGTGATTCAGAGCCTGAATTGTAAGACTGTTGTAATCATTTGCCTAAGCCTGAAACCTGCTGTCCAGCCCAGCTAAATCAGCAATGTAATGATAGATGGTCAATGTATTCTTTGCTGAAAATTAATCTGTTGTTGAAATGTTCTTAAAAATATTTCTTTAACTGTCAGAATTTATTCAATGTATAGCAACAGTTTGTATTAGAGAATTAAAAATGTAGTTCTTCAGCTTCTTATATTTAAATTTCATTATTATTACTTTTTCAAAATCATATTGTTAGATGGCATCTTCCTTCCTAGCTGTTTTTCTTCCTCCTAAGCATATAGTTTCTTCCAAAAGGTGTGTGTGTATATATATATATATATATATATATTATATATATATTAGTCATTTATAAAAGTAAAACATGGCATTTAAAATATTAAAGTGTAAAGTGTCAGTCGCTCAGTTGTGTCTAACTCTTTGCGACCCTATGGACTGTAGCCCACCAGGCTTCTCTGTCCCTGGACTTCTCCAGGCAAGAATACTGGAGTGGGTTACTATTTCCTTCTCCATTAAAATATTAAAAATATATAAATCCATAAAACAAATGCTTTCTCTATTTTAACTTCCTCCCCTCAACTTAATAGTACTACAAGATAATCCTCTTTCCTTCCTTTTCAGCTGCCCAGAACAGGCATGCAGGATCTTAGTTCCCCAACCAGGTATCAAGCCCATACCTCCTGCAGTGGAACCATGGAGTCTTAACCACTGGATGGCCAGGAAAAGTCCCCCACAAGTTTACTTTATCCTTTTTAACATCTGCATAGTATTCTGCTGTATAGATGCGGTATATTATCCTTGCTAAGTCCCTTAAGTGCCTCACCTTTATATTGCTTCTTACCTTTCCAATTACAAATTATAATACCATGGACGAGCATTAGATACATATATCTTTTTGAACTTCTATGTGTATTTTTGTGGGAAACATTCTTAGTCATCCTTACCTACAAGCTCAATTGTATAACACGTCTGAATGTGTTTATAGTGGGTTGAAGAGACATGTACACACAGAACCTCATAATGTGACCTTATTTGGAATAAGGGTCTTTGCAAAAAGAATTTAGCTAAGGATCTCAAGATGAGATTATCCTGGATTTAGGATGGATTAATGATTGGTGTCCTTATAGGAGAAAGGAAAGGAAGATTTGACAGACAGACATGGATGATAGAGGGCCATGTGAAGACAGAGGAAATTGGAGTGATGTGGCTATATTCCAAGAACACCTAGTTGGCAATCAAGAGACAAAATTTACCAATCTAGAATTCTGCATCATGAAAAATTATCATTCAAAAGTGAAGCAGAAATAGATTTTCTCAGGCAAACAAAAATTGAGAAAATTTGTCACCAGTAGTCCTGCCTTGCAAGAAATATTAAAAGTTCTTTAGAGCAAGGAAAATGATAGTTCAGAAACTTTGCATCTTCATAAAGAAAGGAAGGACTTCAAGGGATGCATAAGTGAATGTAAACTAAAATGTTTATTCTTATTATTCTTAATTGATATAACAGACAGCATATGAATACTTATGAATGGGTATGTATAGGTGAAATGAATGACAGCAATGATACAAGGGAGAGGGTGGAGTGATTAGGAATATTTTATTATAATAAGGTATATGCACTACCAGTAAAGTGAAAGTAGACTTGGAGTAGTTTTAAATATATATCCCAAACTTTGGGGCAGCCAAAGTAAAAAAAGAAAAAAGTTCAAGGGATATCCTAAGGAAGAAGAGAAAATGGAAGCAAATAAAATGCTCAAACTCATAAAAGGGAGAAAAAAATGTAGAGTACAAAAATAGGAACAAATAACAAGAGTAACAGAGAAAACAGTAACAAATAAAGTAGACAGATATCTAATCATAACAATAATCACCTCATACATCAAAGGTCTAAATACATCCATTGAAAGATATAGATTGTCAGAGTGGATTTAACAAGACCCAACAATATTGGCTTCATGAAACCCACTTTAAATATAAAGACCCATGTAGATTAACTAACCCATATAGATTGACTGTGTAGATCACAACAAACTATGGAAAATTCTTAAAGAGACAGGAATACCAGACCACCTTACCTGCCTCCTGAGAAACCTGTATGCAAGTCAAGAAGCATCAGTTAGAACTGGACATGGAACAAATGGACTGGTTCAACATTGGGAAAAGAGCGTGTCAAAGCTGTATATTGTCACCCTGCTTATTTAACTTACATGTAGAGTACATCTTGTGAAATGTTGGGCTGGATGAAGCACAGCTGGAATCAAGCTTGCAGGGAGAAATATCAATAACCTCAGATATGCACATGATGCCACCCTTATGGCAGAGAGTGAACAGGAATTAAAGAGCTTCTTGATGAAAGTGAAAAAGCTTGCTTAAAACTCAGCATTTGAAAACTAAGATTATGGCATCTGGTCCCATCACTTCATGGCAAATAGATGGGGAAACAGTGGAAACAGTGACAGGCTTTATTTTCTTGGGCTCCAAAATCACTGTAGATGGTGACTGCACCTATGAAATTAAAAGATGCTTGCTCCTTGGAAGAAAAACAATGGCAAACCTAGACAGCTTTTTGAAAAACAGAGACAATGCTTTGCTGATGAAGGTCTGTCTAGTCAAAGATATGGTTTTTCCAGTAGTCATGTATGGATGTGAGAGTTGAACCATAAAGAAGGCTGGGCACTGAAGAATTGATTCCTTTAAACTGTGGTGTTGGAGAAGACTCTTGAGAGTCTCCTGGACAGCAGGGAGATCCAACCAGTCCATCCTAAAGGAAATCAGTCCTGAATATTCATTGGAAGGACTGATGCTGAAGCTGAAGCCCCAATACTTTGGCCACCTGATGTGAAGAATTGACTCACTGGAAAAGACCCTGCTGCTGACAAAGACTGAAAGCAGGAGAAGGGGGGTGACAGAGGATGGGATGGTTGGATGGCATCACCAACTCAATGGGCATGAGTTTGAGCAAGCTCTGGGAGATGATGAAGGACAGGGAAGCCTGGCATGCTGCAGTCCATGGTGTTGCAAGGAGTTAGACATGACTGAGTGACTGAACAACATATAGATTAAAAGTAAATGTATGGAGGATGATATCCAAGGTAACAATAATCGAAAGAGTAGGAGTAGGTATGTTGATTTCTGACAGGATTCAAAGCAAGGAAAAATATCAGAAAAAAAAAAGAATGGCGTTAATTAATGGCATAATGCTAGAGGGATCACTATACTAAGAAGGCATTACACTCCTTAATGTATATGTGCCTAACAGCAGAATGTCAAATTAAGAGGCAAACCTTGATAGAATTGCCAGGGAAGAGAGAAATCCACTATTAGCAAATCTCCAGCTAACAGTCCCCTATTAGAAATCAACAGATTCAGCAGAAATTCAGTAAGGAAGTCATTGAACTCAAAACACCACCAACAACAATCAACTGGATATAACAGAATTTTCATAGGTTATTTCACCTAACAACTGCACAAAAACATTCTTCTCAAGTTCACTAAGATTACATTCTGGGTCAGAAAACATACCTAAAGTTAAAAGTATAGAAATCCTACAATGTCTGCTCTCAGACTAAAATAAAATTGAACTAGAAATTAATAAGAGGGAGAGTTGAAAAATCCCAAGGTTAAATGACAAACTCCTCAATAATACTTGGATTAAAGAAGAAATGCCAAGATAAATGAAAAGAAAATATTTGGAGCTAAATAAAATCACAACTTATAAGAATTTGTATTTCCATACAAATCTTGAGATTATTTGATCTAGTTCTGTGAAAAATATTGCTGGTAGCTTGATAGGAATTGCAGTGAATCTGTAGATTGCTTTGGGTAGTATACTCATTTTCACTATATTGACTCTTCCGACCCATGAGCATGGTATATTTCTCCATCTATTAGTTTCCTCTTTGATTTCTTTCATCAGTGTTTTATAGTTTTCGATATATAGGTCTTTAGTTTCTTTAGGTAGGTATATTCCTAAGTATTTTATTCTTTTCGTTGCAATGGTGAATGGAATTGTTTCCTTGACTTCTTTTTCTACTTTCTCATTATTAGTGTATAGGAATAAAAGGGATTTCTGAGTGTTGATTTTATATCCTGCAACTTTACTATATTCATTGATTAGCTCTAGTAGTTTTCTGGTCGAGTCTTTAGGGTTTTCTATGTAGAGGATCATGTCGTCTGCAAACAGTGAGAGTTTTACTTCTTCTTTACCAATTTGGATTCCTTGTATTTCTTTTTCTGCTCTGATTGCTGTGGCCAAAACTTCCAGTACAATATTGAATAGTAGTGGTGCAAGTGGACACCCTTGTCTTGTTCCTGACTTTAGGGAAATGGTTTCAATTTTTCGCCATTGAGGATAATGTTAGGTGCGGGTTTGTCATATACAGCTTTTATTATGTTGAGGTACGTTCCTTCTATTCCTGCTTTCTGGAGAGTTTTTATCATAAATGGATGGTATGGAAATACAACAAACCTTGAATAGCCAAAGCAATCTTGAGAAAGAGGAATCAACTTGCCTGACTTCAGGCTCTACTACAAATCCACAGTCATTAAGACAGTATGGTACTGGCACAAAGACAGAAATATAGATCAATGGAACAAAATAGAAAACCCTGAGATAAACCCACACACCTATGGACACCTTATCTTCGACAAAGGAGGCAAGAATATACAATGGAGTAAAGACAGTCTCTTTAACAGGTGATGCTGGGAAAACTGATCAACCACTTGTAAAAGATTGAAACTAGACCTCTTTCTAACACCATACACAAAAATAAACTCAAAATGGATTAAATATCTAAATGTAAGACCAGAAACTATAAAACTCCTAGAGGAAAACATAGGCAAAACATTCTCTGACATAAATCACTGCAGGATCCTCTATGATCCACCTCCCAGTATAATGGAAATAAAATCAAAAATAAACAAATGGGATCTAATTAAAATTAAAAGCTTCTGCACAACAAAGGAAACTATAAGCAAGGTGAAAAGACAGCCTTCTGAATGGGAGAAAACAATAGCAAATGAAACAACTGACAAACAACTAATCTCAAAGATATACAAGCAACTTAGGCAGCTCAACTCCAGAAAAATAAACGAACCAATGAAAAAAATGGGCCAAAGAACTAAATAGGCATTTCTCCAAAGAAGACATATGGATGGCTAACAAACACATGAAAAGATGCTCAACATCACTCATTATCAGAGAAATGCAAATCAAGACCACAATGAGGTACCATTTCACTCCAGTCAGAATGGCTGTGATCCAAAAGTCTACAAGCAATAAATGCTGGAGAGGATGTGGAGAAAAGGGAACCCTCTTACACTGCTGATGGGAATGCAAACTAGTACAGCCACTATGGAAAACAGTGTGGAGATTCCTTAAAAAATTGCAAATAGAACTGCCTTAATGACCCAGCAATCCCACTGCTGGGCATACACACTGAGGAAACCAGAATTGAGACACATGTACCCCAATGTTCATTGCAGCACTGTTTATAATAGCCAGGACATGGAAACAACCTAGATGTCCATCAGCAGATGAATGGATAAGAAAGCTGTGGTACATATACACAATGGAGTATTACTCAGCCCTTAAAAAGAATAAATTTGACTCAGTTCTAATGAGATGGATGAAATTGGAGCCGATTATACAGAGTAAAGTAAGCCAGAAAGAAAAACACCAATACAGTATACTGACACATATATATGGAATTTAGAAAGATAGTAATGATGATCCTCTATGTGAGACAACAAAAGAGACTCAGAGGTATAGCATGGACTTTTGGACTCTGAGGGAGAGGGAGAGGGTGGGATGATTTGGGAGAATGGCATTGAAACATGCATACTATCTTGTAAGAAACGAAGCGCCAGTCTATGTTCAATGCAGGATACAGGATGCATGGGGCTGGTGCACAGGATGATTCAGGGAGATGATATGGGGTGGGAGGTGGGAGGGGGCTTCGGCATTGGGAGATCGTGTTCACCTGTGGCTGATTCATGTTAATGTATAGCAAAACAAATACAGTATTGTAATGTAGAATAAAGTATTAAAAAAAATAAAAAATAAAAAGTTAAAAAAAAAAGAATTTGTGGGATGCAGCTAAATCAGTGTTTAGAGGAAATTTATAGCACTGAATGCATATTTTAGACAAGAAGAAAGATTTAAAATGGATCATCTAACCACCCCTTTATGAAATTAGAAACTGAGAAGCTAATTAAATCCAAAGTAAGCAGAAGAAAAGACTAATTAGCTATTAGGCAAAAGCCAATGGAATTAAAAAATATATATATCAGAAGAGAAAATCAGTGAAACCAAACACTAGTATTTTGGAAAGATCAATAAAATTATAAGCCTCTAGTCAGGCTAAGAAAAAAGGAGCACAAATTACTAAAATCAGAAATGAGAGAGAAGTCATCACTAGAGATCCCATGGACATTAAAAGTATAACACGTGAATTCTATGAACAACTCTATGCCAACAGAATTGATAACCTAGATTAAAGGGGTCAATTCCTTGAAAGACAGTCTTCCAAAACTCACACAAGGAGAAATAGAAAATCTGAATAGGTTTATATCTACTACAGAAATTTAATTAATAATTAATAAACTTCTAAAAGAGAAAGCACAAGACCCATCCACAAGATGGATTCACTCATGAATTCTACCAAACATTTAAGGAAGAAATTACATCAATTCTCTACACTCGGAAGATATTAATAGAAGCAGAGAGAGTACTTTAACTCATTCTGTGAGGTTGGTATTACCTTCATACCAAAATCAGACAAAGATATTGCCAGAAAAGAAAACTACAGACCAATATCTCTCATAGGTGTAAAAATCTTCAAAATTTTAGCAAATAAAACTTAACAATGTAAAAGACATTCATACATACAACCAAGTGATATTTATCTCAGGTACACAAGGCTGGTTCCATGCTAAAAAATCAATTAATATACTTCATCACAGCAATAAGCTAGAGAAGAAAAATTACATGATTATATCAGTAGATGGAGAAAAAGCCCTGACAAAATCCAACATCCGTGAATGATGAAAATTGTCAGCAAACTAGGGATAAAGGGAAGTTTCCTCAATTTGATAATATTTACCGGACTTCCCTGGGGGTACAGTAATAATCCACCTGCCAATTCAGGGGAAATGGCTTTGACCCTAGTCCAGGAAGATTCCATATGCCTCGGAGCAACTAAGCCCATGCATCTCAGCTACTGAGCTTGCACTTTAGAGCCTGGGAGCTGCAACTGCTGAGCCCAGCAGCCACAAGCACCGAAGCCCATGTGCTCTAGAGCCTGTGAACCGCAGCTCCTGAGCCTGTGTCCCTAGAGTCCGCGCTCTGCAGCGGAAGAGCTGCTGCAATGAGAAGTCTCCACACTGCAACTAGAGAAAAGCCTACTCACAGCAATGAAGACACAGTGCAAGGAAAAATAAATCAATTAATAGAAAACTTTTAAATTTACAAAAACCTACAGTTAACATCATAATTAATGGTGAGAAATTTGAAACTTTCACTTAGTATGCACATGTTTACAGATACATTCTTTCTGAGCTATGTGGGATATTTTCCAGGCTGGACCTTATACTAGCCTATAAAAGAAAAGAAATCTTAATGTACTTAAGAGGATTAAAATTATACAATATGAACATAGTGGAATTAAATTAAAAATCAACAATAGAAAGAAACTTGGAAAAATTCTCAATTTTGAAAATTTAAAAATACATTTTTGAATAGCCCATGGGTCATAGAAAAAAACAAGAGAAATTAGAAAGTATTTTGAACTAAATGATAACAAAATATAACATATCAAGATTTAAAGTATATACTAAAACAATGTTTAGAGGAAAATTTATATCAATAAAAGCCTTTACTAGCAAAGAAGAAAAAATTTAAATTAACATTAGATTCTGCCTTAAACTTGAAAAAACCCAAAAGCCAAAGAAAGGGGAAGGAAAAAAATCATGAAGTTAGAGGATAAATCAATTAAGCTGAAAACAGGAAAACAGAGTAGTAAAATTGGCAAAAGATTGGGTAGACTGAGTCTTTTCTCCCCTGGCAAAGAATGGAGAAGACAAAAATTACCAAAATCAGGACTGAAAGAAATTTTCTTTCTACAAAATTTAAAAACCAATTTTATGCCAACAAATTAGATAGCATGGATTAAATGGACAAATTCCTAAAAGAAACAAACTACTAAAGTTGATTAAAGAAAGAATATTTAAATAGACCTGTAACAAACATATACATTGAATTTGTATTAAAATCTGTCCACAAAGGAAAGCCCAGGCCCAGATAGATTTATTGGCATATTCTATCAAATATCTAAAGAAGAAATTGTATCAGTAGTTCAGAAGCTCTTCCAGAACATAGAGGAAAGGGGGACATTTTCCAGCTCATTTTATGAGGTCAGTGTTGTTATTCTGATACCAAATACAGAGCTATCATAAGAAAAGACTACAGACCGATAAGTGTCATATACACAAAACTGCAACAAAATATTAGCAAATCACATCCAGAAACCTACAAAAAGGTTATACCTTGTGATTAAGTGGAATTTATCCCAAGAATGCAAGATTTATTTAATATGTGAACATTAGTGTAATACACTATCTTAAAAGAATAAAGGAAAAAAAGTCACATGGTCATTTCAATAGATGCAAAGAAGGGCATTTGGCAGAACCCAACACCCATTCATTTGAGCAAACACCAGGGAATAGTAAGGACAAGGAAGCCAGGTATGTTGCAATCCATGGTGTCGCAGAGTCGGACACAACTTAGGGACTGAACAACAACTTCCATTCATAATAAAACTCTTAAATCAGGGATAGAAAGGAACATCCTTGACCTGATAAAATGCATCAGTACTTTAAAAAAGAAAAACCCTTAGAGCTAAAATCATACTTGACAATGAAAGACTGAATGCTTTTCTCTGTAAGTTTGGAAATAAAGCAAGGATGTTTACTCTTACCACTTCAGGTCAACAGCATTCTGGAAGGAAAGAAAGAAAGAGAAAAGAAGGAAGGGAGGGAAGGATGAAAGAAGAAAGAAAAAGAAAATGGGAAGCAAGGAAATAAGGGAGGCAGGGAGATAGGAAGGGAAAAGAAGGAAGGATAGGAAGGAAAGAAAACGTAGGGAAAGAAAGGTGAGGGGAGAGAGAGAAAGGGAAGAAAGGAATAATAAAATTAAATTGGAAAGGAAGAAGTAAATAATTTGTATTTGCAAAAGATATAAAACTGTAAGGAATTCATAGCTGTAAAGAATTTGCCTGCCAGTGCAGGAGTTATAAGAAATTTGGGTTTGATCCCTGGGTTGAACATGGCAGCCCACCCAGTATTCTTGCCTAGAGAATCCCATGGACAGAGGAGCCTGGCAGGTTACAGTTCATAGCATTGCGCTGAGTCAGACACAACTGAAGTGACTTGGCACACGTAATAAATATGCAATGTTGAAGAATATAAGACCAGTATACAAAGATCTATATTTCTCTGTAAAATATCAAGAGGCATATTTTTGAAGAAATTTAACATGGGAATGCAAAGGATACCAAACAGTCACAATGGTTTTGAAATAGAAGAACAAAGCAAATATAGGACTTCTTGCTTTCAAAAATTACTCTAATGCTACAATAATCAAGACAGTGTGGTACTAGCATAAGTATAGACTAAGAGTTTAAAATATTTATGGTCAATTGATTTTGGACAAATGTACCAAACCAATTCAGTGGAGCAAAGGATTGTCTTTTTATCAGACGTTGCTGGGGCAATTTGATATCCATATACACAAAATTTAGAAGATTTTATCTTAAATATAAAAGCCAAATTATTAATTTCTAGGAGAGAATATTTGTGACCTTCAGTTCAGTTGTTCAGTTGTGTCTGACTCTTTGTGACCCCGTGGATTGCAGCATGCCAGGCCTCCTTGTCCATCACCAACTCCCGGAGTTTACGCAAACTCATATCTATTGAGTTGGTGATGCCATCTAACTGTCTCATCTTCTGTTGTCCCCTTCTCCTCCCACCTTCAAACTCTCCCAGCAACAGAGTGAAAGTGAAGTCGTTCAGTCATATCCAACTCTTTGTGACCCCATGGACTGTAGCCTACCAGGCTCCTCTGTCCATGAGATTTTCCAGGCAAGAATACTGGAATGAGTTGCCATTTCCTTCTCCAGGGATCTTACCAACCCAGGGATCAGACCCAGGTCTCCTGCATTGGAAGCAGATGCTTTATCATCTGAGCCACCAGGGAAGTCTCCAGGGTCTTTTCAAATGAGTAGGCTCTTGGCATCAGGTAGGTGGCCAAAGTATTGGAGTTTCAGCTTCAAAATCGGTCCTTCCAATGAATATTCAGGTCTGATTTCCTTTAGGATGGACTGGTTGGATCTCTATGCAGTCCAAGGGACTTTCAAGAGCCTTCTCTAACACCACAGTTCAAAAGCATCAGTTCTTCAACACTCAGGCTTCTTTATAGTCCAACTCTCACATCCATACATGACTACTGGAAAAACCATAACTTTGACTAGACAGATCTTTGTTGGCAGAGTAATGACTCTGCTTTTTAATATGCCATCTATGTTGGTCATAATTTTCCTTTCAAGGGGTAAGTTTCTTTTAATTTCATGGCTGCAATCATTATCTGCAGTGATTTCCAGTTCAGTTCAAATGCTCAGTCATATCTGACTCTTTGCCACCCCATGAATTGCAGCATGCCAGACCTCCCTGTCCATCACAAACTCCCAGAGTTCACTCAGACTCACGTCTATCGAGTCAGTGATGCCATCCAGCCATCTCATCCTGTCGTCCCCTTCTCCTACTGCCCCCAATCCCTCCCAGCATCAGAGTCTTTTCCAATGAGTCAACTCTTAGCATGAGATGGCCAAAGTACTGGAGTTTCAGCTTTAGCATCATTCCTTCCAAAGAAATCCCAGGGTTGATCTCCTTCAGAATGGACGGGTTGGATCTCCTTGCAGTCCAAGGGACTCTCAAGAGTCTTCTCCAACACCGCAGTTCAAAAGCATCAATTCTTCAGCACTCAGCCTTCTTCACAGTCCAACTCTCACATCCATACATGACCACTGGAAAAACCATAGCCTTGACTAGTCAGACCTTAGTTGGCAAAGTAATGTCTCTGCTTTTCAATATGCTATCTAGGTTGGTCATAACTTTCCTTCCAAGGAGTAAGCGTTTTTAATTTCATGGCTGCAGTCACCATTTGCAGTGATTTTGGAGCCCCAAATAATAAAGTCTGACACTGTTTCCCCATCTATTTCCCATGAAGTAATGGGGCCAGATGCCATGATCTTCGTTTTCTGAATGTGGAGCTTTAAGCCAACTTTTTCACTCTCCACTTTCACTTTCATCAAGAGGCTCTTTAGTTCCTCTTCACTTTCTGCCATAGGGTGATGTCATCTGCATATCTGAGGTTATTGATTTTTCTCCTGGCAAACTGGACTCCAGCTTGTGTTTCCTCCAGCCCAGTGTTTCTCCTGATATACTTTGCATCTAAGTTAAATAATCAGGGTGACAATATACAACCTTGACATACTCCTTTTCTTATCTGGAACCAGTCTATTTTTCCATGTGCTGTTCTAACTGTTGCTTCCTGAACTGCATACAGGTTTCTCAAGAGGCAGGTCAGGTGGTCTGGTATTCCCATCTCGTTCAGAATTTCCCACAGTTTATTGTAAGCTGACTGTATAGAGCTTCTCCATCTTTGGCTGCAAGGAATTAATCAGTCTGATTTCAATGTTGACTATCTGGTGCTGTCCATGTGTAGAGTCTTCTTTTATGATGTTGGAAGAGGGTGTTTGCTAATGACCAGTGTGTTCTCTTGGCAGAACTCTATTAGCCTTTGCTCTGCTTCATTCTGTATTCCAAGGCCAAATTTGCCTGTTATTCCAGGTGTTTCTTCCTACTTTTGCATTCCAGTCCCCTATAATGAAAAGGACATCTTTTGCAGGGTGTTAATTCTAGAAGGTCTTATAGGTCTTTATAGAACCATTCAACTTTAGCTTCTTTAGCATTACTGGTTAGGTATAGACTTGGGTTACCGTGATATGGATGGTTTGAGTTGGAAACAATCAGAGATCATTCTGTCGTTTTTGAGCTTGCATTCAAGTTCTGCATTTCAGACTCTTCTGTTGACTATGATGGCTACTCCATTTCTTCTAAGGGATTCTTGCCCATAGTAGTAGATATAATGGTCATCTGAGTTAAATTCACCATACCAGTCCATTTTAGTTCTCTGATTCCTAAAATGTTGACGTTCACTCTTGCCCTCTCCTGTTTGACCACTTCAAATTTGTGATCTTGGGTCAAGTAGATATCTTAGATACAACAGAACCATGGCCAATAAAAAAATAAATTGATAAATTAGACTTCTTCAACATTAAGAATTTTGCATTTCAAAAGACATTAAGGAAATGAAAAGACAAGCTTACAGGATGGAGAAATACTTTCAAATTGTATATCTGATAAAGGATTTATATCTAGAATATATATAGAACTCTCAAAACTCAATAATAAAGCAATCTGAATTAAACTGAAGATTTCAGTAAATATTTCACCATATATGCAAGTGTCTAAACATGATAACATCTTGAGCCATTAAGGAAATGAAACAGAAACCATAATGAGATATCTCTACAATGTCTAGAGTGGTTATAGTTAAAAAATTTTAAAAACTCAATATCTAGTGTTGAAAAAGATGGATAAATGGATAGGGCCATGAACTTGTAAAGCCTCTTTGGAAAACAGGATGGTATTTTCTTAAAAAGTTAAACAGAAACATAGCATATAACCCAAGCAATTTTATTCCATGAAAGCTACCAAGATACTTGAAATTATATGTTCATATAAAGATGTGTACAAAAATATTCATAGCAGCATTACTTATAATAGACAACCACTGGAACAACGCAAACATCTAAGAACTGATAAATGAATAAGCATAATGTGGTGTATCCACACAATGGAATATTATTTAGCCATAGAAAGGAATGAGGTACTGACATGTTCTGCAACACAGGTACACCTGAAAAAAATAATGGCTAATTAAAAGCAGCCACTCACAAAATATTATGTAGTATATGATTCCATTTACATAAACATTTCAGGAAAGGCTAATTTATAGAAACAGTAAATCAGTGGTTGTCTCGGGCTGAGGGTAGGAATGAGGGCTTACTACAAAAGGACATGAGTGAACTCTTTGGGGTAATGGAAATATTTATAGTAATGGTTGTGTAATTCTATAAACTTAAAATCATTAAATTGACCCTTAAAATTTTATTATGAATAAAGTATGCCTCAATAATGCTGTTTAAAAATATTGTTGAGGACTTGAAGCCTATAGGAGCAGATTTTTCAAGTTCCTAGAACCTCTTAACTAAAAATAAAATTGAAAGTCTTTATGATTTGAGGACTTGTGGCAATATTAAGAAATGTATGGTAGGTGTGACCTGCATTCTGGGGTTTGAGTATGTTATGAAGACAAAGAAGAAATTGTAATTTTGTTCTGTGAAAAAGAAATCAAGTTAGAATGTGCAAAAACTGAGGTGGTGGTATACATTTATCATCATTATTAAGTCGGCTGTTCAGGTTCAGTCTTTTGCTAGGCAAGGAAGACATTAATAGTCTTATCCAGATGTCTTGAACAACCACACTTTTGTTGCTAAGGCTTGCTTGTGCTTAGTGTGTGGTACAAGATTAGGGGCAGAAAAGTGAAGTGGCTTTGGGATTGGGAAAAACAGAACACAAATTCACCATAACCTGGATTGAAACGTACCTAAAACAAATGTTTTGTTTTTTAAATAGACTTTTAGACCAGTTTAAGGTTCACAGCAAAATCGAATAGCCAGGTACAGAGAATTCCCATATACCACATGGTACGTTTGTTACAATCAATGAGCCTACACTGACACATCATTATTACCCAAAGACCATAGTTTATATTAGGATTTATTTTTTTTATTTGGCCTCACTACATAGCATGGGGGATCTTATTTCCCTGACCATGGATTGAACCTATGCCCCCTGAAGAGGAAGAATGGATTCTTAGCTACTGGACCACCAGGGAAGTCCTTAGGATTAATTCTCAACGTGCACTCTATGGGTTATAACAAATTATGGTAACTCGTTATCGACCATCATAGCATAATACTACCCTGCTCTGAAAATCATCTGTGCTCTGCCTGTCCATTCCTTCTTTCCCTCAATTCCTGACAACCATTTTATTATCTCCATACTTTTGCCTTTTCCAGAATGTCATATAATTGGAATCATACAGTATGAAGCCTCTTTAAATTGGATTCTTTCACTTAGTAATATGTATTTAAGGTTTCTCCTTGTCTTTTCATGGCTTGATAGCTCATTTCTTTTTAGCAATGGGCAATATTCCATTTTATGATGTCTCATAGTTCATGTACTCATTTATGGAATGACATCTTGGTTGTTTCTAAATTTGGCCAATTATGAATAACATCTGTGTACAGGTTATTGTGCAGATCTGTTTCCAGTTCATTTGGGTGAATAACAAGGAGTGCAGTTGTTAGCTTGTATAAGCAAATGTCTTTTTGATAAAGGACAGTATGCTACCATTACTGAAGAAAAGACATGTTAACAGTGGATTTAATTACTTTTTAAATTGTCTGTTTATTTTCCTTGCTACAACTGAAACCCTGTGGGGGCTGGAGCTTTGTTTATTAGCTTAATGCTGTATCTCTAGCACCTAAAATAGTCATAACCATAGCATCTAACACTTATTGAATGATTACTTTGTGCATGTCATATATTTTCTTTCATTAAATGCTTAAAACAACTTTGTGAAGTGGATAGTATCAATATCTCCATTTCCCAGTTTAAGAGACAGAGACAGACATGTTGGGTAACTTGCCTCAAACCACACACTATGGAGCCAGAGCTATGATCTGGACCCAGGCAGCCTGATTGGACCTGTGCATTTAACCACTGGATTAGACATTTAGTTTAAAGGGTGCAAGGTCTAGAAGAGACATCTGGATCCAATGGAGAGAAGTTCCTGGCACCTTCAGAACTTCTGGCTAGATGCAGAAACATACATAGCTTTGGGTTGTTCTCCTTGTGGGAGAAGTGAGTGCTTTCCTTTACTGTGTGTGTACATGTTGGAATAGCTATGTTAGGACAGATGTCTGTTGATGATGTAAAGTGCAGTGGACTCCTGTAGTTTTTATCTGCCCAGCACACCTTTCTCTCTTCTTTAGGTGTTAGCCTCCCTTTTGCTTTGAAGGGGCTTCCCTGATGGCTCAGACTGAAAAAGATCTGCCTGCAGTTCAGGAGACCTAGGTTTGATCCCTGGGTTGGGAAGATCCCCTGGAGAAGGAAATGGCTATTCACTCCAGTATTCTTGCCTGGAGAATTCTACGGACAGAGGAGCCTGGCTGGCTACAGAATCCATGGAGTCACAAGAGAGTCAGACACTAATGAGTGGCTAACACTTTCACTTTGCTTTGAAGAGTTTTTCTCCTTGCTTCAGTCAGAACAAGCTGTCTCCTGCATCTGTCTATTAGAGCACTTCCCTGGGATTCTTATATACTAGACTAGAAAGGGAGCCCCTTCTGTCTTTTTCTCCTCCTTGAGATATTAGCATTTGAATTTAGAATTCCATAAAGACAGCAAAGAATTTTCCAAGATTGACTGCCCCTATGTGATGGAGTATAAATACATTCAATTTACAGTAGAATTAAGTTAAGCAAAATTCTTTTCACATTAAATGATGGTAATTATGCTTACATTAATTCCCAAATATCTCATTAAAGCATTAGGAAAAGCGCTTAATTGAATATGATTTGTCTTCTGGTCGAGCAGGGCTCCTTTTCTTGTACAAAGTCCTGCTGGTCTTCTGTCTGAGTTCTACTGTGCTCCTGTGTCTCTCAATAGTCTATGCCAGGGTAGGTTACTTCCTTTCATTGGAGCAGCTTGTTCTTGCAGTAGCCTGAAATATGTGCCCTGCACCCTAGAAAGATATCAAGTCTTAATTTCTTAATTTCTGGAATCCGTAAATGTTACCTTATTTGGAAGAAAGATCTTTACAGATATGATTAAGACTCGGGATGGGAAGATCATCCTGGTTTATCCTAGTGGATCCTAAGTGCCATCATGTGTATCTTTATTAGAGGGAAGCAGAGGGAGATTTTATTCAGAGATGGCAATATGACAATATACTGGCCTTGAAAACTGAAGTGAGGTGGCCACAAATTAGGAAATGTTAGAAGCCACAGCGAGTTGGAAGAGACAAGGAACAGTTTCTCCACTAGAATCTCTGGAGGGAATGCAGCTATGCCAACACCTTGTTTTTGGTTCAGTGACACTGGCTTCAGACTTCTGGGCTTTAGAACTGTAGGAAAAGAATTTCTATTGTTTTCAGGCACCAAGTTTGCGGTAATTTTTACAGTAGCCACAGGAAAATAACGCAGTACCATTTCCTGACACTTCTTATTTATCCCCAAATCCTTTGAATTCAAATATTTGTCAATAGTATTATCAAGGTGGTTTTCATTTTTTCCAAAATGTTTTATAGAATGTTGGTGGCCTTCTCTATTTATTGACTCACATAGTATGCACATCTTTCCTTCTCTCTCACCTTCCCTCTTCTCCTCTCTCTTTTCCATGCACTCTTTGTTTTGGCTATGATATTTTAGTTTGGTCTCTTTCTGTATTGACTGCACTCTGGGATGTATCAGGATAATCATATTCTCTTTTCTCCTTCTGATAAAAATTAACTTTGATATTGGGAGCCAAGCTGATACAAATTTCTCCAATGAGAAGAAATGTGAATATCCCTTATGATTGCAAAGACCTGGCAGTTACTATTAATGTCATTTTAGGTCGGGAAGCAACAGTTAGAACTGGACATGGAACAACAGACTGGTTCCAAATAGGAAAAGGAGTACGTCAAGGCTGTATATTGTCACACTGCTTATTTAACTTATATGCAGAGTACATCATGAGAAACACTGGGATGGAAGAAGCACAGCTGGAATCAAGATTGCCGGGAGAAATATCAATCACCTCAGATATGCAAATGACACCACCTTTAAGGCAGAAAGTGAAGAGGAACTAAAAAGCCTCCTGATGAAAGTGAAAGAGGAGAGTGAAAAAGTTGGCTTAAAGCTCAACATTCAGAAAACTAAGATCATGGCATCTGGTCCTATCACTTCATGGCAAATAGATGGGGAAACAGTGGAAACTGTGTCAGACTTTAGTTTTGGGGCTCCAAAATCACTGTAGATGGTGATTGCAAATATGAAATTAAAAGATGCTTACTTCTTGGAAGAAAAGTTATGACAAATCTAGGTAGCATATTAAAAGGCAGAGACATTACTTTGCCAACAAAGGTCCATCTAGTCAAGGCTATGGTTTTTCCTGTGGTCGTGTATGGATGTGAGAGTTGGACTGTGAAGAAGGCTGAGTGCCAAAGAATTGATGCTTTGGAACTGTGGTGTTGGAGAAGACTCTTGAGAGTCCCTTGGACTGCAAGGAGACCCAAACTGTCCATCCTAAAGGAGATCAGTCTTGGGTGTTCTTTGGAAGGACTGATGCTAAAGCTGAAGCTCCAGTACTTTGGCCACCTGATGCGAAGAGTTGACTCATTGGAAAAGACTCTGATGCTGGGAGGGACTGGGGACAGGAGAGTGGGGCGACAGAGGATGAGATGGCTGGATGGCATCACTGACTCAATGGACATGAGTCTGGGTAAACTCTGGGAGTTGGTGATGGACAGGGAGGCCTGGCATGCTGCAATTCATGGGATCACAAAGAGTCAGACACGATTGAGCGACTGTACTGAACTGAATGCTCAATAGCATATAAAGTACCTTTTCTTCTTGATATGTCTTAAAACATTTTTGTATACTTTTGTAAGTCAAAAGAAAATTCAGAGAGCTTTATTCAATGTGAATATTTTATTGTGTGAGAAACAAACTGCTTACAGGGAGACTTCAAGTGGAAAGTGGTTAGACCTTGGCTTTCAGTAGTTATACTTTGGCTTAGAAAGCCTGAATGAATAAGCACATTGTTTTCTCTTATGATTGGTTAATTTTGTGTTTGTTTGATTGCCTACACTTGTTTGTAGCTGGCAAGCAAGGAGGCTGGAAAGTCTTGCTGTAAGGACATGAAGAAAGCTTAAGTTTTGTTTATGATCAGCATTTCTAATAAATCAGGACAGTTCAAGTTTTGGTTATTGACTGAGTTTTTTATTCAGTGGTATATTCAAAGAGTGACCTCAATTTTTTTTTCCTTAGCAGAAATTAAAGTAGGCGCCTGAGATCAAAGTACCTAGGATTAAATCTCAACTCTTGTACTTCTTAATTAATGACTTTTTGTAAATTGTCTACACTAACCTGTTTAAGCCTTGGAATTTCTTATCTGTAAAATATAGATAGTGATAAGGTTATTCTAAGGATTAAATGAGTTAATATATGCAAAACACTGGGACACAGACAGTGTCTGGAACATAGCAAATGCTTGTCAAACGCTGCTTCTATCATCATCATCATCATCATCATCATCAAGATCATTGTCAATGATGATGGCATCATGTCCATTGGACTGGTTGGATGGTCCATGGACTGGTTGGATGGGATCACTGACTCAATGGGCATGAGTTTGAGTAAACTCCAAGAGTTGGTGATGGACAGGGAGGCCTGGTATGCTGCAGTCCATGGGGTCGTAAAGAATTGGACATGACTGAACAACTGAACTGAACTGATGACAGACTGAAAAAACAAGCTAATAAAATAACAGCAAGTTGAGTCAGGTACTACAAGGACCACAAACCAGATTCTGAGATGGAGACAGGGAACAGCAAGATTACATAGGGCAGGATGGGTTCCAAGGTAGCAGGGGAAGGCTCTCTGAGAAGTGGACATCGAGGAGAAATTGATAGGATGAGAATGAGTCTGACATAAGAGGAGCTGCAGAAAGAACATTCTAGTTAGAGGGTATAGCACATGTTTATGTGTTAGAAGATGACAAAAATACCAGAGCGTCAACAGGGAAGAGGACAGGTCTAGGAGCTACAGGAGATGGTTTTGTGGCCGTAGGCATGTGCCACATCGTGCAGGAAGTGACAGGTCCTTGGGAGGAGTTTGGATTTCATTCCAAATGCAGTGGGAAGCCTTTGAATGATTTTAAACTGTGGAGTTTTAAGAGGGTTATGACTGTAAGAGGACTGGGGTGGGAGGTGGGCCTTGGTGGTTGGAGAAGGGGAATGAGAAAGATGAGCTGGTTTGCCCTTGGCATCACTTCAGACAGAGATAATGTTTTATGGACTTGGGCCCCAGCAGCCTATAAGAGATACATCAGCCATTTTGGGGGAAGTTAAAATCAAAAAGACTTGTCAACAGATGGGATCTGGAGTCTGAGAAAAAGGGAGGGATCAGGAGTTATGTCAGTGTTGTAAAAATAGAAGTGTAACTCATGAAATCAGTCATGGCTCTTCTTGTTAGCAAGTCATTTTTATTCAGAATGTATGCAGGTAGGATTAGTATATGTGCCATACTATCATATAGTTATCTATATTTCCAAATCAATTTGATTTTTCTCTGGGACCAAAGTGGTTCCATTGCTTAAAAAGCTCTGCCTTGATCAGTGCCTTTAATAGCCATTAATATAAATAGAAGTGTTTTGAATTTTGATTAGGATAGCTAAATTTTGCTAAATCAGACTGATTGCAAAATTGACTTAAATAGTTTGAGTTATGTAACATTTTTCAAGGGAAATCAGTTTTATTACTTTGAAATTCATAGAGCATCTCAAACTAGACTAAGAAAATACTGCCAAATAGAGGAGATACCATAGGACCCACTTTAGTGATTGATAAGATGGTTTTAATTAGCACTGCAAGTATTCATAATTGAATGTTACTATAATTTTTGAAATTTTTATTCTACAGTAAATTAAGTGCATCCATTTCAGTTTTGCTTACATTATTTCCTTGACAAGATCTTTTTAAAAATAGATACTACAGGTATTATTCTATGCTCAAATTACTTTCATTTGTTATTAATAGAGTACCAGTAACAGAGCTTTATAGTTGTATAACTTCTCAGTCAGTATTTAAATGTCTTCAAGTTATACAACATGAAATGTCTGCTTAAAAATTGAAGCTGAGGAGAACTGCACAGTATACTTGCGCTTGCTTATTTTTCTGTGTTGTACCCTGAGTAGCTATTTCTTAAATTAAAATCCATCCATTTGAAGTAGACTAACCCCTCTTCCAGTTAGGCTTCTCACAGCTCTTGACACTTGTGTTTCCTTTATAATCTTCAACCCAAGTGGTAGTTCAGCCTGTCTGAACATTGTAAGTATTAGGGATAAACTCCTAAATGAGCTCACTTTATTTGGTTAGGGATCACGTTAAACTAGATACTTGTTTATATTGATATGAAAGTCTCTGTAGCTTTTACTCATTAATTTTAGTTTGATTTGCAGAGCTATGCAGGACATATCTGTTGCCCTTCCCCACAAGAGAGTGTGTATTTGCTTCCTACACCCACGTCTAGATTGACATCTATCTCCACACCTGCATCACAGCCTATGTCTAAGTCTCTCTGTTTTGAGAGCTGCATTAACTTAAATGTGAAGCAAAATTTTTCTTTTCTGAAAGGTGTTTTGACTGACCTTCTCTAGTTTCTCTAGATTTTCCCCCTCATAATAATGAACCTCAAGGGAAACACTGGTGCATTTTGGGTTGTCCTCTGCTGGACAGATAGCATTTCCTTGAGTTAGTTCTGGGGTTACTACCATTTGAAGTTTTGCTGCCTCAGGTGTGTTGAGTTCATGACACTGCCATTCTTAGAGTTGAAAACTCCCTCTCTATGCTCAGTTTGGGGAATCTTACAGAAGTGAGGCCACTTTTCCTCCTCAGTCATGGAACTCTGAAGCCTTGGTGTTTTCCCTTCCGAAACACTCCAACATGATATCCATAGGCCTAGGGCTTTGAAAACAAAGACCTGTTCAGGATTGACTTGAGAGTGGCCCAGCCCATCTAACTCTTCTTTAAAAAAAAAAAAAAAGACTCACCTCCCCCTTAGACCAAGGCAAGTCCAGACTAGAAGGACATAAGGCTTGGTAGATGGTAACTGCAGCCATGAAATTAAAAGACGCTTACTCCTTGGAGAAAAGTTATGACCAACCTAGATAGCATTTTCAAAAGCAGAGGCATTACTTTGCTGACTAAGGGCCGTCTAGTCAAGGCTATGGTTTTCCTGTAGTCATGTAGAGATGTGGGAGAGTTGGACTGTGAAGAAGGCTGAGCGCCGAAGAATTGATGCTTTTGAACTGTGGTTTTGGAGAAGACTCTTGCGAGTCCCTTGGCCTGCAAGGAGATCCAACCAGTCCATTCTAAAGGAGATTAGCCTTGGGATTTCTTTGGAAGGACTGACGCCAAAGCTGAAACTCCAGTACTTTATCCACCTCATGCAAAGAGCTGACTCATTGGAAAAGACTCTGATGCTGGGAAGGATTGGGGGCAGGAGGAGAAGGGGACGACAAAGATGAGATGGCTAGATGGCATCACCAACTTGATGGACGTGAGTCTGAGTGAAGTCCAGGAGCTGGTGATGGACAGGGAGGCCTGGCATGCTGCGAATCATGGGGTCGCAAACAGTCGGACATGACTGAGCAACTAAACTGAACTGAAGGCTTGGCCAGTATTCCATTTTTTAAACAAATAATTGTTCAGTGCTTATTCTCCCTACTCTCTGTCAGGTACTATTTTAGGTGCTTGATAAATAATGGTAACCAAACCAGACAGTATTTCTGCCTTCATGCAACTTATATTTTTGGTGGAGGGGACAAATGCTAAATAATAAACATGGTATACAGCTAAGGATGATATAAGCGTTAAAAGTTATATGTACTAAAGACAAAGTAAAACACTGTCCTGTGTCATGTGGGTAGTTCCATTTTTACTCCCAAGTTAAAATAAGTTAGATTTTTCAATGTTATTCCCTTTTATTAAAAATCCCAATAAATTGCCTAGCTGTAATCATCACTGCCATCCCTGAGTGCCTACAGTGTGGCAGGTGTGTGGTAGATATTGTCATATTTAATTCTTACATTGGTACAAATATTACAGAGCACTTACTATATTCTAGGTAAATTCTAGATACATTCTAGATACTGTGTTAAGCATTTTATGCAATGTTATCTCACCTATCTTACCCTTGGAAAATTAAATATAATATCCTCATTTGGGGGTGCTTCTTGGGTAGCTTAGCTGGTAAAAGTTTGCCTGCAATGCAGGAGACCCTGATTCGATTCCTGGGTCAGGAAGTTCCCCTGGAGAAGAGATAGGCTACCCACTCCAGTATTCTTGGCCTTCCCTGGTGGCTAAGATGGTAAATAATCCGTCTTCAAAGCAGGAGACCTGGGTTTGATCCCTGGGTTGGGAAGATACGCTGGAGAAGGGCATGGCAAACCACTCTAGTATTCTTGCCTGGAGAATTCCCATGGACAGAGGAGCATGGCAGGCTGCAGTCCTGGGGTCACAATGAGTCAGACACAACTGAGTGACTAAGCACAGCACATACTTATTTTTAGAGGAGAAAGTTGAAAACCTACGAGGTTAGATAAGTTGTTCCAGGTGACACAGTCCTATGGGACAAGGTAGGGATTCAGAAATGAATGAAGTCAGTCTAGTTGAAGCCCACAGCCTTCCCTCAGATTCTGGACCACCACTCAAAGGGATGACTTTGTCCCTGTGTGGTCTCCTGCTGCCTCAACACTAGCATCTATAGTGGGACATATTTCATTAATGCTGTTATTCATTCACTCCTGGAAAAAACAGTGACTGTGCTAGGATTCTGATTTTCAAAGATGGAGAAGCAATAGCCCCGACCCAGAACGAACTCATGGTCTGATGAGGAAATAGATATGCCAAAATTTATTTTCATAAAATGTAATCAGTTTTATAATAAAGGTATGCCCACCATGGCAAAGCTCTGAGGCCCTTCTGACCTCTGAACTTAGAGAAGGCATTTTAGGGCACTTTAGGACTTAGAGTTTTGGGGGTTTATATCTACAATAAGAAATATATTCTAGATCATGAGCAATACACATGTACACATGCAATTAAAAGTACAATGTTCAGCTGAAACAAAAATTTCATGGAAAAACAGCTTATGCCGAGTGCAGACACTATTCTAGTATGCTTTCTTTAAAACATTTATTTTCTTGAAACAAAACATTTGGTCTTAAGACCTTGTATGAAGATGTGAGATGAATCAAGTATTGCAGGATGAGATAGGGAAGGGTAATCTGGAAAAAGAATGTCTTCTACAAAGGCCCTGAGGCAGGAAAGCAGTGTGGAAGTGTAAAGGCTGAAGCTAAAGCTGGAAAGATACATGGGCAGCAGCTTGTGAAGGTTGTGACCAGCCTATGGGTGAGCTCACATGTGTGTATGTGTTCTAAATCGCTTCGTGTCCAACTATTTGTGACCCTAGGGACTGTAGCCCACCAGGCTCTCTATCCATGGAGTTCTCCAGGCAAGTATATGGAATGGGTTGCCATGCCTTCCCCCCGGGGGATCTTCCCAACATGGGGACTGAACTCCCATCTCCTGCATTAGCAGGAGGGTTCTTTACCACTAGCGTCACCTGGGAAGCCCATTGGTGAGCTCACAAATATATTTTATTCTTTAGATCAGTGCGTCTCAGATTTAATGCCCATATGAAATACCTGGAGATCTTGTTAAGATGCAGATCTTGTTCAGTAGGTCTGGAATGGGGTCCTAGTTTTTGCATTTCTAACGAGCTCCCAGGTGATGTATTTTGGTTAGCACAGCTCTATATCATGGGGGTACTACTGAAGAATTTTAATCAGAAGTGAAATGAGTAGATTCTTCCTTTAGAAAAATTATTGTAATGTCCAGGTAAGGAATAAATTTTGAGAATCTGAGTGGGAACTCAGTTTAGACATTGTAGTTGCTTAAGTCAAAGCTGCTTGAGATCCAAATGAGAATAGGAATTTGACTAAAAAGAAGAGGAGAAAATGTAGAGGAATTTATAAGATGTAATTCAGAGGTTTTGCTGAGTATTAGAGGTTGAGACTGAAAGACCAACAAGCATGGGCTTGGGATTTGTTGCTTGAGAAAAAGTGTTGCTTTTTATCCAGACAGAAAAGGAAGATTGTTTGCTCTGAAGAATGTTTGAGCTGCCCTTCCCTTCCCTTTCCTTTCCCTCCCCTCCCCTTAATCTCTTCTCTTACCACCCCCTCCCCTCTCTGTCTCTCCGGTCCTGCCCCCACAACTTGCTTCTCTCATTCCCTGAAGCTTTGTGGAAAACAATGAGGTTGACTTTTTAACATAATGAGCTGGCTTTAGGACTGGAGCAGGGGAGTGGATTTGGGAACAATTAGCATACAGATCATAGGTGATCTTAAAGAGGAAAAGGTGGCCGGAGAATATGTAGAGAGAAGAGGATCAAAGTAGAATCTTTCCGGGATGAGGGAGAATCCCTGACTGAAATTGCTGGAGCCAGGAACGTGGAATTAGAGGCACTGGAGAATCAGGGAGGCGGTCAGAATCCAAGAATCCAGAGAGAGAGAGTTTCAGGAAAGGTGAGTTAGAGAGTTAACAGATAGTGAGTAAGTCAAAGGAGAGAATTACTGCTTTCCTGAATGAGGCCATGGAGAGAGAAGATGAGAGGGTTAATTAGAGAACCTTGAAAAATTATATCTTATATTTTCAGGACTGTATGTGACTTAGGAAAGAGCTGAATATAGTAGATCAAGGAGAAAATTGACTCGTATTTATTGCCTGTGAAGCACAAAAGAAAGGAATGATTCAGATATGTTGTTATGTTGGGTCTGGGCACTTAGGATGACACATGAACAGAATCAGGGAATCAGGAGAGGGCGCTGGGTTTTCTGTGTGTGGGAAAGGGCGTATAGAGATATTCTGGATATGTTGATTTGAGGCTTCAGTGTCATAGCCTAATAACAATGTCTTATCATTTACCATCCGAGCTACCAGGGAAGCCTGTAGTTTACCTGAAATGTGGCATTAGTTTGGATATGAGGCCAGGGTTGGAAATGTAAATTTTCAATAAAATTTATAAGAAGAGGGAACCCTCCAGTACTGTTGGTGGGAATGTAAACTTGTGCAGCCACTATGGAGAGCAGTTGGGGGTTACTTAAAAACTAAAAAGAGTTTATATATGATCCAGCAATCCCACTTCTGGGCATTTATACAGAGAAAATCTTAACTGAAAAAGATACATGCACTCCATGTTTATAGCAGCACTATTTACAATAGCCAAAACATGGAAGCAACCTACATGTCCATCAACAGATGAATGGATAAAGATGTGGTATATATATGCATATATATGTAGTGTGTATATGTATATACATATATATGTATACACACACACAATGGAATATTACTCAGCCATGAAATAATGCCATTGGCAGCAACATGAATGGACCTAGAGATTAGCATATAAGTGAAGTAAATCAGGCAAATATTGTATGATATCACTTATATGTGGAACCTAAAAAGTGATACAAATGAACTTATTTACAAAGCAGAAATAGACTCACAAACATAGAAAACAAATTTATGGTTATCAAAGGGGATAAGGTGGGGGAAAGGATAAATTTAGAATTTGGAATTAACAGATACCACACTGCTATATATAAAGCAGATAAAGCCCTACTGTATAGTACAGTAAGTACTCAAAATCTTGTACTTTTTTCCTATAATGGAAAAGAATAAAAAAATACACATACACATATATATTTTTACAATTTTACAGTATATATACATCCATATAAATATATGATAGAATCACTTTGCTGTATACCTGAAACATTGTAAATCAACTATACTTCAATAAAAAATAAATACTATTCACAGAAATGTGATTGCAAGAGTTGGGTTCCTTGTAGTTCTGAAAGGAACACATATTTTAGACCTTGAGTTATTTTGTCTATTTTAGGGAACTCTTGTCTATTTTAGGGGCCCACTATGTTGAGTCAGTTTTAGAATTTGTACACTTCACTGAGATGCCAGAGGGGCAAATAGGGGGTAAAATCTAGCCAGGAGTTATGCTGATCCAGTGTATGCCCTGGGGTGGGGAGGGGGTGCCATTTAATAACTCATCCTCCCAGAGAAAACATCTTTCATTAATTTGCAGAAAGGCACTATATGTATCAACATGCCTGGAAAGGGAGCCAGGCTGATAATGTGGACAGAATAAGAATAATTATTTAGATTATTTACCAACATGAATGGTAATGTTGGGTATGTGCTCTTTGTAAATGAATTGGCCATCAGGTCCCTGGGAAAACCCTTCTGTCTGAGTTTCAAGCTCATCGTTTTCTTCACGTGGTCTTCTCTGCTGTCAACACAGCTATGCCTTACTGAATCATATAAGGTAATAGCACCATAGACACAACTGAGTAACTTCACTTTCCACCTTCATGCACTGGGGAAGGAAATGGCAACCCAATCCAGTGTTCTTGCCTGGAAAATCACAGGGACAGGGGAGCCTGGTGGGCTGCCGTCTCTGGGGTCGCACAGAGTCGGACAGGACTGAAGCGACTTAGCAGCAGCAGCACTATACATGATTGGATGTATACCCAGAAGTGGAATGGCTAGCTATGGCACATCCATATTCTGGAAGTTTTCTTTTCATTAACAGAAGTTTCTTGGAAAGTCTAGCACTTAAACTGCCATTGTTTCTTCCTTGTAACAAAGGCATGATATACATGTAACTCCTATACTGAGTAATCTGTTTTCAGTTCTCTTCTCTGCACCTTCAGCTATGCTCTGTCATGTTCCTGGCAGTTAATAATATCTTGGGATATTCCATTACTTTCCAGTCACATATTGTTCCTAAATACTGGTGCACCCAGTTAAACACTCTAGGCTTCTCACTTTCCCTCCCTCCCCTCGGGCTGCAGCGCCTCACCCCCCCCCCCCCACCCCAGTTCAAGCTTGACTGAGCGATTAACAGGGGTAAGGGGTAAGGTCTGCTCTTCCATGTACCTCCCTTCCTGTGCTTAGGTTATGGTTCCCAATGGGTACAAGGAGAAAGAGGCCAAGTGCCTACCTCTTGGTCTTTACTCTCCTTTTCTAGACATTTGCCACAGAGAAGCATTTCCTTGGCTGCAACCTGCAAGTCTCTATATTTAGCCTCACCTGCAACAGATTACTACTTGGGCCCTGTTGAAACTTCTTGGGAGTCTTTGGCTTTGTCTTCTGCCCCTAACTGATTGGATCTCAGTTGTTTGTGTTACACAGAATCTGTATATATTGGTACATGCATATCTTCCCTGTTGTCTGATGCCTTTGTACTGACAGCTCCTTGGGGCATGAATTTTTGTGGATCCATTATGTTTGGGTTTTGTTTGTATTTTAAACTTTAAGCTTAGCAATTCCCAGTTGTGGAAGCACATCTCATTTCCTTATCTTAGTGCTAAACACTGAAGCAGGCTTTGGCATAGATTCTGAATTCCCTTTTAGCCTGTGTGCTGTGCTAAGTTGCTTCAGTAGTGTCTGACTCTTTGCGACCTTATGGACTGTAGCCCACCAGGCTCCTCCTCTGTTTATGGGATTCTCCAGGCAAGAATACTGGAATGGGTTGCCATGCCCTCTCCCAGGAGATCTTCCTGACCCAGGGATCAAACTGGCATCTCTTATGTCTCCTGAATTGACAGGCGGGTTCTTTACCACATAGCACCACCTGGGAAGCCCTCCCCATAGCCTGGCATACCTCTGGATTCATAAATACTGCTTGTGGCTTGGTGCTCCTCCTAGTTTTCCTCCTCCTTCATAAAACAAATCATAAAAATAAGAGTTAAAAAATGTTTAATTTCCTTTAAAAAGTAAAATGTAAAAAGAAAATAAATGTCACTTGAAATTACATTATCCAAGAATAAATACTATTGCCACTTTTACTGTGCATATCTATATTATATATATAAAACACATATACTATTCGTATATATCTGTGTGCTTAGTCTCTCAGTCATCTCCAACTCTTTGCAACTCCATGGACTGTAGCTCACCGGGGTCCCCTGCTCATGGGATTCTCCAGGCAAGAGTTCTGGAGTGGATTGCTATTTCCTTCTCCAAGGGAATCTTCCTGACCCAGGGGTCAAACCCAGGTCTCCTGCATTCTCTACCATCTGAACCACCAAGGAAACACATATCAAATATACATATTTGAAATCACATAATATATGGAGTTTTATATCCTTAATTTTTCAGTTAGTATGAATATTTTCCCATGTCAGTAAGAAAAGGATCTCTAATGGGCATACTACATTCTGTTGTATTTATACAATTTAGTTGATAATTTCCAAATTTAAGCATTTATAATAAAAATACCTAATACCTATTTAGTACTTATGATGTTTCAGCCACAGCTTTAGTGCTTTATATATATTAACTCTTTTAATTTTTGTAATACACTTTCGAGATCCCCACTTTACAGATGAGAAAACTGAGGCATAGAGAGGTTAATAATGAAAGTCATGAGGTTGTCATTGGAAGCTGGTGAAGTTAATTTGGAACTCAGCAAGTCTGGCTCAAGAACCTGAAGTCCTAATCACTATCCTATCTGACTCATTGTTTAATTATCTTTGTGGAAAAAAAATCTTTATCTACATTTCTGATAGTTTGTACTAGGAAGATTCCTAGAGATGGAATAACTGGATTAAGAGTTATGAAGGCTTTCAGACTCTTGAAGAATGCTGCCCAGTTTACCCTTTGGAAAGTCCATATCCAGTTACATTTGCACCAAGAGTGGGAAGCGCTTGCAGGCACACTGACTTCTGCCGGTGTAATTTAGTTCCTTGAAGTTATGGTCTCTCTGAGTGGTTAAAATAGCTGAGGGATCAAGGGTCCCCTAAAAACAAAGAAGGTAAAATTTTATACAAATGAATCATTTGTGTATATGCCTCAGATAATACTATAACCTTGTTTTATTGATCTTTACACAAGTGACCTTCTGTATGTCATTACTACTATATGTGTGAGTGTATACTCAGACTGCTTATGCCCAGGATTTGGGGGTCATTACACCTGTCAAGGGTGCCTTTCAAAATGTAGCCTTATTTTGACAGCTGCTGTCACAAATGACATTTATGGTTCTTTCTCAAGCTTTCAGGCAGTTGGAAACCCTTTTATATTAATGATCTTATACTACCTTTTGGTTTAAAAAATAGCATAGTAAAACTATATCCTGCTCATATGTCTTTTTACTTTTCATTTGCTTTATGTGATATGCAGAAAGTGTTACATGTATCTGCATTTCCAGGTAATAATAACCTTTAGTAACCCAGGTTTTATCTCTCTGAGACATGAATTCTCTACTATCATCCTGAATTCAAGGAACACTAAGACTAGCAGGAAGAAATTCCAATTATTTTTTAAAGAGAAGCTGAAATTTCCTTGCAAGTATAATAGGGAAGAAATTTTAAGCAATTTCTACAGTGATCTGGGCAACTTCAATGGGGAATCTAAATTATTCCTTGTGGTTGGATGAAAATCAATCACCTTTCCTACACTACTTTTTGATTTGTATTTTATCATCACTATTTTTCAAAAGAATCTTCATAGAATCACATGTTTCATTAGGCTTCATTAAGATTCTATTTCTTTTAGTCACAGGTCCAGCTTAGGCTTCAAATGATTTAAAACCTAAGAAAAACGTGCACACGGAGAGGCAGGCAAGAGGCTGGTAACCTGGAGCAAAATAACAAATGCACGTTCAGCTGTGTAATATCTTGAAGCCTGTGTTGCTTGGGATTCTTTCTAGTTTTTATTTTTAAGTGTGACTCTTGGTTGAAGCTTTGTCTTGAACACAGTGCTGTTGTTAATAGTGAATGAAATGACTGGAGCTGTGCTGAGGAAAAAAAAAAAAGGAAGTCAGCTGAAGGATTTAAAGCAGACCATTGCAAACCAAACGTTGCAATTATCTGCAGCTGAAAACAAGTAGCTTTTAATGTGTCCATTTGGCCAAGAAGAGAGGAGAATTATAGACCATTGCTCTTTCCTCTCTCACTCTCACACTCTGTCTTCTTCTTTATATAGTTTATCATCCATAATTTCAGGATGTATTTTGCTTCTTTAAGCTGTTTTATCTGTAGGCTTATGAGGTCACTCATGTGTGAATTCCTTTGTTAGTCATCTCACCTTTTGCCTTGATGATAGAAAATTGATCAGGCCTAAAGTACAAGTTCAATAGACAACCCCCTTGGTCCTTTGTCTAGGAGAATAGCTACCATTGAAGGCCATGAGCAGGTTGCTATTAATATGACAGCCTGCTCTATCTCCCACTGTAATTTATAATGAAATACCTAATCTCCATTATTTTGATCCAAGCAGGCGATCCCATGAAAAAGTCTTTTCATCCAGTTCCCAATGGCTGTTACATGAGAAATGGCAAACCAATAATTTTTGTCAAGTTTTTTAAGCCAACAGAAATGCTTTTCCACTGCTACAGTTTCAAAAGGCACAGATAAAGCTCATTCACTGAGATGAATGAAAAAGCCATCTGGGGTTTTTCTTTTGACTTCCTTTCCTTTTCTCCATCCTTGTAATCAAATTTGAGCAAAATCAAATGGGGCTTTCTATGAAAGTACCTTTTGTTGATCTGAACGAGCTGGTAATTTACAAAATACCCTTCCTTTGTGAGGAAGGCTAAAGAAAAAAAGAATCAGTAGCTTTTAAAGCTGGGCCTTACTGGGACTCTAAATGCAATGAAAGCAGTCTGTGTTGAGAGATTGAAATGCATTTCAAAGCCAGGCCTGACTCGGGTACAAGGAAGAACAGACCTATGTGCATTTTGTAGGAAGAAAAATGTGAATGGAAAAGAGAGAAAGGGAGAGAAACGGGGAAATCTGGATAATACATTAAAGTAACTACAATTTTGGAGATGCATTCGTCTTACTGAAATTGTGTATGTAACCAGAGATACGGAAATCGGATATTTGCTCACTCAGGATGCTCAGCAATTTAGCCTTTAAAGTTTGGAGCTGCATGGGTTTGTGGAGAAAGTCGTCTGGTGATGTGTGTGATGTTTTTCTCCAACTTTTTCTTCATTGGTTTGGGATCCTTTGGGAAGTACTTCAAGAAAACCTGAAGATGCTAATTTTCAGACAACTAATATTTGCTATTTTTCTCTCCTTTTGCCTGACAGATTTCCTCGTGGCAGTGATTCTTCTTCACCCCTTTGAATTCAGAAGGATGGCATAGATATCTTCAAAATAGTAAGTAATGTGTGATTTTTTTTTCAATTACTGTTAATAGTTAAACATAGTAAAGCTGAAATTCGGTTTTTGGAGGAGTTTGGAATCAGCGTGCATGCTTAGAAGGAAAATACGTTTTGTGCAGCATTTGCATTATTTGATGTGAATGACTTTTGGTTCGATTTAACTGTTTATCGCAATATTGTGCTGATGATGTCTTTTTCACTACTACTTTGTGTATTCTGCAATAGCTAAGTTTTGTGTGGCATGTAATGTATGCATTCTTAGCACAACAATTCAAGAAACAATGCACAAAATTGCAGGAACTATCTTGGAGATAAAAGATAGAAAACTATCTTTTCTCCAGGTACCACATAGTCTTCCTCATACATTTATAGTTCTGACTCCTATCAATCATGCCCTTTCTACTTGTGCTTGAAATAAAATTCTTGTGTAAGCTACATAAGCTTACTTCTTTAAAGTAAATATCCAGAGAGAGACGCAAAAGTTGTTATGATATTATAAACTAATCAAACATTTTTAAGGCTCCTTAAGTTATGTTTCCTATAATTTAATAAAGCATTATAATTGAAATGAGCTTTGTTGAGGGAAATTATCCCTTTTAAGAAAAGTGAAAAGTCTATTTTTAGCTTCCTAAAAATAATGGCATGTGTTGTCTAAGGACATGTTACTTTTAATGAGAGCACATGTCACAAGTATTTTTTAAAAACATACATGCAGCATTAGCATTTTTACATAACTATGGTGCATATTTAAAATATGTAAATACTTTAAATTGGAACAAAGGGCTATGGGGCAGCCTCAGTTCTAATGTCTCCTAGATGAACAGTATCTGCATTAGTGTGGGCTCTGCCAACTCGAGTGTGACCTGAGAATTCCACGCAGACAGCCCTGAGACCTTTCTCTCTGGACCCAGAAAACAAGTTTAAATGAAACCGAGATCTATGTTGTTTAACCCTTAAGGTAACCGGTTTCTTAGAGATGATGAAATGGGAAGTAGGATCCAGAAGGTCTCACAGAGGTCTCTATGAGGGCCAAGCACTTTCCCCTGCTAACTAGTCTTCATAGCAAATCTAAATTCCTGGAAGTTTGTATTTAAGATAAAATCTGTTTTCTATGCTTTTGCTGCTTTGGGTCTCTTTTCCAACTTTATCTTTGCCTGTGGTTTTGAGCCATTTGCTGCCTCCTAATGCCTAGCTGTAAAATAGCACACATGGCAGACTGCCAAGAAGGTGGCAGTGGGTATTGGTTTGTATTGGAATTGAAGTTCCAAGGTTGTTGTTACCCATAATTTACAACAGTTGCTGCAAAACAGATGATTAAAACCTGAGGGGGTGGGAGGGAGGGAGAAGAGTAAAACTAATTGGCACACTTTTTCATGCATTTAAGTGGTTTTTTCCTGTGAAAGCAAGTCGAATTGTTGCGTCATCTACATGGAGACAATAATGTTCTAGACATTCTGTACTGTACCATTGTAAACACTGCCTGTGATCTCAGACTGATAGAGAAGCTCAACATAAAAGAGCTTTTGTGTGAAAGATGTATTTAATGGTAACAGTTACACAGATTTTTCTTATAATGTTGATTTCATTCCTTTTTCTAAAAATTAAACTTGTTTGGTAAAGATTGTTGCTAGTTCTTAAAGAATAAGTTTATTATTTAGATGTCGTTTTAGTTTTATTGCTAAGCCAAATTGGTACCTGAACAATAATACTTTGTCTTTTACTTACTAATTTCGTGTCTAGTCAGTCTTGTAAGCATTTTGCAAAATTGCTTGTCTATGTTATCTTAAAGTGCTTGTGGTAAGGGCTAGAGGTAATTTGTCTTGGTGTAGTTGTAAAGAATGATGACAATGAAGACTTGCTAAGGAATACGTAATCCAGTCTGAAAATCAGCTAAGGTTCCTGTTTGCTTGGTTTGTCAAGGACTGCCTGCTCTAGAGCTCTTGCTAGCGGAGAAATGAGTGTTTCCTCTTTCCGTCAACATAGGTGTAAACACTGTTCTGTAAACACCTGGATTTGGGGAAACTGGAGAGCATGGTATCTCCCAGCTAACCACTGCAAGGTGAAACTTCTCAAATCTTTTGTTTACAGCCTCTGTTCCTGGATATAACAACTGATATGCCGTATGCTGTACTATTTGCTAAGCCAAAACCAAACCAAACCAAAGACAAACACGTGAAAACCCACTTCTGGAAAGTTCAGAAACTTTGGTCTTTGTGCTGTCTTCATAAGTTATCAGAGGAAAGGAAAAGGGCACACATTTGTCAGAACTCTGAAGCACCTGTGACTTATTTTAAAGTTGTGTTTTCTTTTGTGCAAAATTAAAACTTCCTTGGGTTTTGCACTAGGAACTGGGTGCTTCCTTTCCATTACAGTGATGGTATTGAGATTTTGATGCTTTCATGAACTAGCAATAAATTTCAAAGGTGGAGATGAGGCTTATATAGCTCTAATCTTTCCAGGGTTGGAGCTCTGGCCCCTGCATAAGCTGTGTCATTGGAAGCTATTATCTTCAGTAGAATCAAATAAATGTGCCCATGACTTGATGTCCTGACAAGCGATGGATTGCCTGAGTAAACGAGTGTGTTAAGCACTCACCGTCTGTAGTGCTGAGAATGCAGGAAAGTGATTGGCTGGGTTTTAATTCCAGTCTTGTATAGACGATGGACTGATCACTGGCATTTTGGGGCCTTGCTTCTCTCAGGTGTGATAGAAATGTTATCTGTTGCTTTTGTTTCTTTTCTTGCCTCCTATGGATGGGGCAGGAATTTTGGCGTGATTGTGATGGTTGGGTCTGATCAGTTTAGTTGGTAGTGATGCAAAGATAAAGAAGATAAAACCAAGTTTCCACAGATGATGCTTCATTGCTAATCCCGGATGGGAGCCAATGCTAGATAATAAAGGGGACAGGCAAGACAGTTTGGGACAGGTTTTAATCAATGCCATGGTCACTCCAAGTACTGGTCATACAACTCCATGAAATTATAAGCAGGGCAGCAGCATTTAACATGGAAGAAGATGCTCCAATTCCCTTCTTGTCCTGAAATTCACTATGAGCATCTGGGGAGGATAATAGAAATTCTTTAATACCACTTTTTACAAGGGTTTTGCTGCAGATTGTAATACAACAGAATAGATATAGGATGAGTAAATAATTATGAGTAGAAAAAATAAAATTTAGTTTAAAACTCAGGAAGAAAAATACAACACATCTGAAGACTACATTTCAATTTTTTTTTTTTTTTTTTTTGAGTCACAGACTTGGTTCAGGGTTTTTAGCAGCTATAGCAAAAATGGGAAAAAAATTATTAAAAAGTAACTTCCATATAGTATTTTGTACATTTTAGCCCTAATCCTCCTGAAACCCTAAAGCCTGCTATCATTACACCCATTTTATAGTGGACATACTGCAGGATCAGAAAGATGCAGTGACTGGACTTTGTTAATATAGGCAGTATGTGACTATATGGATTAAGTGCCGGTCTGATTTTTTTTTGCTGTTTCTTTTTTAAGTTATGAAAGTATATTAACACATTTACCTGAGACTTGGAAAATACAGAACAAAGTTAGATACAGTTATACTATATAATACAATTATTTCTTAAGCAGATGAATTAAGATTTTTAGTTGGTGTTTCACTATCAAACTCTCAAATTAATAGAATGAAAATACAGAAAAGTAGAAGGATATAGTGGACCTGAAAACCACCCTGAACAAGTTCAACATAGTTAAGATTTGTACAGTTTCTCTCTGATACCTGGGCTTTCTTGGGGTAACACAGATATTAGCTGACCCTGCTTTCTCTGGCACATGCATAACCTCTTTCTGGTTTTGTCCAAGGTCAACCCACAGTCACAGATATCATCTTTTCCTTATGTTCGCCAATAGATCCCTCTTTCATAGAAGAGTGAGTGAGCAGTGATGATTTTACTGAGGGAAAGATGAGGGGAATAGTTTATATGTATATCTCACATCAAACCACTTGAACATTCTGGTCTGCAAAGTGCCCTAGTTTGCCGACACTGAAGGTTCCTCTCTGACCCTTCCCTCATACTTTACCCAGCTTCCCTAGCTCTTCTATCCCTGGCTTCCCCCTTCTCTCTCCATCTTTAAATTACTCATACCTCTATTATGCAGGAGCACGTTGACTCGCCCAGCTCCTAAAATTAAACATGCATATCTAAGCCCAGTCATCTGTTTAGCACACCCTCAAAGTTTTCCTGGTAGTAGTTCTTATCCTACTTAATAGTCTTGAGAATTATGTAGCATTTGAAAAAAAAATACCATTACACGTTTTCCATGAGGGAAAAAATATCAATATCTTAGCTTGTCAGGCACTTAGTTATGAAAACAGTATTTTTCAGTGGGACTTCTTGGAGGATGCAGAGGACAGTCTCCTTGATACTAGGAAATAAGAGGGATTTCATACGCATTTGCTTGTTGCTGCCCATGGGGATGAGTCCAGGGTACTAAAGCAAAACTCAGACCTTGCTAATCTGTATGGAACTTTGAACAGAAAGCTAAGGATGGAAGAAAAGATGATATTAAGAATGAGAAAAGAAATTGAAGACAGAAATAACTCGCTTAGTAATATGATGCTGGACTTGAATTTGAGTCTTTTTTTTCAGTTGTGTATCGTAAATTCCACTGTATACTGTAATAGAGACTATATTCTTAATTTGCACATTAAATGATCAATGCAGAATCTACTTAAATGATAATAGAAAGTTAATGCCTAGAAAGAGGGCACTGACACCGAAACCAAGTCTGGAGCTTTAATACCACAAAAGTATAGACTTGCGAGAATACATGAAATCACATGATTAGGTACAAGGGCTTTTATCAGTTTGGCCTCTTTTAGAAAATTTGAAGGAAGGAGTGCATGCTTTAACTATAATGGCTCAACACATGTAATTTGTTTGGAGCGTGGAGTGAGAATTGAGAAACACTTTACACTTTTGAAAACCCAGGTTTAGAAAGCTTTCAGGAGTCTTTTGCCTACACACTCGTATACTTCCTGCATAGGTTTTCTTTTAAGTTGATTAGGTCTTTGCTTCTGCTTTCTGGCTTAAGTGATTGATGTTATAAGGTTCTTGGAGCCTTGAACTTGACTGTCAACAGTGTGACTCTTAGGCAAAGTTGTCCAATCACTCAGCCATTCAAGATTGCCTATGTTGTCATAGTCTAATGAGTATGTCCTTCAAAGAGGAAACTGGAGGCTAAAAGAAATGCCTTTTGATTTTCATAGACTCCTTATAAAGTGCTCTAAAACCAAGAGCAATATTGTAGTTTTTTCTTACAATAAGACAGTTACAAAAACAGATTTAATAATGTTTAACTTCCTTTGTTGAAAGCTTTGTTACCATATATAAGCTAACTTAGTGAGGGTAAATACATAGGTAAAAAGACCAAAATGTACTGTGAAAAAAAATAGCCCAAAGTTATTTTCAATTTCTTTCATAAACTGAAGGAAGAGCAAAGCACTTTTTCCTATAGCTTAGCAATTCTACCATTTCTAAGATATGAGCAAGCAGGACACAGTGAAATAAAGATGTGAGCAGAAGGAATGTTAAGACTTCCCCTCTAGTTTCTGCTGTGCAAAAAAATTTGAATTCAGCTATGGCTTATGCATGAATTCAGTGAATTTCTCTTGTTTGCTTGGGAATCCAGATCTGGAAAGAAGGCCTCTCTTCTCAGCCATGCTTGGATGACTTCCCCAAAGCAACTCAGAAAATTTTTATTTTTTGGACTTCCATGTATAACCAAGGACATGGTCACTTGCATTTATTCATAGAAAATTCCAAAACCAACAAGCTACTTTTCTGGCCTCCCAAGAAAGAAATGTCCAGCTGTCCACAGGGATAGCACAATCCATGATCAATGCAGTGAAAATAAGAATTAAAAGGGTGGGAGTTTAGAAGTATGAACAGAGGTCAGAGGACAGAGGATTAGGGAAAGAAAACGAAAATGCCCCAAATATTCAGAAATCAAAACCACTTAAGCTCTTTATAACCAAAAGTTGCACACTTTTTGAGCTGTATTCAGTCTTGAAGAGCTTCTAACCCTGGGGTTGTCAACTGGGAGGATGAGGAGTAGAAAGGAAATGTGACTTCAACCCACTGTGGGCAGCAAGATCTTCCAGAGGCTGTATACTGTTTCAAAAAGCCTATGAATACATTTAATATTATAGTATAATTCTACATTTGGAAAATTCAACAAGACTATTATTTTAATAGTTTAAACACCAGAAACTAATGCTCCACAGGATCATCTTGGTCTGATGGAAATGTACAATCATGCTCAAGTTGCAAAAAACCTCTGGGTGAAAGGTGGGCAGCTGTGTCAGAATGTGTTTGGTACTGAGGGGCCATTGGATTTTATATTCTAATAAAAAAGAGGGTACAGGATAAAACAGGCTAAGAAATGCTTACCTAGAACAAGAAGAGCAGACTTGGGAGGTATTCTCCATTCAACAAATATTATTGAGCATTCTACTGGGTTTAACATTCAGTTTAAGGTGTCTTTGCAGGCAATGGGATCTATAAATATGGAGCTCAAGTTGAGTTTTAGGCTCAAGACAAAACCTTGGGACCATCTTAGAAGTGAAGAGTCAAGTATGTTAAGGACTGAGAACGGCACACTGTATTTAGCAACAAAGAGATTGTGATTGACTTTGAAAAAGCATTTTGGGTAGAGGGATGATGTGGAAACCAGATTGTGGTAGGCTAAGAAGAGGTAGGAAGTGTGAGAGAGGAGACTGCATCCATTTCATGGGCAGTTATTTCAGGCAGCTTCACTGGGGAAGTGTTTGGGTCAAAGGTTTTAGGTCAAAGTTAGAGATGAGCTTGAGCATTAAGGGAGAGTTTAAAAAAAATTTTTTTTTAAGAAAACAGGCTGATCAAATGTGACTCAGAAGGAAAGAGGGTGTTGAATCTGAGTGCACCTAGAAATAATCACATTCAGAATGCCCTATTTGCTGAAACTTGCTTCTTGAATTAAGGGAAAGTGTTGTAGATAGGAGATAATTAAATGCAAAGTATTTAATATATATAGCTAACCAACTATTAATTCACTAACAGTTCATTGAAAATACATTTTGAGATGGAATGTAAAATAAAGAATGCACACTTCTTGCTCTAAGAAAGTTTGCAAGCTAGGTCACTCAATAAGGCCAATCACTAATCACAATAATAGGCTGGAAATATTATGACCCATCAAAGTAGTATAAATAGTCCTATGTGGATTAAAATATCAAAGGTCAAAAGTTATTCACCCCTGTGGGATCAAGAAAAGTATTATGGAGAAAGCAGACCTTGAAAGGATAAAGATTACAACAGAAGGAGTTTGGGAACCAAACACAAAGAATGTGAAAGGCCATGTTAGGTTTTGAGTTACACAATAGTCTTAAAAGATCATGGAAGGCACACTGGACTTTTACTGTGGGGTGCTGAATGCCAAATTCATATGTATGGCTCAATTCTGTGAGCAATTGGAAGGTTTTTGTGTAAGATAAGGATGTGTTTCCACATTAGGAAAATTAACTTAGCAACCACACCTGGAAATGTTTGGAATAGGTTGAAAGTAAGAAAGCTGGTTAAGAAACTTGTAAAATAGACCTGGTAAGAGGGAACTAGAGTCTCAATCAGAGTAGTGACAGAAGGGATGGAATGAAACAGAATCTACTCAGTCATTAATTCAACAGATGCTTGCTTCGTGCTTACTATGTATTAGGCAGATGTAGAGTAATCTCAAGGAGGTCTCAGCCAAATGTGTGATGTGAGTAAGTTCTGTAATAGACAGACAAACTCAACAGTAAGATATTACACAGGAGGGAGAGGTGTGTGTATAGAGGAAACCAGAATCCAAGGGAGCAGACTTTCAAGAAAGAAAGAGAGCTATAACCAAAGGCAAAGAGGAAAAGGAGTCCTGAAATGATTCAGGACTGCTGGTTTTTCAGCATGGAGAATGTCAGTGATGTTAACAGCAGCAATTCCATTAAAGCAGAACTGTTATAGACTCAAGATTGATTGGGAGATGAGGAATTGAGGACAAGGAGACAGGGGAAACATTTTAGAGATAAACATATGGTAGCCGCTGAGGTCAAGGTGATGAAGGATAAGAGAAAAGAGTGATTCTATGATTTTAAGTTTCAGGGAATGATGGCATCACTTGGCAAAATAGAGAAGTCAGGAGAAAGACAGGTTTAAGGGATCTTTGGTCTTGCCCTTGATTGAATTTGAAATATGAATAGACATTTAGCCTATGATTTGAAAAAAGGATAAAAACTTTAAGTAGTGTTAGGGCTACATATAGCTAGTTTTGATTTGTATAAAACGGGCAGTTGAAGCCAAAGGCATAGAAGCCAAAGTCATAGAAAATATAGTTGACCTTTAAACTCTATGGGTTTGAACTGCACAAGTCCACTTACATGCAGTTGTTTTTCAATAGTAAACACTACAGACCACATGGTAGTGGTTAAATCTGTAGATGTAGAGCGACCATGCATGTGGAGGGCCAACTATAAACTACGTGTAAATTACACACACACGCCTTTCCCCCGTCCACCACCAGATGCTCAAAGGTCAGCTGTAAAATTATAAAAAGAGAAAAGAGTATGGAGGACAGGAGAAAGGGATGAGAAAGAAGATTAGAAGCCAGTGAAGCTGACTAAAAAGAAGTGGTCAGATAAGCAAAGGAAACAAGGGTGAATTATGGCAGCCAAGGAGAGCTTAGCTTTCATGGCTGTTTAATCTTGGTTAGAATGTTATTAACTCTAAAGCAGAATAAGTACCAAGTAAATGTAATTGATTTTTGCGAGCTAAGAATTTTTGGTTTTCTTGGGAACCATTAGCTGTTTTAGTAGATTGATCAAAAAAAAAAAAAAAAAAGAAAAAGAAACCGAGTTGTGAAGGGTTAAGGTGTGAGTGGGATTTCTTTTGTATTTTTGCAGGGAAAGTGAGACAACTTAATTTGTGATTGTGGCAAGGCTGAGAGGAAAACTGAGGAAGTTTATATGTATAACTATGTGCAGAGAAAAATAAAGTTATCAGGGGTGAGAACTGAGGAAAAGAAGATAATTGATGATGAAACTTTGGGTAGAACAACCATACGATTTATCTTCTATCTTGGTATTTCTATCAGAATTTAATGAGGTAATGAATATGAAGTATCGGATAGATTACTAGGTTTGTAACAAATGTGATCTATGAGTAATTTGGAGTGAAGTGGAATGAAGAAAACAGTCATTGAGCATCTGTTCTATACCAAACCCATGTTTTTTTTAAAATTTATTTTTAATTGAAGTGCAATTGCTTTACAGTATTGTGTTGATTTCTACCAAGCATCAACATGAAGCAGCCATAGGTTTACCCATGTCCTCTCCCACCTGAATATCCCTCCATCCTCCCTTCACATCCCACCCCTCTAGGCTGTTATCGAGCCCCAGTTTGAGTTCCCTAAGTCATATAGCAAATTCCCATTGGCTATCTGTTTTACATACGGTAATGTATATTTCTGTATTACTCTCTCCGTACATCCCACCCTCACTTTTCTCCCCTCTACGCAGCCATATCCATAAATCTGTTCTTAATATTTGTGTCTCCATTACTGCTCTGCAAATATGTTCACCAGTACCATATTTCTAGATTCCTTATAGCAGCAGCAGCATATACGCATTAGTATACAATGTTTTTCTCTTTCTGACTTACTTCACTTTGTATAATAGGCTCTGTGTTCATCTGCCTCATTTGGACTGATGCGTTCCTTTTAATGCAAGCCCCTGTTGTTTAACTTCACCTTCACAACAGCCCTCTGAGCCAGGTGTCATCAGTGTTTTACACACAATAAAACCTAGCGGTTGAGGTCTTGCCTAGGGTCACAATGAAATATTAGCAACTGCAGAGCTGGGTTTTGAGGGTAAGCTTATCAGATACTAAAGATACCATTAGGCCTTTTAAGTTTTTTTTTGAACAGTTTTGGTTTCCCATGGGGTAACAGAGTAAGAGAAGTAATTAGAAAGCATTCTTATTGTACAGGCTTGGTGTTCTTTATAAAATGAGAGATTAGATACCTGCTGAGAAGGAGGAGGTCCATAAAGAGAGATGGAAATGGGGAGGTCCTTATAGAGACAAAAGAATGAGTTGAAACAGCAACTCTAGGGCATTCAATTCAGTTCAGTCACTCAGTCGTGTCCAACTCTTTGCGACCCCATGAATCACAGCACGCCAGGCCTCCCCTGTTCATCACCAACTCCCGGAGTTCACTCAGACTTGCGTCCATCGAGTCAGTGATGCCATCCAGCCATCTCATCCTCTGTCATCCCCTTCTCCACCTGACCAGTAAGAGATGAAGAGAAGTGAAGTTTACGTAGCATGGATTTCAATGAACCTTGTTACATATTGAAACCTCAAGGTGAGGTCTGATTCTGCAGCAGGATCTGCTAAGTCAGGGACCAGCAAACTTTCTGTAAGGTGACAGATTGTAAATATTTCAGACTTTGATGGCTGTGTGGTCTCTGTTGCAGCTACTCAACTTAGCTGTTGTATCATGAAAGCAGCCATGCTACTGCTAAGTCACTTCAGTCGTGTCCAACTCTGTGTGACCCCATAGAGGGCAGTCCACCAGGCTCCCCTGTCCCTGGGATCCTCCAGGCAAGAACACTGGAGTGGGTTGCCATTTCCTTCTTCAATGCAGGAAACTGAAAAGTGAAAGTGAAGTCACTCAGTCATGCCTGACCCTCAGCGATCCCATGGACTGCAGCTTTCCAGGCTCCTCCGTCCATGGGATTTTCCAGGCAAGAATACTGGAGTGGGGTGCCATTGCCTTCTCCGGAAAGCAGCCATAGATAATGCATAAATGAGAGTTAGCTGTGTTGTAGGAGAATTTTATTCATGTTGGGCGATGAACATAGTCCTATGATATCACAATGAATAGTGCCGTTATATACTATACACTTATCCAAACACACAGAATGAACAACTTATGAACCCTATGATCCAGAGATATGATATGGGGTGGAAGGTGGGAGGGAGTTCAGGATTGGGAACTCATGTACACCTGTGGAGGATTCATGTCAATGTATGGCAAAACCACTACAGTATTGTAAAGCAAAATAAAGTAAAAATAAAAATTAAAAAAAGAGTGGACCCTAATATAAACTGTGAACTTGGGAGTGATGATGATGTGTCAGTGTAGGCTTATCAGTTGTAACAAATGTCCCATTCTGATGAGCGATATTGATGATGGAGAAGCCTGTGCATGCATAGAGGCAGGGGCTATCTGGGAAACCTCTGCATCTTCCTCTCAATTTTGCTGTAAACCTGAAACTGTACTGCTAGAAAAATAAAGTCCTTAAAAGAGAAAAAAACGAGGGACATTGAAATGTTAATATTTTCGTGTCATGAAATAGTCTTCTTCTTTTGATACTTTTTTAATCACTTAAAAATATAAAACTTTAGCTTGAGGATAGTACAGAAACAAACAATGAGCCACCTTTGGCCTATAGACAGTAGTTTGCCCGCTCCTGTTTTGGGTACTTCTTAAAATATAGATTACTGGGTTTTACACTAGACCAACTCAATCAGAATAATTGGGGTGGGGTCCAAGAATCTACATTTTAAAAGAGAGAGAAATTTTGTGTGTGTTTTAATATACCATTCTGAGGCAATTGCTTAAGGCTAGTGCTAGTAAATAGAGAATAAATGGTTCCCTAAAAAATAACAGAGTTTGCAGATCTCAAATCACAAGACAGTGCTCAGCAGCACAGGACTGGGAGCCAAGGAGGGCCCATAGTGGTCTGGGACTTGGCATGGAAGGAATGGCAGAAAATACAGGGGCAGGGAATTCTAGACTGTGGTTAGTGCTTCACTGAATGACCATCCAGGGCACCAGATTGGCAGGAAGGCAAAGAAAGACAGGAGGAGGCTGATGAACTTAAAAATCAGGAGGGTTGAAAGGATTAGGTTCCTAAGAGTAGGACACAGACTTGGAAATCAAGGATCAAAGGGAGATGAACAGATATCTGTGGTCAGAGAGGAAGGACATCAGAAAAGATGTGAACTGTACTGGAGAAGGAAGTAGGACTGTGTAAGAAATTGTATGGTGTTGTGGAGCTGGGTATTACTGGAGATGAGAGGTGAAGGAGTTTTGAGGCCAGGGGCCTACGGAAAATTACATAACACAAATGGACAACACAGCTAGATAGAGTATCCAGGAGAGAAATGCAGACGGCCAGAGGGGGTGAGAAGAGAGGCTTGTCAGCCTGGGCTAGCCTGGCCAAGCAGGCCCGGAGAAGAGTGTAAATATGATGTTTAGACAGGCAGAAAGCCAGGAGGGGAGGAGGGAAGAGATAGATCTTGGTCATCGTCCCTGTTCCTGTGTAGTGGCTCTCATTCATACCAGCTCATTTGGCCTTTGCACCAAAACCGCCTACTGGAGCATTATACACATTCAGAGGTGAAGAATCTAAAATTTATAGAGGTCAAAAGTCCAAAACCACACAGAATAAACTGAGAAACTATTGTTTTTCTTTTTTATTTTGTGTATCGACTCCAATAGGTTTGTCAGTAGCAACTTCCTAAAGCAGTGTTTAGAAATATTCTGATGTAGAAACTAAGATCAGAAAAAGTTGTGATTAATGAATTAATGTGCCTTGGAAACTGAATGGGAGGGGGCTTCCCGGGTGACACTAGTGATAAAGAATCTGCCTGCCAATGCAGGATTGATATAAGAGAGGAGGATTCAATCCCTGGGTCAGGAAGATCCCCTGGAGGAGGCCATGGCAGTCCACTCCAGGATTCTTGCCTGGAGAATCCCCATGGACAGAGGAGCCTGGCAGGCTATGGTCCAAAGGGTCGCAAAGAGTTGGACACAACTGAAGTGACTTAGCACACTCGCACACATACTATGTTTAATAATAGATTATGGCAGGACCTGGTTGGATGAAGAACTCAGAGGCATGGAAGGAATAAGCCTGTGAATAGGATGACAAGTTCCTGGTTTGGGGTTTGACTTGATCCTGGAGCAACAGAGGATTTTAAAAGGAAATGGCATAATAAAAACAATGGCTTAGGAAGTTGTGTCTGGCTGAGAACACGAATCAATAGAAACACTGTTCTAAAGTTATGAAATGTTGGAAGATTAGATCAGGGAATTATTCATTAGTGTATGAAAAGCAGGAATGGAAAAAAGGGATATTTCAGAATTATTAGTATGTATTAACTACTTGGATACAGAAATAGCATAAATAAATGATGGGGAAGTCAAAGATGACTAAGATAAGATTTTATGTGTGTTTTGGTGTAGCTGGTTCTTTCTGAGAGGACCTTCCAGAAAGAGTCCTATAATCAAATATATTTGTAAACAGTATATGCTCATTCCTCATTTTGGAGATTTCATAATACACATTAGTATATAAAAGGCTCTGAGAAGTACTGAAGAAAAGAAACCTTTTAAATTGTACTTAACTCTTCTTTCCTTCAGATTAACTGAACATGTATCCCTTTCTCACATGAAAGAATGGATATATGACACATACTCTAAAAAATGACGCAGAAAACTGTGATGCCATGGTTAAAAATGAGGAAGCTCTTTTGAAGAGAAAAGGAGGAGTTTTGTTTGCAGCTATGTTGAATTTGAAAGCAGGTATCTTTGAGTGGAGACACTCTAAAGCTTGGTGAAGAGATTAGGGCTAAAGATGTAGATTGCAGAGTAATAAGCATAAAGGAGATTGTTGAAGCTGAGCTATGCTTAGTCACTCAGTCATGTCCGACTCTGCAACCCCATGGTCTGTAGCCCACCAGGCTCCTCTGTCCATTGAATTCTCAAGGCAAGAATACTGGAGTGGGTTGCCATACCCTTCTCAAAAGATTTTCCCAACCTAGGGATTGAACCCAGGTCTTCTGCATTGCAGGTGGATTCTTTACCATCTGAACCACTGGGGAAGCCCAAGAATATCCCTACTCCAGGGGATCTTCCCAACCCAGGAATTGAACTGGGATCTTCTGCATTGCAGGTAGATTCTTTACCAGCTGAGCTACTAGGGAAGTCCATAGAAGCTGGGAGTGTCTAACAGAAGCTGTTAGCTGGGCAGAGGGGTAAATGCTAGTCTGTTCTCTAAGTTAGGGAATGGGAGATGGTAGAAGAGTCAGCTGAAGAATACAAGGGATCAATGGATCAATGGACAAACAAGTATACAGAGAACCTGGGTAGAATATGCCACAAAAAGTAAGGGAGGAAGTGATTTCTGAAGGGGTCTGAGTGTCAAATACTTTAGAGTATGAGACAAGGAGGAGGTTACCCGTTACCCATTAGTCAGGTCATGTTGATGCTAAGAATTCATTCCTCCAAAGGGTCTTGAACATCTTCTCTAAGAGAAAACAACATGGTTCCTGCTATTCAGTAACTCAAATCGTCTCCTGAGAAGACAGGTAGCACACATAAGGGACAAATGTGCTAACAGAGATGTCAACTGTTATTGAAGTGCGGGAAAGGGAAAGACTATTCCTGCTTGTCAAAAGCCTTAAAAGTCTTGTTAGCAGAGGTGGTTCTTGGTGACACTGTGAAGCTGGGGACGTGCGTCTGGTCGTTCCTGGAGCCCCAAGTCTCTGGCCTCTTTCTTGCTGCCTCTTCTCCATTTGCTTGAGCCTCCCCTGGTTCTGCTTACTCTTAGGCGAGCATCTGTCATTCTTCACCTTGAAGCCAAATGGGAAGTTTAATGTGCCTCTTTTTAAGTGCCGTTACATTATAAAAAGTGATCAAAGCTAGAAATAGAATGTCTGAATTTCTGAAAAGCTGCTTTTTCCCTAAATACAAATGTTTAAATGACATTTTAGCATATTAATAGTATATAAGAAAGTGGTTAAAATATTATGTATCTTACATATAATAATGATAAACATTCATAATGGATATAGCACATATATAGTATACTCGTGTCCTCCTGTGTGTGCTCAGTCATGTCCTACTCTTTGTAGCTCCATTAACTATAGCCCACCAGGCTCCTCTGAAATTTTCCAGGCAAGAATGCTGGAGTGTGTTGCCATTTCCTACTCCAAGGGATCATCCCAATCCAGGGATTCTACTTGCATCTCCTTTGTCTCCTGCATTGCAGGTGGATTCTTTACCTGCTGAGTCTCAGGAAAGCCCATATAGTATACTAATGTACTATATTAATATACATTAAATATGTGTGTGTATATATATTTTTGTAAACAAACATTGACTTAACTCGTCAGTTAGAAGCCTGTCATCAAAACAGTGGTTCACTATGTTCAAGATTTAGTCATTTTTAATACTTTTAAGGCATAATATGTGAAAATAAAATAATAAGATATTTACAGTTTATTAGCTGTGGTGAGAACAGAGAAAGAAATGAATAGCCTAAATATAAAAGAGATCTGATTTTATACTATAGGTTTAATTCAGTCCCTCAGTCGTGTCTGCCTCTTTGCGACACCAAGGACTGCAGCATGCCAGGCTTCCCTGTCCATCACCAACTATCAGTAACATTAAAATTAAACTTTGAAAATTGAATTATGTTCCAAAAAAAAAACCATATCTGTTTCTACAAAATGGCTAATATATTATGTTGGCCTCAGGAAATGGTAATAATTTCATGGAGTGACCCAGAGCAAGACAACTTACATCTAGATGAGATTCTTATGCCTCAGAAATGCGAGTAACAATAATAATTGTAATTTTGGAGTGCCTACACATGACTGCATGACTGAGTGACTAAGCATGTATGCACTCTATGCCAAGCAATTTGTAAATCATACTTTATGCTATCTCCTTTACAACAATGGGAAGGTGAATATTATAACAACCAAGCAGGTAAATATTATTACTCCAGATTTATAGATGATAAAACTGAGGCTCAGAGGGGACAGGAAACTTGCCCAGCATCATAAAGCTGGGATTTGAATTTGGTCTGTGTAAAACCCCATATTCTTTCCACCTCTCTACGTGTGAAGTCCTAGTACTGTTTTGTGTGTGAAGTCCTAGTATTGTGACAAAATTTCTTTTAAGTTGATGTCAGCATCTTCACAAAATGATAAAAGATAGTGGTAGATTATCAGAAGCTTCTTATGATAATAACAAATGAAGCAACTGACAAAGAATTAGTCTCAAAAATATACAAGCAACTTGTGCAGCTCAGTTCCAAAAAAATAAACGACCCAATCAAAAAATGGGCCAAAGAACTAAACAGACATTTCTCCAAAGAAGACATACAGATGGCTAACAAACACATGAAAAGATGCTCAACATCATTCATTGTCAGAGAAATGCAAATCAAAACCACAATGAGGTACCATTTCACTCTAGTCAGAATGGCTGCTATCCAGAAGTCTACAAGCAATAAATGCTGGAGAGGGTGTGGAGAAAAGGGAACCCTCTTACACTGTTGGTGGGAATGCAAACTAATATAGCCATTCACTATGGACAACAGTGTGGAGATTCCTTAAAACACTAGAAATAGAACTGCCATATAACCCCGCAATCCCACTACTGGGCATACACACTGAGGAAACCAGAATTGAAAGAGACACGTGTACCCCAGTGTTCATCGCAGCACTGTTTATAATAGCCAGAACATGGAAACAACCTAGATGTCTATCAGCAGACGAATGGATAAGAAAGCCATGGTACACATACACAGTGGAGTATTACTCAGCCATTAAAAAAAATACATTTGAATCAGTTCTAAGGAGGTAGATGAAACTGGAGCCTATTATACAGAGTGAAGTATCCAGAAAGAAAAACACCAATACAGTATACTAATGCATATATATGAAATTTAGAAAGATGGTAACAATAACCCTTAATGTGAGACAGTAAAAGAGACGTAGACATATAGAACAGTCTTTTGGACCCTGTGGGAAAGGGCAAGGGTGGGATGATTTGGGAGAATGGCATTGAAGCATGTATATTATCATATGTGAAACGAATCACCAGTCCAGGTTTGATGCATGATACTCAGGGCTGGTACACTGGCTTGACCCAGAGGGATGGTACAGGGAGGGAGGTGGGAAAGGCGTTCAGGATGGGGAACACATGTACACCCGTGATGGATTCATGTCAGTGTATAGCAAAACCAATACAATATTGTAAAGTAATTAACCTCCAATTAAAATAAATAAATTTATATTAAAATAAAATAAAAAGAAGCTTCTTATGAATGTATATCAGGCTATCTATGTCGTATTATAATATTAGGGAAGAGTTCCACGATTTCCTTTTATGACTTAATACTCAGGTGTTGAATTATGGAACATTTTGAAAATCCTTGGTAGTAGTCTTAAAATTGAACAGTTATAAACTGGAAAGGTGAGTAAACACTAATAGTAGTGAAAAGGAAATTGCTCTTCGACTTTGTTCATCCTGGAGATATATGATAAGTTTGTTATAAACGCCAGATGAAAAGTACACACTATCATGGGAATTAATGTACAGAGAGATTGTGCCCTATTTTTCAAGCTATTTTAACCTGTAAGGGAGGAAATTATTACAGGTCATGGTTAATTCTCTCTTGTTTAGAAAGATTTTACCCAAGGTAAGTTGGCAGCAGAGGATGAGATGGTTGGATGGCATCACCAACTCAATGGACATGAGGTTGAGCAAACTCTAGGAGATAGTGAAGGACAGGGAAGCCTGGCGTGCTGCAGTCCATAAAGTCACAAAGAGTCAGACACGACTGAGCGAGTGAACAACAAGTTGAACTTAATAACTATGTTTTGGGAAAGTTTAATCCTTGTTTCTCTCTGCCTGAATGTGCCCGTCCATTCCATTGATCCCTAACCTCTGCTCACTGCACGAAGAGTTCCACTTTTCTTATCAAAAATTTCTTGTTCATTTTGTCTTCCTATTTGCTCCTAGCTTTGGACTGTCATTATTTCATCTACCTGCTTGCATTTTGTTTTCCCTTTGTGTGGGGCGATGGAAGTGCATTTTTCTGGACAAAACCCTTCAATAAAGGTTTGTTCTTTTCTCTTGCAGCTTTTGTTGTAATCATGTACAGCAGCACACCCCTATCCCACTTGCTTCCCTTAACTTTATTTTTTTAACTTTAAATATACATTACTTTATTTTTTTAATACTTTATTCTACATTACAATACTGTATTTGTTTTGCCATACATTGACATGAATCAGCCACAGGTGTACATGATCTCCCAATGCAAAAGCCCCCTCCCACCTCCCACCCCATATCATCTCCCTGGATCATCCCGTGCACCAGCCCCAAGCATCCTATATCCTGTATTGAACATAGACTGGCGCTTCGTTTCTTACATGACAGTATAACCTTTTACCATTTCCTCCAACTCGCTACCAACATTTTATAGTTTTTACTGTTACATTTTAAAAGATGCTCATCTAAGACATTGTTAAGTTCTCCAGAATAGTCTCTCTTCATCTTACCTTTCTCTGTTTTTCTTTATTCCTTTACGCTGCTTTCATTTTCTATCTGATTTAATTCTGTCTTTCCTCTTATTTGTACCTTCATATTCCTGCTTTTCTCTTTTCTAGAATTCTGGATGAATAAATTTCTTCCTGTGATATTCCTTTCCCATAACTTTTCTTGGAAACTCTCCTTTATCTTTTAACTTTAATTCCCTTTTACTCTTATTAAACTCCGCCCCCACCCCAAATCCATTAACTTTTCTTCATTCTTCGACTAAAAACCTTTCCTTCAGTCTATTCCAAACCCATCAGATGTTTGAATCACTTCCTCACCTCTGACTTTCTTCTTGACCTTCTCTCAACTACTTTCTCACTATCCTCTGCACTGAAATTGTACTTACCAAAGAAGTCCTAATGACTTCCTTCTGGACAAATTGAATGTTCTTTCATCTGTGAGCCTCATCTTTCCCGGCAATAACTATCCATAGGCTAGTAGATCATCTTTGAAATTCTTTTGAAGCAAGATAGGCTTTTTTTTTTTGAACTAACAAAATATCTTCTAGGAAGTGCATTTTGTTTACTTTGCTTATGACAGTCAGAGACAACTTTCTGTTTGCATTTCTAATAGCTGTCTTAAAAAGTGTCTTGGCATTTTCCAGTTGGTTTTAAATGGTCAGAAAATGGCTTTCTGAGTGTGGGTAGGGTTCTTTTCCCTGAAGGACAGACTTCTAAGTCAGTGTTATTTCCTTCCCTGCCCCCAACCCCCAAACACACACACATTTTATTTCTCTAAATCTAATTCGCAAGTTTTTACCACAGTTAGGAAATCTAAATAAATGGCTTTTGGGAAATGCTTTCTTTGATCATTTTAAAGGTCATTTCCTTAAAACCACCCCAAACTCAAATTCAGTTGAAAATTAGAATTTTAAATATTTCTGAATTAAACTTTAAAAAGTAAAAACACCTTTTACAATTCTAATTGATGTTGAAAAATTAAAATACTCTAACCTCTATAGGGCTCCATGAGTGTATTTTTTACTTTTTTGACTATTTTTGTTCTTGATAAATGGTAATCATATGAGAGTAAAAATAAGAGTAAGATGTTCCAGTGATAAGGGAAAATGATATATAAAGTATAAATGTTGCTGCTTTGTAACAAAAGCTTTACAATTCCAAGTTCAGGCTGCTGCTGCCTATTTTTCCTTGCTAACTTCAAGGGAGTGTAGTCTTAGACTTCACTGATTCCTTCGTGCAGGTTTATGTCACTCCTATTAACATTATTTAAATATAGCTTTCTTAATTCCTGACAATGGTGCTGAAAATAGTGTTTTGACTAGTTAAATGGAGAAGACAGAGACTGAGACAAAAGTGAGATATGCACTGACTGATTTATGTCATTTTAATGACATAATTACTTGATAAGCACTTACATGATTTAGTTACTGATCTTCAGTCTTTCAGAGCTAGGTAATGAATTGCTGATATATCATACCAAGGTACTGTCAAAAATTCAGAGCAATGCTGTATTCTGTGGTATTTCAGGAGGCATATTCCTGAGTTGTATCATTAAGTAGCTCATCATATAAAATAGGAGAGTTTAGAGAAAATATTTCATGCTTGCATGCTGTCGCTTCAGTCATGTCCGAATCTTTGTGACGCTATGGACTGTTGCCTGCCAGGCCCCTTTGTACATGGGGTTCTCCAAGCAGGAATACTGGAGTAGAGAGCCATGCTCTCCTCCAGGGGATCTTCCTGACCCAGGGATCCAACCCACGTCTCTTACTTCTTCTGCATTGGAGGTGGGTTCTTTACCACTACACCACTTGGGAAGCCACAGTATTTCATAGTAGAACCAGATTGTTTTTGAATTGGTACTCTCCTTAATTTCTCCAGGCTAGATATATTTTAAAGTAGGGAAGAGAATAATGTACATTTTTTCCTAGTTTATGAATAATGAAAAAATTCAGAAATGTGATCTAGTCAACATTCCATCAGGATTGGGCAACTGATTACATTTTCTAGAACATCAAGTCTAGGCACTGCCTTGGACTTAGATTCATCCCAACGTGGTGTGTCTTCCAATACCTGAAGAGGAAGTACTAATCGTAATTCTTAGAAATAAACATGCTAGTTAGTCTGCCTGCAGTAATCCTGTCCTTAGAGCAAATTACCCAATGTGACCGTGTCCGACTCCTCTTACAGTGGTGAAGTCAGGTTTCAGTGATCATTATGGGCAGTCTCTAGGAGGTGAATGTCAACATTCATTTATTCACCAACTTTTTTTTAATTGAGTGCTTATCTGATGCAGATACTCTTTGAGATGCCAGGGATGAAGTAGGGAGTAAGAAATTGTTCTTAACTCATTAAGGGTGAGAGGTGATTAAAATTACAAGTAATTTCTGATACAGTAGGATAAGTACTACCATAGCTTTAATCCAGTGGTTAATAGGAACACACAGGAAGTTCATTTAGCCAGGTCTGGAGGTGCATTGGGATGGTTTAGAGGAGATACCCTGAAGAAGTAGAGGTGAAACTGATATTTGAATAATGAGTAGTGTTGGACAGGTGAAGAGATGGCAGGGAAGGGAGAATATTTCAGGAAGCAGAAACAGTATGTGCAAAGTCCCAGTGGTGAAAAATGTGACTCACTCAGGGAGTGTTATATGGTGATAGGAGAGGAGTCGGGAGAAATAGAGATGGAGAGAAAAGTAAAGCCTTAATCATGACTAGCTTGTATATCCTGTTAAGGAGTATGGCATTTATTCTAAGTGTAATAAGGAGATATGCAAGTATTTTGAACAGAAGACATATTTGTTTTAGAAAGATTACCTTAGTTACATCATGATTACCTTAGTTGCTTCATTTCAGGTGAAATGGGAACGGATAGAAATGGAAAGCAGGATTTGGTTGTGACATTTTAAATAATCTTTTAGGAAAAGATTTTGGTGCCTGAAGTAAGGAGGTGAGTAGATTTGAGGGAGATATAGGAGACAGAATTGATAGAATAAGGTGACTGGATATTGGGAATGAGAGAGAAGGAAGAGAATAGAAGGACTTGAGAGTCTTTTGTAGGCAATTTGAAAAAAAGTGTGCTATTTAATGAGAGAGAACAAGAAAGGAGGGGTATATTTTGGGGCAGAGAGTTGAGTTCAATTTTGGATATGTTGACTTTGAATGAGTATTTCAAAGAGGACAGGGCAATCCTATTCTTTAGGGGGTTGCTAAAGGAAGTTTTTCATCAGGCAATTATAGAAGTAGTATCAAGAAGTCTTCTCAGAATTAATTTTACATTTTAGAACTATTTCCCAAAGAAAAGCTGATTACTCACAAAAATAGAGCTGAAGTTTGGGCAGAGACTTGTTCTTAGCTCTTCTTTCAGGATTGGAAATGAGGGGTTTCATGAGTGAGCAGGCTTGGTGGACAATGGAGTTTTGCTGCCATGAATTGCCAATGGACCACTTAATACGTCTTGAAGGAACAGGCAGGTGTGTGCTGCAAACTTCAGGCAGGCTAAGGGATTGTCTGTTCTTGGAACAATAACCAGAAATGTAATCCAATTAAAAACCAAAGAGGCAATGTATTCAAGGTAAAAACAGAAGCTAGGGGTGCATTGTGCTGTTGAGGAGAAAGGAAAGTAAGAGTCTGATGTGTTACGAAATGAAAAGCATAAATATATGAGCTAGGTTATCAAGCAAGAGATACGAAAACTCAGAGGCCTAACACAGGAAGTAATGAGTTTGGTTTGTAAGCAAATGAGCTGCTGTGGGCCTGTCCCAGAGGCTGATGCTGAAGGCTGCCTTTTGGATATTCTCAGAGTCATGGTGCTAGATATTCACGAGGTCAGCAGTAACGCTGTTATCTATGTCTCCATCTTAGGTTCCCTTTTCTTGTAGGCCTGGAATCTCTTCAATTTGGAGGGTGGTTTTACTGTTAGAACTTTAGGTTCGAATGCTGCTGCTATGGGGGAATTACTTGCTTGGGCTTTTGAGTTAGGGATGGATGGCTGGAATGGAGGACCTTTGGGATATGTAGGCAAAGCTGGTGCCTAACTCTGAGGAGAATTGTAGTGTGAATCTTCTTAAAAATGTCAGGATTGTGAGAATCCTTTAATGAGTGCCTGAGAGTAAAGTGTTGATCTGAATAATGTTGTGCTCAGTCACTTAGCTGTGTCTGACTCTGGACCCCATGGGCTGTAGCCCACCAGGCTCATCTGTCCATGGAATTTCCCAGGAAAGAATACTGGAGTAGGTTACCATTTCCTACTGCAGGGGATCTTCCCAACCAGAGATTGAACCCTATTCTCTTGTGTCTTCTGCACTGGCAGGTGGATTCTTTGCCACTGATCTGGATAATAGGTGGTAGTTAATAGCAGCTTCTGTGAGTGGTCCATATGCTGTTCCAAGGAGCCAGTCTCTTGGGTCACTTGGCCCCTATCAGGAAAGCTCATTAACATTTCCCTTGACTGGAGGTTGGTTAAGTAGGAAACTAAGCTTTTGAGGTGGGGCTTTGTGGTGATTGAATTAATGTGTCATCTTGATTGGGACACTGGGTGCCAGATTAAACATTACTTCTGGGTATGTCTGTGAGTGTTTCTAGATGAGACTGGCATTTGAGTCAGTGGGCTGGGTGGAACAGATTACCTTACTAATGTGGGTGGTCATTGGCCAATCTGTTGAGGACCTGAATAAAATGAAAAGGTAGAGGAATGAGGGGTTTACTCTGTCTGCCTGACTGGTTGAGCTTGAATATTGGTCTTCCTTGCCCTTGACTGGAACTTACATGTTCCACCTTCTGGTTCTCAGAACTACACTGCTGGATTTTCTGGGCCTCCAGCTTTCAGACTGCAGATTTTAGAACTCCCCAGCCTCCATAATCATGCAAGCCAATTCCTTATAATAAATTACATATGCCTGCGTGCACACACACATCCTGTTGCTTTGGTTTCTCTGGAAAATATGAACTTACAATGAAAAGCTCACCTTTGTCTCTCATTGTATTCTGACCTGGACCTGGAGGCATCTGCCTGTTAACCAGCAAAAGGTGACAGGGTGCCTCTGCTGTCAGAGTCTGCATTGCCATGGAGACCAAAGGTGAGTCCCAGTGGCGATGAGTGTCGAGCTTTGTGAACTGGGACCATACTGAGTGGTCAGATCATTAGAGCGCAAGCAAATCTAGCTTTCTGCCCACACATCAGTTTTGTAGGCAGCAGAGAAGGGCAGGTTTGGATGAAAATCCACACAAATTCTTGTTTCTCAGGAGGAATGACTGTGGGTGACATATCCAGGGCTCTGACCAAGAGCATTTGTGAGCATGGACTCTGCCCCCACCTGGAGTTGACATCGGTTAATATAAACCATTCCTTTTCCTTAAAGGCTGTTTCCTTCAACCAGTTCACAGCCATCTGGTCACCTCAGCATCCTGGCTTGGGCATTTCCTCTAAAGCATCCCAAAGCACACTCATTCTGCATAGGATGGTCTTGATCACATTTAGGCAGAAATCCTAAAGGACACTCAGTGAGCTTTCTTTCCTGTCTAGGAACCTGTTGATTTGGCTTTTGTGGGAATCTACTTTGTAGGAAATTCTGAGTTTGCTGTTGTCATATAATTGTGGTCTCTTGTTCCAGTGATTCAGGAGCTTTGACAGAAGGTGGGGGTGATTCATGGTGACAAGAGTGCCCTAGATATATTTGGATGGTGTCAGTGCACATTTAACAGGCCAAATGGAGTTTTGGCTTATATTTTTAAAAAATCCCTCATATGTCAAGCTGATATGCTTATTCTGAAAAAGTTCCAAAGGGATAAAATCCCATCTAACCAATATTCATTCATTTCAGTGTCTTACAGCTTTTAAATATCCTCAGATGTTTTTTGTTACATAGGCAGGGGGCCATGTTTAAAGCATAGAATTAATTAGGATTATAAGGGATGATGGAAATTATAGTTTATTAGTTTCATACTGCTCTGGAGGATAGAAAGGAAGGTCTGAGCAGGGAGAGCTGCAGACCTTATTCTTGTCCTTATCACAAATATGTGGTATTAATAGCTTCACTTTCAGGTAAGATTCCTTTGCATGGTGCATTTCTTGGCTAACAAACAAAGAGTTTAAAAATCATTAGTATATTATGGGCTTTTCAGGTGGCGTTATTGGTAAAGAATCTGCCTGCCAATGCAGGAGCTGCAAGAGAATCAGATTCAATCTCTAATTGGGAAGATCCTCTGGAGGAGGAAATGGCAACCCACTCCATTATTCTTGCCTGGGAAATCCCCTGGATAGAGGAGCTTGGTGGGCTACAAAGACGTCCACGGGGCTGCAAAGAGTCAGACACAACTGAGTGGCCGAGCATGCACACATGCAGTATACTTTATTACTTGTAGATGTAAAACCTGTTCCTTAGAGCAGTAATATGACCTGCTGAAGAACCCAGAAGCATTGACTCAAGGCAGAGTTTTAGCCTCCTTACTCCAGTCTGGTTCCTTCCTACGTGTCTCCTAAATTCTCTGTGTGGCTCCAGGGACAGCCAATGGCCTGAGTGATCCAGTCTTAAGGCACATTAGAAATACACTAGTTCCATGCAAATTTATTAGAGACTTATGAAGAGAAAAATGTACTCATGTTAAACTTCAGAAATTCTAACCAAAGTTCTATAGTTTTATCTAGCTTATTTCTACCCACAATTTAAAATATTGCTAATGTGAATATCAAACCTTTAACAAGGAGAAACAATAAGTGCGGTTTCTCAAATTTAGGTGACTGAGGAATCTTCTTTTCATGGAGTAACCTAAAGGGGCAATTTTTCCATGAAACACACCCTGGGAAGTACTCTATTAAAATATAAACTTACCTCTGAAGATATTGAATCATTGATAATCTAAAAATATTTTGGATATGGAATGTCTTAAGCAGAATGTTCTCACTTTGAATTGTATGTGTAATATCACTGGCTGACCAACTGGAAGTTGAGAAGGTGGTTACCCAAGTAATTGCATAAAATAAATTGTCAAAAATATCCTTTACAGAAATGTAAATCTGTCCATGATGCTAACTACATAGATGTTGTAGGTGATACAGGAAGAAGTGGGCAGGGGAGACCACAGTCCCTTTTCTAATTCCAAATGTCTTCAGTGCATCATAAGTTCAACCATTACAGTCATTCTCTAGGTTACTATACCATTATAATTACCAGTACAAAAACACTGCTTAATGTGCCACTCTAAAATAGCTATCATTTTACCAACTTGGTTAATAGTCAGAAGAGATAGTACTGTACATAAGTTAATAGCAGAGGTTCTAACAGAAAACTTCTCAGATTTGTGTCCCTGCTTTGCCACTTACTGGCTCTGTGATCTTTTATAATAAGTCCTAACTCCTCTGTGTGTCAGCTTCTTTATCTATAAAATGAGGATACTATTTTTGGAGTACAAGTGTAAGGTTAAGAAACAGTAAAAGATACTGAAGATACACTATAAGTTGAACTGGACTTTCCCACAGCTAAGACTATTAAAAGATGACTAGAGGAAATGGCACCCCACTCCAGTGTTCTTGCCTGGAGAATCCCAGGGACGGGGGAGCCTGGTAGGCTGCCGTCTGTGGGGTCACACAGTCGGACATGACTGAAGCAACTTAGCAGCAGCAGCAGAGTAGAGAATGGCAACCCACTCCAGTTTTCTTGCCTGGAAAATTCCATGGACAGAGGAGCCTGGTGGGCTACAGTCCCTGTGGTCGCAAAGAGTCAGACACAACTGAGTGAGCATGCATGCATGCAAAGATGAATGTAGGAGTTGAGGTTGCTACCTGAAATATTTACAATGGAGAAGGGAGACTTGACAAAGTAGGCATGAAATTCCATGCAAAGAGGAGAACAAAGTTGGTATCTTCTCTCAGTCTTAAGAACCCAGCAGTTCTAATGAACTGATTGTGTCTATTGACTTTGTATTCCCATTGGACAGTGGACTTCTGAATGGCAGGAACTACACATCTTAATTTCCCATTCAGCTTTATCTTGTTAGCAATTAGTATACTGCACCTTAACTTGTATTTTTATTGGATGTTGAAATTAAATAGGTTTGGGTTGGAGGATGGATTTTTCTCAAGCAAAATAATGTAATCATTATCTTAAAAATTATTTAAGAAAGCAAAGGCAGTGGCTTCTAGATTAAATCTAGTTGATCAAGCACAAAGTTCATAAGATTATTTTCTGGTTTAAGTGTTGTGGAAATCTACCAAATGGAATGATTAGTTGAGGGGATTGATACCACTTTGTAGATGTAAGGTAAAAATATACTAACTCAAAAATAATTTGAAGCACCTTTGTAGTCTAATCATTATGCTCTGTGCATAGTTGCTCAGTAGTGTCCGACTCTGCAACTCCATGGACTGTAGCCCTCCAGGCTCCTCTGTCCATGGGGATTCTCCAGGCAAGAATACTGGAATGGGTTACCATGCTCTCCTCTAGGGGATCTTCCCAACCTAGGGATTGAACCCAGGTCTCCTGCATTGCAAGTGGATTCTTTACCATCTGAGCCACCAGGGAAGCCTATTGCCTTCATTCAAAAGAATCCCATGTGATTATTGTTAAAAAAAAAAAAAAAGCTTTATTCTTAAATGTCTCAATAAGTGAAGTTTTATAAACTCCCTGGGAAATTTAGATTTTTATTCATAATTTTTATCTGCTTTAGTTCCCCAAATGATTTGAAACTTCTATTAGTAGTTAATTTTACTTTTAATTAATGAGATTCATCTTCATTTGGTGCCTGGATTATTCTTCATTTCCTTCAAAGATCTTCATGGTAATGTTATATGGTCTCAATCTAATTTGGAATTTATAAAAGAATAAAAAAAGTTCCAACTATTTTCCTTACAATCCAGATTAGATTTATGCATTCTCCTAAGGATTTAATTGCTGTTGAGTAAAGTAGTAGAATAATTTTCAAGTTCTTTTATTCAATTCTGTATATTGAAATGGGGCCTCAAATGTAGTGGCATCTGGTTTTCTTCCTGAGCCAGATTCACATGCTGCTTTGACTGTCAGTGGCAGAGATAAATCATGACCAACCAAGCTTAGGCGGCAGTTCCAAGACCTCCTAGTACTGTCTGCAGAGCAGTTAACAGTAAACACATGGCTGGATAATTCAGTAATATGGTTAGTTAATGAAGAGTCCTAAAAGAAAAAATTTCTATTCCCCAACTGCTGAATTATAATTTTTCTAATTATACTAATTGTTAAAATATTTTTATCATATTTTGTTTCACAAGTCCATTACAATTACAGTATTTTAATTGGCTCTTCATTGCAAAAACATTTCTGGATGCTTATCATTTTTCTTCTCATTTTGCAGATGAGGAAACCAATAAAGACTTGTTTATTTTGCAGATGAGGAAACCAAAAAGACTTGTTTATGACTTTTGTGAATTTACGGAATCATTTCTATATTTTATTATCTATTTTATTAAGATATTTGTGGAATTTGAAAGGGAAATAAGAAAGGATATTTTACTTAAACATTGATATATCTGGTAGTAATTAGCTCCTATTATTTTAGAGAGATGTTCATGTCAAATTCCTGAATGTATTTGGTTTTAGACCCTTAATATTTAGGCATGTTCAGTGAGCTGGTTGGGAGTATAATTAGGGAGTAGTCATATATTTTTCTGTTTGTCATTTCATTTGGGGTTTGTTAAACAGAGGTTAGAATACATGGTATGTGTACATCCAATTTTTAAAATTTGAAAACCACAATTATCTGAGACATTCCCTACACCATTGACTGTAATTAAACAAATATGATGAAAAAATGAAGTTCTGACTCTGACATTAAACAATCAAAATCAGGAAATAGTAGACTGAGATTTCACGTCAATACCCCCGAGCTTTAACCCAAATATCTTCTCTTGTCATATTGTTCAGTGTTGGCTGTATTTCACTTCCTTTTTATATTTAATAGAAAATCAGAGAAAAATAAACAGAACTCAGTTAGTTATCAGTGTTTATGGAGCAACTACTGGGGCCAGAACATGGTTTCCAATGCTTTGGAGAATTGTGATGAAGCCAAGTCCCAAGTCCTTGGGGGGAGGGGGAACAAAACCTGTCTAGTGGGCAGTGAAGTGAAAGTGAAAGCTGCTCAGTTGTGCCCGATTCTTTGCAACCTCATGGACTATACAGTCCATGGAATTCTCCATCCAGGCCACAGTACTGGAGTGGGTAGCCTATTTCTTCTCTGGCGGATGTTTCCAACCCAGGAATTGAACCAGGGTGTCCTGCATTGCATGTGGATTCTTTACCAACTGAACTATCAGAATGGGAAGTGGGGCTATATAAATAAATAGCAATCCTTTGACATTTCTATTTCTCTAGAAGGCCTGAGGTGAAATTATTCCATAAAGCAAGAACAGAAAAATAGAAATAGATAAGCTGGGAATCAAGGATGTGTATTAATCTGACATGACCTCTTTTCTAATACGAAATTAGCATGGAAATCTTGGGTCTTTTAGGGTGTAGGTTTTTATGAAGAGAAACACTTGCTGTAAAGTATATGTAAGCATCGCTGCTAACTCCATGTTTCCAGGATAAAGGAAGGGTCTCTAACTACAGAAGCTCAGCGGGTTTTAGTTTCTACTCACTCCAAGCAGTTTTGTGCCCAGAGGGGAAGAGAGTGGGTGGAATTATCCCAGTAGTGGAGAAAGATTATTTTTTTTTTTTAAGTTAATTGGGTTTTTTTTTGGCTGCTTCTCATGGTTTGCATGATCTTAGTTTTCTGATCAGAGATTGAACATGAACCCTCGACAGTAATGTGTGGAGTCCTAACCACTGGACTGCCAGGGAATTACCAACAGTTGAAAGATCCTTGGGAAAAATGGGTCCTTTCTTGTCCAGTCAAAGGATGGATAGCCCTTCTGTCAGCCTATTGTGGGTAGATAAGCAGTGGTATAGGTATAGCATTGACCATGTGTCCTTTTAGGTTGGTTTATAGGGGACGCCATCAGTGTCTTCTGTTATAAGGTTAAGGTCAGTAAATGTAGTCTTCATCCTTAAGTGACCAGATTGGTAGTAGCTGGAATGTCCAGATAGAAGGACCTCTCACTCCCCTTAAAATATGTAGTTAAATACCAGTCACACACAAATTTCAAAGATTACTTTTGGGCTCAAATACAGACTCCTGTGACATGATAAGGTTGCATCAGCCTGCAAGGACTATAGCTTTAGGGGTTAGTCTATTGACCAAAGAAAGGAAGTTTCATTACAAAGTGTCAGTTTCTTGGAAATCTGACAAATAGTATGGTGAATTGAGTAGTTTTCTTACTGGAGTATAGAGCACTATCTAATTTAGATCTTATATAGATTCTTTAATATAGATTCTAAAATAGAATAGCAATTCTAATCTGTATTTTAAGAATTAAGCACAGTTCGAGAAGTTGTCATGTGATCCAGCAATGCCACTCCAGAGCATATATCCAGAAAAGATGAAAACTCTAATTCAAAAAGATATATGCACCCCAATGTTCACAGTGGCACTTTTACAGTAGCCAAGACTTGGAAGCAAACTAAATGTCCATCAACAAATAGATAAAGAAGATGTGGGGGTGTGTGTGTGTGTGTGTGTGTGTGTGTGTGTGTGTGTATGTACTGGAACATTACTCAACCATAAAAAGAATGAAATAATGCCATTTACAGCAAGATGGATGGACCTACAGATTATCATACTAAGTGAAATGAGCCAGAAAGAGAAAGACAAATACAATATGATATCATTTATATGTAGAATCTAAAATGTGCTATGTGGACTTATTTACAGACATAGAAAACAAACCTAAATTTACCAAAAGAGAGAGGGTATGGGAGAAGGATAAAATAGGAGTTTGAAATTAGCAGATATAAATTGCTATATATATGATACATAAACAACAGGGATAGCACACGGAACTATATTTCAATATCCTGTAAATAAACCATAATAGAAAAGAATATTAAAAAGAATATATGTGTGTCAGTTCAGTTCAGTCACTCAGTCGTGTCCGACTCTTTGCGACCACATGAATTGCAGCATGCCAGGCCTCCCTGTAAATCAAGAACCCCCAGAGTTCACTCAAACTCACGTCCATCAAGTCAGTGATGGATCCAGCCATCTGATCCTCTGTTGTCCCCTTTTCCTCCTGCCCCCAATCCATCCCAGCATCAGAGTCTTTTCCAATGAGTCAGCTCTTCGCATGAGGTGGACAAAGTACTGGAGTTTCAGCTTTTGCATCATTCCTTCCAAAGAACACCCAGGGCTGATCTCCTTTAGAATGGACTGGTTGGATCTCCTTGCAGTCCAAGGGACTCTCCTAAATCTCCAACACCACAGTTCAAAAGCATCAATTCTTCAGTGCTCAGCCTTCTTCACAGTCCAACTCTCACATCCATACATGACCACTGGAAAAACCAAGGCCTTGACTAGACGGACCATTGTTGGCAAAGCAATGTCTCTGCTTTTCAATGTGCTATCTAGGTTGGTCATAACTTTTCTTCCCAGGAGTAAGCATCTTTCAATTTCATGGCTGAAGTCACCATCTACAGTGATTTTGGAGCCCCCAAAATAAAGTCTGACACTGTTTCCACTGTTTCCCCATCTATTTCCCAAAAGTGATGGGACCAGATGCCATGATCTTGGTTTTCTGAATGTTGAGCTTTAAGCCAACTTTTTCACTCTCCTCTTTCCCATTCATCAAGAGGCTTTTTAGTTCCTCTTCACTTTCTGCCATAAGGGTGGTGTCATCTGCATATCTGTGGTTATTGATATTTCTCCCGGCAATCTTGATTCTAGCTTGCGCTTCTTTCAGGCCACCATTTCTCATGATGTACTCTGCATAGAAGTTAAATAAGCAGGGTGACAACATACAGCCTTGACGTACTCCTTTTCCTATTTGGAACCAGTCTGTTGTTCCATGTCCAGTTGTAACTATTGCTTCCTGACCTGCAACAGTTTCTCAAGAGGCAGGTTTCTCAAGAGGCAGGTTAGGTGGTCTGGTATTCCCATCTCTTTCAGAATTTTCCACAATTTATTGTGATCCACACAGTCAAAGGCTTTGGCATAGTCAATAAAACAGAAATAGATGTTTTTCTGGAACTCTCTTGCCTTTTCCATGATCCAAAGGATGTTGGCAATTTGATCTGTGGTTCCTCTGCCTTTTTTAAAACCAGCTTGAACATCTGGAAGTTCATGGTTCACGTATTGCTGAAGCCTGGCTTGGAGAATTTTGAGCATTACTTCACTAGTGTGTGAGATGAGTGCAAGTGTGCGATAGTTTGAGCATTCTTTGGCATTGCCTTTCTTTGGGATTAAAATGAAAACTGACCTTTTCCAGTCCTGTGGCCACTGCTGAGTTTACCAAATTTGCTGGCATATTGAGTGCAGCACTTTCATAGCATCATCTTTCAGGATTTGAAACAGCTCCGCTGGAATTCCATCTCCTCCACTAGCTTTGTTCATAGTGATGCTTTCTAAGGCCCACATGACTTCACATTCCAGGATGTCTGGCTCTAGGTGAGTGATCACACCATCATGAAGATCTTTTTGGACAGTTTTTCTGTGTATTCTTGCCACCTCTTCTTAATATCTTCTGCTTCTGTTAGGTCCATACTATTTCTGTCCTTTATCGAGCCCATCTTTGCATGAAATATTCCCTTGGTATATCTAATTTTATTGAAGAGATCTCTAGTATTCCCCATTCTGCTGTTTTCCTCTATTTCTTTGCATTGATCACTGAGGAAGGCTTTCTTATCTCTCCTTGCTATTCTTTGGAACTATGCATTCAGATGCTTATATCTTTCCTTTTCTCCTTTGCTTTTTGTTTCGCTTCTTTTCACGTCTATTTGTAAGGCCTCCCCAGACAGCCATTTTGCTTTTTGTATTTCTTTACCATGGGGATGGTCTTGATCCCTGTCTCCTTGTACAATGTCATGAACCTCTGTCCATAGTTCATCAGGCACTCCATCTATCAGATCTAGCCCCTTAAATCTATTTCTCACTTCCACTGTATAATCATAAGGCATTTGATTTAGGTAATACCTGAATGGTCTAGTGGTTTTCCTGCTTTCTTCAATTTAAGTCTGAATTTGGCAATAAGGAGCTCATGATCTGAGCCACAGTCAGCTCCCAGTCTTGTCTTTGCTGACTGTATAGAGCTTCTCCATCTTTGGCTACAAAGAATATGTGTGTATATGTATGTATATACATGTGTGTGTGTATATATAACTGAATTACTTTGTTATATGCCAGAAATGAACACAACATAGTAAATATACTTTAATAACATAGATAAATAAACTATAAAGAAAAAAAAAGAAGAAAAGAGGAGCTAATTGGCAGAGAACAGTCCCATTCTTAATTTTGAATTTTGAGTAAATATTAGGAGAAAGTTGGATTTTTGTTCTGGAAAGAGTTTATACAATGACAATTGATAAAGGTAATTTTTACTGCCATTTAGAGACAGAATAGCAAAAAGAATGTAATATGGAGGATTCTTATTCAGATATCAAGTTTTTTGGATTGAAAGAAAACATAAGACTCTGCTCATTTTACAGATGAAAAAAACTAAAGCTTAGAAAGTTTAACTTTTTTCCTGAGGTTATATGGATAATTAGTTCAGGTCTGGGGTTGAAACAAAGTGTTTCTGAATCTAAAAATCCATGCTTTTATTCTTGACATAATAAGGTAGGTATAATAAATATAATAGATGAAATAATTATAGAACCTAACAGTGGATTCATAGACAGGGAAAGAAATTTGTTTAAGGAAATTGAAAGATAGTGGTATATTTCCCTATGGACCCTCACTAACACTGCTAGATGTTGATTTAATTTATATCAAGAGACTTTATAGTATCAAGAGTTGTCCATTGACAGATGAATGGATAAAGAAAATGTGGTACAATGGAACACTGTGAAAGTGAAAGTCACTTAGTCCTGTCCGACTCTTTGCAACCCCATGGACTACATAGTCCAGGAATTCTCCAGGCCAGAACACTGGAGTAGGTAGCCTTTCCCTTCTCCAGTGGATCTTCCCAACCCAGGGATCAAATCCAGGTCTCCCGTATTGCAGGCGGGTTCTTTACTAGCTGAGCCACAAGGGAAGTCCAAGAATACTGGAGTGGGTAGCCTATCCTTTCTCCAGGGGGTCTTCCTGACCCAGGAATCAAACTGGGATGTCCTGCATTGCAAGCGGATTCTTTACCAACTGAGCTATCAGGGAAGCTACTCAGCCATAAAAAGAACACATTCAAGTCAGTTCTAATGAAGTGGATGAACCTAGAGCCTATTATACAAAGTAAGTCAGTCAGAAAGAGAAAAGCAAATCACGTATGTTACTAGATATGCATGGATTCTAGAAAGGTGGTACTGATGAACCTGTTGACAGGGCAGCAGTGGAGATGCAGACATAGAGAACAGACTTATGGACAAGGGGCGGGGGAGAGGAAGGGAAGGAGAGGGTGAAATGAGTGGAGAGAGTAGCATGGAACCATATACACTACAATATGTAAAACAGCCAATGGAAATTTGCTATATGACTCAAGGAACTCAAACCAGGACTCTGTAACAACCTAGAGTGGGTAGGAAATGGTGGGAGGTGGGAAGGAGGTTTCACGAGGGAGGGGACGTATGTACACCATGGCTAATTCTTGTTGGTGTATGGAAGAAATCAAACCAATATTGTAAAAGAATCAATTAAAAATGAATATAATTTTTAAAAGTTTCTGAAAATTGAATAAAGTGTAGGATCCTAATGTTAATCATATAATAATTATTTTACTAAATTTTTTATTAGAAATGTCAAACACAAAGTATACTACAATTAACAACTATTCACTACATAGCTTCAATAATTTTCAACATTTTGCCAATTTAATTTCACCTATTTCCTCAACGTTATTGTTGTTTGTATGAATATTTAAAGAATCAAGCATTCTAGAGTTTCAATTCTAGATTTTTCAGTATGTATCTCCAATAATAAGGGTTTTAAAACTATAACAATGATATTATCATCCTTAATAAAATTAATAGTGACTCAGTATTCTCTAAGATCCTGTCCATTTTCCTGATTACTTCAAAAATGTCTTACATTTAATTTGTTCAAATTAGCATCCAAACAGCCTATTCATGTTACATTTGGTTGTTTTGTGTCTTAAATCTCAGTTATTTTGTAACATTTTCTCCTGCTTCTTCCTCTCTCCCCACCCTCATCTTGCATGCCATAAAACAGTTGGAGACACTGGGCCATTTGCACAGTAGAATTTCCTACATTTTGCATTTGGCTGATTGCATCTTTATAATGTTGTTTATGTTCTTGATATTGCTCCCATGTCCATTGTACCAATTATAAATTGGTGATTAAATTTAGAAGCTTAATTAAATTCAGTTTCATTTTGTTTTTTGAAGAAATTTTTTTTTTTTTAACTTTCTATTGTCTTGCACCATGAATCACATTATATTTGGTTGTTCTACTAGTTTCTATAGTGTTTGTGGTGGTATGTTGGCCAGATCCTTTCATTATAAATGTTCCCATCAGTATTTTGTTAATAGTTTATCAAGCATTAATATTCATTGTCTAGGTCAATTATTTTGTTAAGAGTTAGAAAATGGTGATTTTGTAATATGACCATTTGTTTTGCATTAGCTGGAATTCTTCTGTAAATAAATTGCCTTCACTGGCCCTGAACTACAGTTTGCACAGATAGGGCAAGATACTTGTTTGATTCCTTAATCTAAATTATCACTTTTCATGGTAATGGATTGGTACTCTAGCAACCTGCAATGGTGACCAATGAAATGTTTTTAGTATCATTATGAACTTGTGTGTGTGTCTATATAAAATTAACTCAGGTATAATCATTATTCTTTTTGATGCTCAAACTGACTCTTTTTAAGGCCAGTGAGAGCCCTTTAAGCTAACTCCTTTATTCTTCCAATATAACCATATTTAGTTCAGTACAGTCGCTCAGTCGTGTCCGACTCTTTGCGACCCCATGAATTGCAGCACGCCAGGCCTCCCTGTCCATCACCAACTCCTGGAGTTCACTCAGACTCACGTCCATCAAGCCGGTGATGCCATCCAGCCATCTCATCCTTTGTCGTCCCCTTCTCCTCCTGCCCCCAATCCCTCCCAGCATCAGAGTCTTTTCCAATGAGTCAACTCTGCATGAGGTGGACAAAGTACTGGAGTTTCAGCTTTTGCATCATTCATTCCAAAGAACACCCAGGGCTGATCTCCTTTAGAATGGACTGGTTGGATCTCCTTGCAGTCCAAGGGACTCTCCTAAATCTTCTCCAACACCACAGTTCAAAAGCATCAATTCTTTGGCGCTCAGCTTTCTTCACAGTCCAACTCTCACATCCATACATGACCACTGGAAAAACCATGACCTTGGCTAGACGGACCTTAGTTAGCAAAGTAATGTCTCTGCTTTTCAATATGCTGTCTAGGTTGGTCATAACTTTTCTTCCAAAGAGGAAGCATCTTTTAATTTCATGGCTGCAGTCACCATCTGCAGTGATTTTGGAGCCCCCAAAATAAAAAGTCTGACAATGTTTCCACTGTTTCCCCATCTATTTCCCAAAAAGTGATGGGACCAGATGCCATGATCTTTGTTTTCTGAATGTTGAGCTTTAAGCCAACTTTTCACTCTCCTCTTTCCCATTCATCAAGAGGCTTTTTAGTTCCTCTTCACTTTCTGCCATAAGGGTGGTGTCATATGCATATCTGAGGTTATTGATATTTCTCCCGGCAATCTTGATTCTAGCTTGTGCTTCTTCCAGCCCAGTGTTTCTCATGATGCACTCTGCATAGAAGTTAAATAAGCAGGGTGACAGTATACATCCTTGACATACTCCTTTTCCTATTTGGAACCAGTCTGTTGTTCCATGTCCAGTTCGAACTGTTGCTTCCTGACCTGCATATAGGTTTCTCAAGAGGCAGGTCAGGTGGTCTGGTATTCCCATCTCTTTCAGAATTTTCCACAATTTATTGTGATCCACACAGTCAAAGGCTTTGGCATAGTCAATAAAGCAGATTAATCTTTGATAAATTTCTATTTTTTGTCAGAGTAGATACTGGGAACTCTCATACATTTGCTGTTGCTCCACGTAGAATCAGCCATTTTCCCTAGTATCCCTGGTTCCCTTTTGGGAAATGGTATTTAGAGATAATAATATAGTAATTAGAGAAAAAAATAATAGGTTTATGCTAATATTATAATTTAAATGGAAAACTATTGATTTTTGCCTAATTTTTATTTTTTATGCTTGTGTTTTTCTCTTCTAAAAATCTTGCTCTTTACAATATTAGAATAATCACTTATTTGCTTTATGCTATGATATACCTATAATAGCTGCACTAATAATGACACCAGTATCGGTGCTAACAGTCAGACTAACAAATACAGTTTATCTTTGAGAGTTTTTGTCCTTATATTCCATGAGAGACTTATAATCAATATTCTGTTTTGAAGTTATTTAAGGTATTTCTCTATGTAGTTATGCCACCAACTTGATGTACAGTTCAGTTTGTTTTCATTTATTTCAATTCTTAAGAAATGTTCTTTTCTGTTTTGATTTTTAATTATGTAAAACATTGACATAATTCCAAATTCAAGCTATGTAAAAGATACAGTAAACAAATGTTTTCATCCCTGCCCCTTCCACATTTCCTGTTTCCTTCCCCACAGAAACCAGTTTTTATTAGTGTTTGGTTTGGCCCTATATTATTTCTTCTTAAAAATATAAGGAAAATTATTTTCACAGTAGTATTTCCCTTTGCTGCTGCTGCTGCTAAGTCGCTTCAGTTGTGTCCGACTCTGTGCGACCCCATAGACGGCAGCCCACCAGGCTCCCCGTCCCTGGATTCTCCAGGCAAGAACACTGGAGTGGGTTGCCATTTCCTTCTCCAATGCATGAAAGTGAAGTCGCTCAGTCGTGTCCGGCTCTTTGTGACCCCATAGACTGCAGCCTAGCAGGCTCCTGCATCCATGAGATTTGCCAGGCAAGAGTACTGGAGTGGGGTGCCATTGCTTTCTCCTGTTAGTATGTAGAGATCCTTCTTATTCCTTTTTACAGCTGCACGGTACTCTAGTGTGTAGTGATGGCATTCAGCCAGTCCCCTGTTCATGGACATTTTATCTCTATCCAGTCTTTTTCTATTGCAAATAGCGCCGTGATAAACACCTTTGTACATAGAAATTTTATGTTTTGCTTGTTTATATCTTTGGTATAGATTCTAAAAGGTATATCTGACATAAATCTCAAAGGTTAAAGGCACAGGGAAATTGCCCTCTGTATGTAATTGTACATTTTGCATTCCTACCAGTAATATATGAGAGTTCCTATTTTTTCTAGACTTGCCAATAGAATAAGTTCTGAATCTTGATTTCACCACAGACCACTTATAAGGGAGAAAATTATTGTAGACTCCCTGTGTTGACTTAAATGATTTATGTTACTACTTAAATATGAGAAAACATAAAACTATATATAATATAAATTTTTACACTTATTTGTTGTTGCTGTTCAGTAGCTCAGTCCCCCATGTATTTGCCATGGAGTGAGACTGGATGCCATGATCTTTGTTTTTTGAATGTTGAGTTTTAAGCCAGCTTTTTCACTCACCTCCTTCACCTTCATCAAGAGGCTCTTTAGCTCCTCTTCGCTTTCTGCCATTAGGGTGGTGTCATCTGCACATGTGAGATTATTGATATTTCTCCTAGCAATCTTGATTCCATCTTGAACTTCACATGATGTACTCTGCATATAAGTTAAATAAGCAAGGTGACAACATTCAGCCTTGACGTATTCCTTTTCCAATTTTGAACCAGTCCATTGTTCCATGTCCAGTTCTAACTGTTGTTTCTTCACCTGCATATAGGTTTCTCAGGAGGCAGGTAAGGTGATATAGTATTTTCCACAATTTGAGGTGATCCACACAATCAAAAGCTATAGCATAGTCAATGAAGCAGAAGTAGATGTTTTTCTGGAATTCTCTAGCTTTTTCTATGATCCAATGGATGTTGGCAGTTTGATCTCTGATTCCTCTACCTTTTCTAAATCCAGCTTGTACATCTGGAAGTTCTTGGTTCCCATACTGTGAAGCCTAGCTTGGAGGACAGTTTTTATAAAACTGTAAATGCAAATATACATAGTAAGTATAAATAAACTACAAACCCAATATGATTTGTATGAACAAAATCAGTTTAATATTGTTAATGATTTTTCTGAAATGAAAATTTTTCTGCAATGAAATGGCCACTTAAGAGTGTGAATATGGTACCGCCTATTGCAATACTCAGCTTCTTTTCCATTACATATGAATGTGCTATTGTGTGCCAGATATGTTGATTAAGACTCTTTTGGTTACAGGGATGGAAACTCAGTTAAAACAAGATAATAACAAAAAATAACTTTGGGAAATATAATGGACCTTTGAAACCAGTATGTAACAAATGGGTAGACCCAGGGGTTTTAGTTCTTTTAAGTTCTGTCTCTACTTCTGCCCTTAGTTTCTTCCATGAGAACTTCATTCTCAGACTATCCCTGTCAGTCCATATCATAACAAAGTTGGCCCATAGGCAGCTCCAAGCCAAAGTCATCTTTACAGATCAAGACTGCCCTGGTTCCTTCAGGGCAGGAGGATCAAGACTGACCCTCCGGTTCCTTCCCAGTATCTTTAGCCACCAACCAAAAAGGACTTTAATTGGCTTGTTTAGATCACATGCTCCTCTGAACCAATCCCTGAATCTTTTGATCAGTCAGCTCTGATCTTATGTCTAACTCCAAGAAAAGAAGATGGTAGCTCTCTTGACTTTTAGTATTATCAAAACTACCAAAAGGAAGACTTACAAGACAGAAAAACTCTTACAGCTATCCACACCATTGTGGAAAGACTCAATTTCCTGCTACTTTTCTCTATAGAACCTATTGAAAAATCTTAGTTTGGACACATTACCATTATGTGACTTGTTCTTCACAAGACATGATACAAATTCCTCATTTACACATTGGGTCTTCCCTTAATCTTTCTTTTAGTCAGACCGTAATACTGCAATAGAGTTACTTGAAAGAAACATGGTCACTGAAATGACATTACAGTTCTCAGTTCTAGCAGGTCATTCAGAAGATACTCAGGTGATTTTAATTTGAACTGTCATAACAATGATAACTCAAGATTAAAATATTTGAGAAAACATCCAGGAACCCATCCCTCCTTTTAATCTATCCAGATGCCATTGAGGACTATTTAAAACATGATTGAGGTTTCCCAGGTGTTGCTAGTGGTAAAGAACCTGCCTGTCAATGCAGGAGACACAAGAGATGCAGGTTCAATTGCTGGATTGGAAAGAGCCCCTGGAGTAGGAAATGGCAACCACTGCAGTATTCTTGCCTGGGAACTCCCATGGACAGAGAAGCCTGGTGGCTACAGTGCATAGAGCTGCAAAGAATCATACATGACTGAGCACAAGCTAAAGCATGAATAAACATGCAATATTGATTTCATTAACATAGTTTTCTAATGATCTGAGTGCTTTTAAATCTGCTAATAAAAATGAGTATCGTTTTTGGTATCTAGCCTGAAATTTATAAAAGCAAATATTAGCAGAAATATAGAATGAAAACAAATGTAAATCTAAGTGTATATTTCAAGTTCAGAACTTAATGTCCACAAGAGCTCCAGCTTTATTTGGTTTACTTAAATCCATTTTTCTGAACTCTCTCCTCCATATGGTAAGAAATCCAAGTCTCTCTGAATAGCTTTTCTGATTCTTGGGACTGTCAGGTTTCTCTTTTCTATATCTTACCTCAGTCTCACCTCATCTGTAATGTGAATTAATTAGGGGTGGAGTTTAAAGGTTAGAGAAAATCACTGTACTGCTTAGGAAGTTCAGTCCTAGGAACTGAGAAAAATCTTTGAGATACTCTTAACTATTTAAAAGTATATAGACAAAACTTATATGGGCATTTAGGAAAAAAAAAAACTGTCTTAAGAAAACTATTTTTTAAAGATAGGTGTAACCACTTCCAGGATGTGTGTGCATGCTAAGTCACTTCAGCTGTGTCTGACTCGTTGTGACCCCATGAACTGTAGCCCACCAGGCTCCTTTGTCCATGAGATTCTCCTGGCAAGAATACTGGAGTGGGTTGCCATGCCCTCCTCCAGAGGACCTTCCTGACCCAGGGATCAAACCCTTGTCTCTTATGTCTCTTACACTGGCAGGCGGATTCTTTACTACTAGTACCACCTGGGAAGCCCGCTTCAGGATGTGAGGGACAGCAATCAAATGAAGGTTAATGGTTTTGTTTAGCTTCAGAGGTTGTAGTACAGCACTGAGAATATCTAGCTAATTCAGCAAGCGCTTCTCATACACCTTATCACCTCTATTGGCCAAAGTTTTCTCATATATAGAATGACACGTGGGCTGTATCATCTCCACAAATGCTTGTTATCTTTAACATTTTAGTTTATAAGACATGGTCTTTAGTGCTGAAGGAATGAAACTGTGGATTAATATAGAGGTTAAAGTAAGACATCAGAGAAAATTTGTTTCCCTGTGTATTTTTACCTTTAAGCAAAGATACCTTTCCTCTCATAAGGACAGATATGGTAAAATGGAGAATCAGCTTTGTGGTTGGCATGAAGCTATCAGGCCTTTGTTTTGAGGTTTCAAATCTTCTCTAATGCTAGGAGTAGTTCTTATAGAAGTAGAAGTATAGTTACAAAAGATGAACTGGAACCAGTCCTTACAGAAGTTTGCTTTATTAAAAATCCGATATAGATGCATTACAAAGGAACTCTGATGATAGTTTTTATATTTTGAAAAAACATTTAATGGAAGAAATTGCCACCAGTAGCTTACAGACCATACTGAAATTATTGTGGAAAGACTGAAGTGACTGAACTCAAGAATACAGATACTGATTTGCAGATGTGTCCCATGGTGAAAAGAGTAAGATCCAAATCCTGAGTGAGGCTGACTTTATAAAAGATCCATTTTCATGTAAAAACTTGCACCTTTATAATGAGCCAGAATTTTTGTGGGTGAGTTATGTTAATAACACTGAGACTTAGGTGTGCAAAACCTTCTCTGTGTCATTGAGAGATGGGATCCTTTAGTATGTAAAGTGTGTTGAAATCAAAGGTAACTTGCATAAGATCCATATTGGTTGCTTAATGAATAGTATGGCTGACCTCTAGTGCTTGCTAAAAAGCAACCTGAAAACCCCAAACATAACATGGTTTTGTGTATTAATACTGCTGAGAAAAGTGCTAGCTGTTAAATATTTTCAAAGTATTAAATATCTGATATTCAGTCTTAAGATTTTTAAAATCACTTACCATCATGTTGCAGTTGGTATGTAAATTTTTACAGTTTTATAGTTTAAAGCACTTAAAATGTTTAAAAATGCTTCCATTTTAAAATAGTTTGCATCATGTAAGAGTTAATTCCAGCTCTCTCATACCAGTAAAATAATTATTTCAAGTGGAATTGAATTTTTATCTCTCAGTTTGTACCAAAAAAAAAGAAAAGAAAATTCAAAAGTGGAATAAGAAATTAAATAGAAGTGTAAGTGATATGTTTTTAGTAAAATAAAAATAACATATGGCTGATGTTTTCAAAGCTTGGTTTTTATTTTATTTTAAAATTTGTTTCATGTATAGCTTCAACAGGGTTTTCCAGCAGGTGTCACTGTAGGCAAATATAAAATGACAGATACATAGTTTATGCAGCTTGCTGCTGGTGGTTCCTTGAGAAAAGAACAGGTTATGTTCAGACTTCTCAATTATTATTTTGTATTTTGTTGTTGTTATTAATATCGGTCTCCTAGTACTATTTTCTGTTCCTGTTGATGCATTCACGAGTTAGAAACACTACTCAGCTGAGTGAAGAGAAGCAGCACAGTGTACACTCTGAAATGACGACGTGACAAAGAGCTTCCATTTTCAGGAGTAGAACTGTTATAATTTTGTAGGAGAGAATCTTGAATCTTGAAAAGTCAAATTAAAGACTAATATTTTAATTCTGATATCTCTTGAGGATCTTCTCTAACAATATAATAAATTTCTAATTTTTCTGGTTACTGTATAAGATTGTTATAAAACTAAAGTTCCATCAGGAAGGAAAAGCTTTCAAATTATTCAGCAAAAGCATTAGTCTGGGATAAGTATGAGAAAGGGAAGAGTAGTAGTAATATTATTGGTTCCTTGAAATTATGCTTTAATAGGCGAGTTAGATTTGAATTCATATTATTCAGCCTGCAAAGAATATCTCATTAGGCCCCAGAACAGCCATTTCTGAGTATATTCTCAAAAGGAAATCCAGAAAACCCATTATTTCTGCACACCCCCCTCTTTTTAGTATGCACAGCACAGGGAAAGGGAAGCAGGGTGTTAAGGTACTGACGGAAGGAATTTTTAAGAGTTATTTTTGCTGATTTCAAAGTTTTGCTGTTTCTTGGTGGCTAAGAGCATCTCTGCATAGCTTTCATAGCTTCTAAAGCAGGGTTTACTCTGCATTTGTAGACTAGATTTGGCTGTTGACAATTTGACATGTGCATATAGAGTTTAAAGAGAAATGCACAACAGAAAGTGGTTCAGCATTCTCTCTGATCCCATTCTCAATGAAAAATGTCTGCATGATGGGAAAAATTACATATTACACAGTTCATTCTTAGGAGGACAAAGTTATATTACATACATCTAGGCAGGTAAGTAAAAATATTACTTTATTCATATTACAATCAACTCACAAACTCTCGGGGAAAATTGCTGGTTTCTCTGACTAGAGTTCTTGAGCCCAAAATAGGAGCCACATCTCCTGACTCACTTCTTTCTTCTAGAACATGTTGCCTAAAATAGGAAGTCTTGGGTTGTTTTTTTTTTCTCACATCTGAAAACACATTCTTTTTAATAAAACTGCTAGGGTTGATTAAGGCCGATTCTTTACCTGGACTGTGCTAGGTATGTCAAACATGTTCTCTTGGTAGATTTCTCCTTCCTCCTCTTTCCTAGGAGGTGTGGGGTATGGTGTCCTCCTATGGCACTGATACAGGAACAGATTCAAAGCATTTAACATGTTCCAGGATCCTGTAGCTAGAAAAGAATGGAGAAGGGGCCTGGATTTGGGTCTTTTCAAGTCCCAAAGCCTTTTGTTCTTTTTTAAAAATTAATTTATTTTTAATTGGAAGATAATTGCTTTACAATTTTGTGTTGGTTTATGCCACACATCAACATGAATCAGCCATAGGTACACATATGTTCCCTCCTTCTTACACCTCACTCCCACCTCCCACCCCAACCCACTCGTCTATGTTGTCACAGAGCACCAGGTTGAGCTCCCTGTGTTATACAGCAACTTTCCATTAGTTATCTGTTTTACATATGGTAATATTTACATTTCAATGCTGCTCTTTTATTCGTCCCACCCTCTCCTGTCCCCACTGTGTCCATAGGCCTGTTCTCAAATCCTTTCTTAACCTCTACACAGAGTGGACTGTTATATAGGAGAATAACAAAACTCTCATTGACAAGTCACACAAAAAAGAAAAACATCCTTTTTCCTGCATTTTGTGGGCTTTTAAGTTAAAGCCAGCTTCAGCATGTCTACAGCATTCAGGTAGAGTCCTGTGGGGTGACTGGCTATGTTCAGGGTGGTGATCCTGGGATCCCTAGTGCTGTTTCCTTGATTTTGCTTATTAAGCAGAACCATATATTTATACGTTTAAGGCAAGATTCTAAACAAAATCAAAAGCTCTTCCGGATAAAGAGAAAACTCAGGAGCTACAAATTCAGCATTATAATCTCATAGCATATTACATTTCGGGTTAGGGTTAGGGAAGGGTTAGGGTTCTTAGAAGGACAAAGAACTACCTTAAAGTTCAGTTTGTGACATGTTAGAATGGTTCCATTTGAGGCTTTGGAGTCATTTAGACTGTGACTTGTATAACTGTAACATGATTCAGAGTTTACAATGGATTTCAAGTCAGAGAATCCTGGAATGAAACTGTGACTAACCTTCCTAACCTCAATTTTATCATCTCTGAGATGCTGCTGCTGCTAAGTCGCTTCAGTCATGTCTGACTCTGTGCGACCCCATAGACGGCAGCCCACCAGGCTCCCCCCGTCCCTGGGATTCTCCAGGCAAGAACACTGGAGTGGGTTGCCATTTCCTTCTCCAGTGCATGAAAGTGAAGTCGCTCAGTTGTGTCTGACTCTAGCGACCCCAGAGACTGCAGCCTACCAGGCTCCTCTGTCCATGGGACTTTCCAGGCAAAAGTACTGGAGTTGGGTGCCATTGCCATCTCTAAGATGGGATAATAGCAAATACCAGCAAAAAAAAAAAGAATCCAGTGGTTAATATGTGCGAGGCACTGTACTAAGTGCTTTAAGGCTATTTCACTGTATCTTTCCATAACCCAGTAGGACAGGTACTGTTAGTTTATCCCCATTTTACAGAGGAAAGAACTGAGGCTGAGAGATTAAGTCCTTCACCTGAGACAGTGAGCTAGTAAGTAGTAGAAATGGGATTTCAGCAAAGTTTGGATTCTTAACGGCTCTTAACTACCATAGGAATAGTTATTATGAATATTAAGAGAAAAATTAAATGAGGTAATGTACAGGAGGCATTTATATAGGCATATAGTACAAAGACAATTTTTGGTCTGTTTTTGAAACTATGGAGGAGTCTGATAAACTTAACCCTAAGAATACAAGAGAAAATAAGAATCTGTCTTAGGGAAATAAGAATCTATTTTAAGGAATCACTGATTATTTGGTTCTCATTTTCCTAGTATTTCATTAGTTAATGCTTATGGTAGAAATTATGCTCAGGTACTCATATACACACACAGAGTTTTTAGTTAAAAATAGAATATATAAGAACATACAATATATTAGAAATCATAAAAGTTAATTTAAAAGTTTATATAAGATATTAATTTACTTTTAAAAATATAACTGTCTACAATATCAAAGGTATGCTCATCGTTGAAAACTTGGAAATTAGAGAAATTATATATAGAGAGAGAAATCATGATCCTAGCAAACAGAAATAAGTACAGTTAACATTGTATTCTTTTTTAAAATATATATTCTTTTACTTAATCCTAATGACTTTATAGTCTTTTAAAATATGCTATTTTTTTATATTAAAATTTGTTATAGATTTGTATTTTTAAAAAACTTTTGAAGTCTCTTGTGATTCTTAACATTAAGACATGACACGCTTGGCAATGGAGAATTCACTGATCAAAGTGATTTCTTTTCGGTCCAATAAGACAACAAGGTGTTTTTTGTTTTGTTTAGTATTTGAAAGCAGTCTTCCAGCTGTCTTTCCCACAGTGCATTAGACATGTCAGGAGGTTCTTGCAGCACCAATGAAGAGAAATACTGAGGATTGGAGCAGACTGGAGGCTGCTGGAGAGGTGGTGTGCTGTGTAGAGTGTGGGAGTTCCATCATAGGGGTCTAGCAGGGTGGAAGTACAGGGCTGATGGTATCATGACAGGCTGCTGGAGGGAAAGAAATAATGAAGCAACAGAGCTTCATGCAAGTACGACGTTAGTCTGGTCAAGCTGCTATAAGAGAACACCATGGGCAGGGTGCTTATAAACACTAGGAATCTATTTCCTGTGGTTCTGGAGGCTGGGAAGTATAAGATCAAGGTACTGGCAGATTTGATTTCTGGGGAGGCCGTGCTTCCTGGTTCGTAGACAATCACCTTATTATGTCCTCATATGGCAGAAGGTGGCAGAGAGCTCTCTGGGGTCACTTTAAAAGGCAGTCATATCATTCATAAGGGCTCGGACCTCTTCTCCTCACAGAGGCCCTACTTCTTAATACTGTCACATTGGGGGTTAGGATTTTAAAAAAATGAATTTTGGGAGAACACAGGCATTCAGTCTACCCAATACTCTATTATGGCTTATATGAGAAAAGAATCTCAAAAAGAGTGGGTTTATGTATAACTGAGTAGCTTTGTTATACACATGAAGGTAACACAACATTGGAAATCAACTATACTCCAATTAAAAAAACAGTTAGTCTGTACCAAGTAGTTCTGCTTTGAAACAGGAAGATACAATGAGCTTAAACTCAATAGAAGAGTAAGAGGACAAAGCAATGTTTTCTCTCTGATAACTATTAGGAGAGCTCTAAAGGCTACAGATGTCAAGACTCTCCAAGACCTTGAAATACTTGATCAAAAACAACAGAAAGATATGGACGTGCCTGGTTCTGTGCTTATTTGATGCTAGAATCCAAAGTAAGAGACATTTAAGGCTTTTACCTCAAAGTAAAATGAAAAACTGGAATTAGATTAAAATGGTTCAATAATTGTTGACGTTTAATGGAAAAAGTACTTAAGTTTCTTTCAATTTTTTCCTAAGTTACATATTATAGTCACCTTCTGCTTTTTGTGGCCTCTGATCACCATTTCACTTAGTATACAAAATTATTTACTTCTTTACTTGTGAAGATGTAAATCGGGCCCCATAACCTGCCTGCTTACAAGTTTCCCTCATTGGCTTCCTGAACGTGACTGATAGGGCTCTTCACTCATAATTCCCAAGCCAGTGGCCTTTTAATCTCTATCGAGCACTCCGACTCCAAGCCTGCTCCTACATTTACTTGGTGGATGTCAGTTCTCAATTTGGTGTCCCTGCATCCCAGACAAATAAAGACCTAAGTCCTAAAGAGAATAGAAGCATAGCATTCATTGGAAAAAAGAACAGGTTGTTCTTTGAGAATTATTTACAAAAATTTATGTACACATATATAAGTGTACACAGGCACACACCTGATATCATTTCCAGGAGCTCAATCAAGTGATTTTAAGGATTGCTAGAGAGTATTTATGATGTTGAAGTAGTTTTTATAATTTGGTGTGGGTCACTAACTGGGTTAAATTAAGCGAAATACATAGTTTTAAAATGAGAAGGTGAGATGCTGGTAAAGAGGGGGAGAAAAAGCAGAGATTTGGGCAGTGGACACGTATAAGATTTTAATGTCAGTCTTGGTAACCAGACTTCTCTGAGTAAACTGCCTGAGGTGATATGTCATTTATCCATTCATTCCCTTCATTCCACCATGTATCTTCCTTTTTAATCTTCCAAAAAATTTTAAAGTATCTTTCTACATTTCCCAGGAGAACTGGATTTAAAGCATATATTTTTTAATCCAAAGAAAAAATTGGGGAGATTAAAACTAAGAAATCTTTAACCATTCCCAAAGGCCTATCCATCCATCCATCTATTCACCTATTCATTAATTCATATGTACATACATACATCATTCATTCACTATTAAATACCAACTCCATTCTAGATGCTATGCTGAGAACTGGAGTTCAAGGACAAATATCCTTCCCCATTGCTGAGAGTGAGTTTATTACACTATGAAACAGGTTCAAGTTTTAGAATGATCATTGAACTGTGAATCAGAGGAACTGAGTCTGCCTTTTCTTTTACCCTTACTCATTTCCCTGTTTTCTTCTTTACTGAGCCCTGGGTACCCATTTCTTCATCTTGTCTGTGAAAAAAAAGTAGACCTCTGACACTTGGGAGGCATTCTCTTGGCTCTAAACGTACTGCCCAATATGTAGTCACCTTTAATAACATTTTATTAAATAAATGAATGAATGAATAAATAATTATACCCAGAGGTCTTCAGGAATCCATGTTTGGGAATGATAATAGCAACCTTTCCCTGTCAAATCAATCAAAATATAGCTAGTTGAAATAACCTGTTCAGATGGGAGCAGATGGTAAATGTCAAATTGTGAAGCTCTATCATGATGACCTTTCTTCCCTGACTTAGACCATTTAACCCTTTCATGCTACAAGATCATCCAAGGCCACCTCTGAGTATCTTATGGTAGAGAAAAATACTCATTTGTTTAAAATTATGAGTAAATCCAGAATAAATTTTATGATTTTCACATTCTCATGTAGTGGATAAAAATATAAAACTGCTATCATGATATGTTCTGAGAAATTTTTAGAGTTAGAAAAAAGCTCCTAATGCTTGGAATGGAGAAGGAAATGGCAACCCACTCCAGTATTCTTGCCTGGAGAATCCCATGTACAGAGGAGCCTGGTAGGCTACAGTTCACAGGGTCGCAAAGAGTCGGACATGACTGAGCGACTTCACCTTCACCTTCCAATGCTTGGAAAGGTAGGGAAATCATCCTATAAAATATTATCTTAGGGAAGTACGTTATTACAGGGAGGGCTAGACCAGATGAATGATAGTTAATATTTTCTGAGTGTTCTGGTGGTTTACATGTATTAAATCATTAATTCTTACAGAAACCCCATAGTTGAGCCCTATTATTACTATTAAGATCTGAATTTTAGAGGTGAGAAAAGGTGCACAGAAAGACCAAGACTTAAGTTCTTTGCACTGGTAAGTGGTAGAGCCAGGATTCGAAGCCAGCCAATCTGATTTTAAGGTTCACATTTTAAAACCACTTCTTATTATGCTTCCAAAATATGTTTTGTTCTTCTTTTGTACTAGTTATATTAGATCACATCAAGCTAAAAGTTGAACAAAATATGTAAGGAAGATGGTTACACACCCAAAACACCCAGTGGCATCAAACTATTAATATGCATGTTAAGGAATTTTACTTGTATTTAAAAACTTTCATTTTGGCATTCTTTATACATAATGATAAAATATATGTATGTATTTCTTCTCATTTCTAGGCTCACAATAATTATGTAATTTCCTTCACTTAAGGTAGAATAAACTGTTAATAAATTGAGTGGTTGGCGCTTAAAGACTGTTAAAAACCACTTCAAATAACATGACAATCTCATCTTTACAGTAATACCAGGTTGTTAATTAGATGAACTACCCAAATACAGAGATTATAGTTAAAACCGCTTTGAGTAGGTGGTGGTAATGATGCACTGCCTGTTTCACAACATCCTCTCTGCCATGCACTTCAACTCCCATTTTTAAAAATAAAAATTTCCAGCACTACTTAAAAGTTCCTTTTCCTAAGCATGAGATTTTCCTGTAAAAATAAAGGTCTTGCTAATTAAATAGTTCTATAAACAAAGCATCTGTATCAATGTGGAAATATGTAGGAACAAAATGCTCAAGGCAGGAAATTACTTCTACTCTAGGTGCAGAAGAGGAAAATGTCATTCCCATTGAACCTTTTGGTTGATGCTAGTTTTAGAAAACTTTAAAGCACCTGGATAGCCGAATTAAAAAAAATTATTTTAAAAAGTCATTTTTACTTTCAGTAGTGGCCACCTTTGTATCCTTTTGAGCACAGTAAAGAGCTCTCCAGTCTTAATGTCACCACTCATCTCCAGAGAAGGACCCAAGATCTTTTTACCATGGTCTTTGATTGTTTCCACATTCCCAGTAGCAGCGTCTCTCATCAGGATTGAGTCTTGAGCAGTCATAACACTTCTATTTAATTCTGTAGCCAAACGGCATCTGTTCCATAAACAGTTCTTAAGTATTGTCAATGTCCCAGGCCTTGAGCAAGAATGGGGTAATACCTTTATGAGTAAGAAATGGCCTTGAACTGACCTGAAGAAAGAGTCTGTCTAAGAGTGTCAGAAAGAGCATTTCAATCAGAATGAAAGGACTTAAAGACTAAGAGTGGGGCTGAGGAATTGGTCAGGCTTGAATTTAAGGTCTGTGCTGTGCAGTCTGAACAAGAATCACTGGGAGGATTCACGATAAAGGTATATGATTCCCAGGTCCAGTGCCAAGCACAGATATTTTCATAGAGATTCTTTCAGGTGGTTCAGGTCACCTCCTGACCACCCTTTCTAAAGTTACCTCTTACCCCAGCCAGGACCTTTATTTAGTTACATAATGATTACCAACCTTCACGTCCCCATCCCCAAGACATACACTGGAATGTGAGCTCCGTGAGGGCAAAGATTTGTCTTGTTCAGTGCTATATCTCCAGCACCTGAATAGTGCCTGGCACATAGTAGGTGCTTAATAAAGATTACCAATATTACTAATGGTATAAAGCATGGAAGTACATGGTGATTCATAGACATTGTATTGCTGTAGATCAGGGCTCGTTTATGGGGTAGCGGAGATGAAGCTAGAGGCACACTCAATGTTTTTATTGAAAACTGCTAAAGGGTCTGGATTTTATCTTGCAAGTATTAGTAGATATTTGAAAAAGAATCAAAGTTCACCTTGTTCGTAGTCATTGGGAACAGAAAGTCGTCAGCTGATTCTTGGTGTTGTGATTTAAGAAATGCCAAAGCCTCATTTTGACTTGGAGAAAATTCTCCCAGTTTTTCTTCTGAAGGCACTAAAATCCTATGTGTTTGGAAGGAGTCACACAGACTTTCTGTTCCAGCCAAACACTGTTCACCTCCTTAAAGAAAGCAGAATGCTTTTTATTTAGATAAGCAGATTTCTATGTTGTTTCTTATTGGTTCAAAGAGAATCGCAGCTGTACTTGATTTTGATTTTGTGAGGGAGGAATGGAGTCTACCCAGATGGTTGTAGAGCCGTTGGTTCTCCATTATGTTTCTTCTATGTGCTCCACTGTCTTCCCTCATGTTTTGTCCACCTGTCTTCCCTAGTTTGGCCTTCTGGTGAAGCTGCCATTCACAAACTCACTGGGCACAGTGATTGGCTCAGGGATGTGCACCTAACCCAAGCAGGGCAAGTTAGAGTCACCCCTGGGGTAGATACAGATGCCTAAAGGATTACTTGATGTTTGAAATCAAAAGAGACACAGAGGTATAGAATGGACTTTTGGACTCTGAGGGAGAGGGAGAGGGTGGGATGATTTGGGAGAATGGCATTGAAATAGGTATACTATCATATAAGAAACGAAGTGCCAGTCTATGTTCAATGCAGGATGCAGGATGCTTGGGCCTGGTGCACGGGATGATCCAGGGAGATGACATGGGGTGGGAGGTGGGAGGGGGCTTTGACATTGGGAGATCGTGTACACCTGTGGCTGATTCGTGTCAATGTATGGCAAAACATAACGTAACGTAGAATAAAGTATTAAAAATATTAAAAAAAAGAAATTAAATGTCACTCATTAAATGAATGGGTTGAATAGGTCATATTTATGTCTTGTCAAGTGGGATTGCCATATAACAGTTCACAAAATAGGAACTTCCCAGTTTTATGATACATAATATCTTCCTAAAAACCTGCAGTATTATAGAATAGACTAAACATGAGCTATTTAGTTATTTGTTAGACGATGTTACATAGCAAATAGGGTGGCGATGGCATCAATATAGTATAGGATATTTATTTGGCAACACCAAATGAATAGAACCAAGAAATGACATCTTACCTGTCAAGTTTATTTCAACTGGGCTTAGGCTTAGTGTTCCCAAAGGCTGCTAAAAGTTTTATGATTTTATTAAAAAAATAAAATATTAATTTTGTCTGAAATTGTGACTCTAGGTGCTTTGACAACATGTATATTTAACCTTTATAAGTATTTTTGTGGACTTCACTGTGAACCCTAGCATTTTAAAAACATGTACTTTACAATATATATGCCACAAACATTTTATGCCCTGCTTTTCTCTGCTCTTCGCTGCTATGGTACGCATCAGGATCAAAGAGTTTCTTTTTCTCTCCTTGGGTTGAATGGTCCATTTTTCCTATGGTGTAGTAAGCATCATTTACACACGTATTGTAGACGTATAGACCTCACTGCCTAGCCAAAGGCTCTGTACCAAGTGCTATATATCTATAAAGATGATTAAGATACCATGTATGCCCTCAAGTTCACAGTCCAATGACCAGGTTTATTGTCTTATCTGGAACTTTAAAGTACAAAGGCTGAACAAAGAGACTAGAAGGAGGCAAGAGATAAAGATGGAATGGCAAGCACAGAATGGATAGTAAAAATTCTGTTATCTCCCCATTCCCAGATTTGGCCTTTTATTCTGGAGGCTGTCTTCTCTTTGAAAATAAGGAAATGACAGGATTAGATTTGAATGTTAGCGAAAGCACTTTGGTGGGAGTGAAGAGCAGGTTAAAAGGAATCTGTTATGAGTTGAACTGTGTCCTCTTTCAAAAAGATACTTGATTTTCTAACTCCTAACCCCTCAGATTGTAACCTTGTTTGGATATAGAGGGTCACTGCCGATGTAATTAGTTATGATGTAAACGTATTGCAGTCAAGTGGTTCCCTAATCCAGTAGGATTGGTGTTCTTATAACAAAGGGAAATTTGGACACAGAAACAGATGTTCACAGGGGGAAGATGGCCATCTCCAAGTCAAGGAAAGAGGCCTCAGCCCTCAGGAAGAACCAACTCTGCTATTACAGTAATTTTGCACATTTGCTCTCCAGAACTGAGGTAATCAATTTCTGTTGTTTAAAGGAGCCAACTTGTGGTAGTTTTTTTATGAAACAAAAAACTGAAGATTGTAGCCCAGTTAAGAGGACCAATGAGGGCCTAAACTAAGGTGGGACGGGGTGAAGAGAAACGATTTGAAAAATATTTAGGAAGGAGAATTGACAGATCGTGGTGACCAGTTGGATACGTGGAGTTAACATAATGATTAAAATGAACCTAGATTTTAGTCCTGGTTCTCTTCCTCCTCACCTGTTTGAATCTGAACAAGCTATTCATCCTCTTTATGCTTCAGTTTCTTATCTGTAGAATGAATCATGATAGTTCCTATCTCATTGGATTGCTGTGACAGTCAAGAGAGTGCAGGTTAAAATTTATTACAGTGATATGGCAAATACTTAATATGATTATCTTGGTAAAAATGGTAAATACTCAGTGTTTGTTTTTAAAATATGTGGGTTGTATGAAGGGGATTGAGAATGACTCAGATTTCTGACTTGGCCATCAGACAGGGCCATGCTGTTATTCAGGGAGAAGAAAAAGAGAAAAATGGATTTGGGAGGCAACATAGTAAATTCAGTTTTAATTAAATTTAAAACATACAAGCAAATTATTTGTCATTAAATATATACTGCCTTACCTTTTATGTTGACTTTCATAGAGTTCAAGTTTATATTTTTAACTTAACAAACATTTATATTGTCAGTGGGAGATAATCTCACAAGGAAAATGAAATGAGCACCATTGAGTTTTTAGGTTGCTAGAGAGAAAGGATTGTAAAATCATATTTGTTTAAAATTCCTTAAAAAAATCTGTATTGATTGAAATGGCTATTATGGTGGTGAATTGAAATATTGATTTGTCAGTTCAACCAATAATTAGTTCTTAATTAACCTTCAGTTGTCACTTATGACCACCCTCTCTCTTGGATAATGATCTTAGATGTGGCAATCTATACCAGAGAAATTGAGTCATCTGATGGAGGTTATCCTTGGCTAAGTTTTAGTTCTAAGTTTGTCAGATAAAATACAGGAGACCCATTTATTTATTTTGTTGTTGTTGTTGTTGTTGTTTCCAGGAGATCCATTTATATTTGAATCTCAGATAAACAATGAATACTTTTTAATCTTCAATATACTTCCCCCAAATTCCACAGGACATATTTATACTAAAAAAAGTATCTGTCATTTATAATGTGTCACTTAAATCCACATTAAGTGATAGCCTGCATTTTTATGTGTTAAATCTGCCAACCCTATCTTGACTGTCTTGATGGAATGTACTTCTGTAGAAATATTTTTAAAAGTGAGCTTGTAATCATCCTGACTTGAGACACAGTGTGCTTATAACTTGGTGTACACTATTTCTTAACAGAATTTTTTGAGCTCAGGGATTTTCATTTAATGATTTAATGGTGAAAATATAAGCAACTACAATGGGAATAAACACTGCTAAAGATAATACAGTATTTAACAATGTATAGAGGTCAAAAGGATCAACCACATATACAGTTTCTTAGAGTGATATTTTTTGTGAGACTTTATTTAACAGATTAATTCCATGAGCAGCTATTTTGTTTTCTGTCTACTAATGAGTAGATTCCTGGAGAATGAGTAGATTAAAATATAATGACTGCCTGCTTGTTTAATGAAGATGACAAACCCTCCATGTTGTGCTTATCTTTGTATGATGTGTTTCATATATAGCTTATATGATTATCTGCTAAGTCGCTTCAGTCGTGTCTGACTCTGTGTGACCTCATAGATGGCAGCCCACTAGGCTCCTCCGTCCCTGGGATTCTCCAGGCAAGAATACTGGAGTGGGCTGCCATTTCCTTCTCCAACACATGAAGGTGAAAAGTGAAAGTGAAGTCGCTCAGTCGTGTCCGACTCTTCATGATCCCATGGACTGCAGCCCACCAGGCTCCTCCATCCATGGGATTTTCCAGGCAAGAGTACTGGAGTGGGTGCCTTCTTCGTATATATGATTATACCCTAAGAAATAAAATCATAAGCTACTTTAAAAATTATTAGACTTACAGTGACATTTTAGATAGAGGATGAAATGTGGTTAAATGCCATGTGATTTCAATTTAGACTTTGATTTTGTTTATGAGGCCCCTTTTTGCTTTCTTTCATCTCATCTATTCCTATACCTTTGAATATGACTAGAAGCTATCATGGGATCATTCTGCCTCTGTCTTGAACATTCATAGACAAAATATTTGGCACAAATGGGAAAACTGGTAAATTTTTCTTCTAAATCTAGGCATGTGATTTTGTTTGCTGCAGAAATTATAGTGGTTAGTTTGTGTTTGTTCACTTAAAATTAATCAGATCTTTTGCTACAAGTCATGCTACTTTGACTTTTTAGAATGATTTATCTTCTTACTTCCTCTAACTTACTATAATGCCTGTGAAGTAATAATGAAGAGATGAAAATTATACTTCTCACTTTCCCAAGCATTTGCTTAAGTATTTTAAATGAATGCTAGTTATTAAAAATGCCCAAGAGAAATTCAAAACACAAATACTTTGAGATTCACTCCTAAGGAGAACAAAATAATATCAAGCAGTTCCTAGATTACAAATTTTCTGAGAAATTTATTTATAAAATTCTAATCTATGTTTTAAAAAGGCAGTACAGGGATTGTGCTCATCATTTTTTTCATTAGCCCATGATCACAGAATTGCTCAGAACTGTCTTGCCACTTCTGGAGGCATTCTGGTAGAAATGATTCTTTTCCTTCAGCAAATAGGCACCTCTTTTTCCTTCATTTTTTTGTTCTTTATTTCTAAGGGACTGTGGAGAGGAATAGAGGGATACATTCATTACAAGAACCATAAGACTCTACCCTGTAAACATTTGATACTTCTGGGTTTGGGATAAAAGCAATGCTGCAAAGGAAGTTTCAGTTCAGTTCAGTCGCTCAGTCGTGTCGACTCTTTGCGACCCCATGAATCACAGCACGCCAGGCCTCCCTGTTCATCACCAACTCCTGGAGTTCACTCAGACTCGTGTCCATCGAGTCAGTGATGCCATCCAGCCATCTCATCCTCTGTCATCCCCTTCTCCTCCTGCCCCCAATCCCTCCCAGCATCAGAGTCTTTTCCAATGAGTCAACTCTTCGCATGAGGTGGCCAAAGTACTGGAGTTTCAGCTTTAGCATCAGTCCTTCCAAAGAAATCCCAGGGTTGATCTCCTTCAGAATGGACTGGTTGGATCTCCTTGCAGTCCAAGGGACTCTCAAGAGTCTTCTCCAACACCACAGTTCAAAAGCATTAATTCTTCAGCGCTCAGCCTTCTTCACAGTCCAACTGTCCACACAGTCCATACATGACCACAGGAAAAACCATAGCCTTGACTAGATGGACCTTGGTTGGCAAAGTAATGTCTCTGCTTTTGAATATACTATCTAAGTTGGTCATAACTTTTCTTCCAAGGAGTAAGCTTCTATTTATGACAAAATAGACAAGATCATTCAAGAGGGCAAGCATTGTCTTCAGTAAATGGTGCTGAGAAAACTGGACAGCCACATGCAAAGAAGTGGTCTATTTTTTTTGACAATTTTTATTAATCTTACTCAGTGAATACACAGAGTATTCAATAATTTTTGTATTGAGATTGCTGAGGAAACTTCAGGGGACATACTTCATTTCTTTCTGGCCTTTACTGCTGACTTGGTGACCTTTCCTGACGAGGATGACTTTTTATCCACTGCCTTGATGACTCCAGTGACCATTTGTCTCATGTCCCACACATCACAATGGCCTCGAGGTGGGTACTCAGAGAACATTTCCACACATATGCCCTTGCTGGGGACTATCTGTGCATCTGCACATGGCGTGACTTCAGGGTCTTGCGTTTGTCCTCCAGTTCCTTGCCTGAGCATCAGTCAGTCTTTTCCCTCAGCTCAGCAAGCTTGCAGAAGATGTGGGCTGATTGGGAAATAGTTGGGGTGGGTCTTCCAACTATTTTGTTAAGAAAATCACTTGTGTCATAAAGCTACCAGCCTCCATCTGGTGGAGGAGGGAGCATTCCAGCCATTTTCCATGATGAATGTCCTTCACAAGTAAATTCTTCACACTGAAGCTCACCTGTTATCTGGAAGGGCCTCGGGCAGGGTCTCCTGGTGCATCTACACAGCATTGACCTCTGAGGCGAGGTTGGTGGGGGCAGAGGTGACCTCCATCCCAAGTTTCAGGAAGCTAGTCTCCAGAAAGTCCACAGACACAGGGCCAATATTTCCAATCATGTGCACGTCTTGCAGAGACAGCCTCAGGGGCTCATTGACCAGTTGAGTGGGTAGGAAAATGGAGTCCAGAGCTTCCAGGAGAGTCATCCTTGTGGCATTTCCCTTCTTCCTCTTGACCTTCCAGCTCTTGAACATGGGCGTGTGGATGCTGGACTATGCTAGCCTGAGATGGGCTTGAAGGCCATGGCAGCTGAATTATAGCTGATCTTCTTGATGTAGGCTCTCACATCCTTGGCGATCTTGTGAAAGCATACAGTGCTGTGGGTGGGCTTGGTGGAGTCTCTCTTGTTGACAGCCGTGATGAGTGGTTTCACACCCACTGTGTAGGCCAGTAGTGTATTTGCAGATCTGCCTATTCTTCAAGAAGCCTACTTCAGGTATGCCCATGTTGCTGGCCACAATGATCACAGCACAGTCACCTGGGATGAGCCAGTGATCATGTTCTTGATAAAGTACTTGTGGCCTTGGGGCATTAGTGATGGTGATGTAGTATTTGGTTGTCTCAGACTTCCATAGTGAGATTTCATGGTGAAGCCACACACTCTTTCTGCCTTCATTTTGTCCAGCACCCAGGAATACTTGAAAAAGCCTTTGCCCATCTCTGCTGCTGCCTTCTCAAACTTCTTATGGTCCTCTTATCAATACCCCCACACTTGCAGGTGAGATGTCCAGTGGTGGTATACTTGCCAGAGTCTGCACTGTTGATGATGATAATATTGACATTGGTCTTTTTACCCATAATGGTGGGTTCCTTATCGCTGATCCAGATATTACCAAGAGCTTCACAGGCTGAAAAGCAGGAGCTGTGTATTATTGACGCTTCTGTTTCCTACCTCCCATTCTGTTTGTAAGCCATGCAAAGGAGTATTTTTCTCTATCACTCCACTGTAGTCTCCTTTCCTGAGGTGTTGGTGACCTCAGCAACACCTTCCATCTTACCAAACCAATGTTCAGTTCTGACTTTATTTTCTCTCTCAGCTTTTATTGACATCTCTCCCTTACTTGAAACTCTTAGATTTCCAGATACCACAGTTTCCTAAATTTCCATCTATTATCCTCAATCTCCTTTGCCAACTCTTTCTTTTGGCTTTCTCTTATGTAGTTCTAAATATGAATTTCCTCTTGGTAATTTCACCTATTCATGTAGCTTTATTTACCACATATATCCTGATGATTTCTAAATTTATAGCTCCAAATTTTTGAACTGCAGTCATATATTCAACTGCTTATTTACTCCTTGAGATATGGCAACAAAATTCTTAATCCTACTCTTGCTACCCTACACCACCAAGCTTGTTCTTCTACGCCCTCTTATTAAATGGCTTTTCTTTTCAACTAGATGTAGGGTTTAAACACCTAGATTGTGTGCATTACCATTTATGTTCCCCATATTCAGAAGTTTCTGTTGACTCAATCTTTAGAATATATGCCAAGTGTTATTAAATTTTTACTAAATTTACTATACAGCATTAACCACCATTGTAGATTAAGTCTGTGTAGCCCACTGTTTTCCCCGTGCTCCCATTTCTCGACCCTCTCATAATTATTTCTCCACAAAATAATTAGGGTAATCCAGTAGTTTCTCATTATATTTGGAACAAAATTCAGACTACTTGCCGTGACCTATAAGGCCATTCATGACCAGCCCCACCTACCTCTTCATTTTGAACTTTTCTCCCCCTTGCCCTTTATAATCCAGTGTAGAGAAGTGAAATGATTTGTATCTTAGAGGCGGAATTAATAATATTTGTTAATGGATTAGATATAAGTGATAAGGAAAGCAGTGTATTCAGGACAACTCAAAGGTTTTGGTTTGAACAACCAGGTGGGTGGCAGTTTACAAAACTGACCATCAAATGAATGGAGTGATGCTGTGAAAGAGCATCTTTCTTCTGAAAGAAAAAGGGAGAAGCAGACTTTTTATTGGTTTGCATTTTTCATGAAAGAGGGTGAAATAAGTTTATTTAGGACCAGAATACAGTAGCTTTGATTCCTTGTGAATGGGATCTATAGGTAGTTGAGTAATTGAAAAATCTGTTTAAGAACAGATTCATTAAAAATAGTACTCTGTTGTGTGTTAGTCGCTCAGTTGTGCCCGACTCTTTGGAGACCCCATGGACTGTAATCCACCAGGTTGCTCTGTCCGTGAGATTTTCCAGGCAAGGATACTGGAGTGGGTTGCCATTTCCTTCTCCAGGGGATCTTCCCAACCCAGGGATCGAACTCAGGTCTCCTGCACTGCAGGCAAATTCTTTACTGACTGAGCTGCAAGGGAAGCCCCAAAATAGTACTAACATAACAGAAATCTTTTATTTTGGCTAAGAACATATGAGTATTTTCATTCACCAGTTTTTTTAATGTAGGTTCAAGGTATGTTCTTTGACATGGCTCCATTAATTAAATTTCTTCTTTTACATAAACCACATCCATAATATATTATATAGTATTTCTAGTTTTGATTTATGTAAAAACTGGAGCTAAAGCTTAAATTCACATCTGAAGAAGTTACAAGGCAAAAAAATTTCCAGACTTTTATAATTTTCTCCAGTCTTTTACATTTTTGTTCCCCATAAACAATTTAATAGAAATTACTTGTTAGCTACTTGTTCTTATTTTAAAGCATCTGATAGATTTTTAGACCACATCATTTTGTTTTCTCACTTACATTTCATCAGATATATAGTAACACTAATTAAAATTACAAACTCACAATAGCAAGTACCAGTGAAATGAAAAAGTTTGGGAACAAATTTAATCAACTCTTGGTAAGCCTAAATGCAACTGAAGCTGCAGTTGCATTTGGATTTTCTAGAGAGCAATTTATTAGTTGTGACTATTAAGTATGACTTAGGTTTCAATTACAGTATATGGAGATTACTTAAAGACAATTTCTACTGTGTATATACACTAGATTTCACATACATAAAAATATATTTTATGTACACACAGTGTAAATACCCTGAAGGCCCTACCTTTCAGGAAAAAATTCTCACAACAGTTTCCCACCCCTCAGAGTAGCATGGGGTGGGGAGGCACAAGGTTGGAGAGCATGACAGCAGTTATCAATCTGAGCAGGATTTTGCTAACTGCAGAGTGGTGTCTTTAAAGAGAAACTAGACATAAAGCAACTAACATGGCTCTTGCTGAACTTCAAAGTCAACAGTTTAGTGCCCCCAAAATGTGCACTAGGACATAATGACTATGTTTGGCAAGAAGGAGGATTTTCTGGGATTGAGAGCAGCAGATAGTAAAGACAGCCCTGTCAAGCTTGAGAGCAGGGCTGTGTTCCTGTTTGGGAGGTCCTGGTGTATGTATCAACAGAACATCCTTAAATGTCAGTGTTCACCAATACAAATGAAGTAGATAATGACTGTTAGTCAGTGACTTGTGTTAGATAAATTAAAGCCTTAACTATTGTCTTTCAAGTCAACAAACATTTATTGATTGCCTGCAATGAGCATGGCACTGTGCGGCTGCTCTAAGTCGCTTCAGTCGTGTGCGACTCTGTGTGACCCCGTAGATGGCAGCCCACCAGGCTCTCCCATCCCTGGGATTCTCCAGGCAAGATCACTGGAGTGGGTTGCCATTTCCTTCTCCAATGCATGAAGGTGAAAAGTGAAAGTGAAATCGCACAGTCGCGTCCGACTCTTAGCAACCCCATATACTGCAGCCCACCAGGCTCCTCCATCCATGGGATTTTCCAAGCAAGGGTACTGGAGGGGGGGTGTCATTGCCTTCTCCCATGCTTTCGGCTAGGGATTCAAAAATGAAAAACATGATATAGCACAAGTTTATACTCTAGTCACAAGTAGGCATTTCAGAACTAATACTGATATAAATCAAACTAGACAGTGCTATAATAGCCATATGAATTTTTATTAATTTCCCTTTTCAGAGAATTTTGGTTCAGTGAACTGGTTCTGTGCTTTATGAGGCAAGTCATCTTACATAAGCACTCTAAACTTGTACAGATTTCTCACCTTTCAAATGAGCCAGTCATATTCTGGGAAATAATGTATTTTATTATAAATGATATTTTCACTGGATAACTCCATTTAAGAGATGTCAATTAATTACCATTTATAGCTAAAATTTTTTTCTTTGGCATCAGCCTTCTATATCATTCTCCCAGTGTTTGTTGTTATTGGAGATCCCAGTAGTCTGTCCCTGAAGCCCTTCCACTGAAATAAGTATGAATTTTGGTTAAATTGGATGCTTTAGTGTATGCTGAATGTTAAAAGAGTCTGGCTTTATTTAGTGGGCATTTATTGCTTTTTAGCCTGTTAGTTAGTTCAAATTCTACCCATCTCTAAGATATCAGCACACTTCTGAATAATGTCCTTCTAGTTAGGTCAAGGCCCATGGCCAGACACTGTCATAGGACCATGTGACTTTTCTTCAGAGTTTTGATCTGTTATAATTTTATATTATTGGTGCGATTTTTCAGCTACTTATCTGTCACTCAATTCAGGTGCTAACCCATTGGCTCTAAACTTAACAGAGCAGGAACCACAGAAGTTTTACTCTTCAGCTCTGTCTTAGCTTTTAGCCTGGTGCTTGGCACTGAATAGAGGAATGAACTTTGACCTGAAGTCTTTATTTCCTTCTTGTGTTAACTTTTGTGGGAGGGAGGTTGAGGGAGATGATGCAGATGAATTTGGGTTCTGTAAATTTGCTAATCACTTCTTCCTTCTAGTTTCCTAAACTTATTTTACTAAAGTTTCAAGGATGCCCCATCATTCTATTGGGGAACAAGCCTGTGACCATGTTCCCAGATTGTAATTGTATAAATTTTTATCAAGTTCCCCATTAAGAAGTTGCCTTTCCAGGCTGAAGAGGCCAGTGTTTCACTGTGCCTCAAATAGCAACACCTTAACACGTTGGTTGCTATTTCCTCTGTTGTGTGCCTTCTCTAGATTCATTATTAAAATTTTTGATATGTAATAGCATAATCTCACTTAGCATTCAAAAGTGTAAGTACTGAAGCTTTCTAGGATGCTAATTTCAGTTGGGTTTCTACTCTTCTTTCACTTCTCCTTTCCTCTCTCTCCCTCTTCCTTCCCTCCCACATCCACCCCACCCTACTGCTGCCCCTCATCCCCTCCCATCCCACGCCCCTCCTCTTCCTCCTTATTCTCCTTTTTCCCTCACACAACTTTTTATATAACTGGAGATTTGTACCTTTTAATCCCCTTTACCCATTTTGCCCCCACCCCACTCCCCAACCTTCTGGCATCTACAAATTGTTCTCCATTGTATCTACAACTCTGCTTTTGTTTGGTTTGCTTGCTTTGTGTTTTTAGATTCAACATGTATTTAGTAGTTTTCTTTATACATTGATGTTTTCTTCACTTTTCAACTCCATAGATGATTCAGTTAGTATCTTTGGGAAACTAGCAATGACTCCTAGACATGTACTTCCTCTGCCTGAAGCTAATGGTTCAGAGCTGTTGATTTTATGCCTATGTCATTTATCATAAAATATGTTACCATATACTTTCTAAGTTGAAGTCTACTGATTAATTTTGTATCCACTTATACAAATTGGTAAGATTTCCCTGATGGCTCAGATGGTAAACAGTCTGCCTGAAGTGTGGGAGACCTGGGTTCAATCCCAGGGTTGGGAAGATCTCCTGCAGAAGGAAATGGCAACCCACTCCGGTATTCTTATCTGGAAAATCCTGTGGATGGAGGAGTCTGGCAGTCTATAGACCATGGGGTCACAAAGAGTCGAACATGACTGAGTGACTTCACTCACTTCATTCATACCTACACTTTATCTTTTTTCTTCGCTACAAATTGGGAGCTTTCACACTGAATAAATTTGGTCTTTTTGAACATTTATAAATGTGTGAAATATGATTGACATTAATCTTGATTCCCAAAGAACTTCACTCTGGAGGAAACTACAAATTTATCCCTATTCTAAGTAAAAGTCATTCCTGGACTACATTTTCCCATGATAAAACTGCACTATGGCACTACACTGTCCATGGGGATTTCTGTCTTCCTGTTATTCAAAGGTAGGCCAATTTGTGGCTATCATGCACTAGTATGGCTGTGCTGATGGCTTATGCACAGTGTCCTTTCTGATTGAGGATTCTCTTCTGATTGCTTGAAGTCCAAACATTGCCTATTATTAATATTTTGAATATTTAAGGTGATCACAAAATCTTTAAGTGACATCAGGATTATGTATTATCTCTGGGCTTCATATCGATCTTCTAGGATAAACCATAGTGGATAATTGAGTCACTTTGCTGTATAGCAGAGATTGGCACAACATTGTAAATTAACTAAACTTCAATAGAAAAATGAACAAGAAAAAATAACATTTAAAACTATTGTTTCACTTCTCTCTACTGGGTAGAGGACTAACATAGCCATAAAATAGGCTAAAACAAAACTGCTGGTGCTGCTAAGTCACTTCAGTCGTGTCTGACTCTGTGTGACCCCCTAGATGGCAGCCCACCAGACTCCCCTGTCGTCCCTGGGATTCTCCAGGCAAGAACACTGGAGTGGGTTGCCATTTCCTTCTCCAATGCATGAAAGTGAAAAGTGAAAGTCAAGTCGCTCAGTCATGCCCAACCCTCAGCGACCCCATGGACTGCAGCCCACCAGGCTCCTCCGTCCATGGGATTTTCCAGGCAAGAGTACTGCAGTGGGGTGCCATTGCCTTCTCCAAACTACTGATGTAAAATAGAGGATTTGGATTATTTGCAAACTGTGATCATGAAGTAATGGTGCTTTTATAGGTCTGGCTTTAAAGTCATGAATCCGAGTCTTTTGGAAACTGAAAGTTCTTTGGATTTTTCAAACAATGGGAGGATATGTTTCTTGTCTCAGGGAAAAGAAGTGAATCCACTAACTTAATGTCATTCCTCTTATTTCCTTATAAAATAACAGACTTATGATATATTTTTGTCAGCATGGTCAAAATATATCAGAGCTGTGTGAAAAATCTTAGTTTTTTTTTTTTTTTAAAGAGGCTGGGCTATAGCATCAGAGTCGCTGTTAGAGACATAATGGTTCTCTTTTTCAGTATTTAGTGGAGTCATGTAGACACAGTGGTAAGAGGGGAACATGTCCTTAGTCTATCATAGAAACCATGGTTTGTATGAAGGTTCAACTATTTATTTTTGAATTTCATAAATCATTAGCAGAAGGAATCCATTTTGAATTGACTTCAATAGGTTGAGATTTAGCAATTATTTTTCAGTAATTTTGCTTAATTCTATAAGTTCTTTGTGAAAGTGAAAGTGTTAATCACTCAGTCATGTCCGACTCTTTGTGACCCCATTGACTGTAGGCCACCAGGCTCCTCTGCCCATGGAATTCTTCAGGCAAGAATACTGGAGTGGGTTGCCATTTTCTTCTCCAGGGGATCTTCCCAAGCCAGGGATCGAACATGGCTTTCCTACACTGCAAGCAGACTCTTTACCCACTGAGCTACCAGGGAAGCCCCAAAGTGTTTTTAACTGATTGCTATTTTATACATAGTAGTGTATATATGCCAATCCCAATCTCTCAATCCATACCCAATAAAACATTTAAAAACATTATTGCTCAGTTTTCCCATGGTCTAGACACTGTTTCCAAAAAGAACCTGAAAATAATTAAGATTTCACTAGGTACAATGTTATATTACTTTATAGAGTTAAGATTTTCTCTATTATTGGCCCCCTAAGAATGTTCAAGATCAGGCTTGATGATCAGTTGGTGATTTGTTGTAAGCAAATTCTTTCTCAGCAAAATGTAGTCCATGGATCAACAGGATTGTCATCATCTGGAAGGTTGTTAGAAAGGCTGCCTAAAGCCCCAGGTGGACTTCCCAGGTGGCACTAATCCTCTTAATTTAATTTAAGAACTTGCCTGCCAATTCAGGAGACACAGGAGACACCTGTTTGATCCCTGAGTGGGGAAGATCCCCTGAGGAGGAAATGGCAACCCATTCCAGTATTCTTGCCTGGAGAATCCCAGGGACAGAGGATCCTGGCCAGCTACAGTCAATGGAGTCACAAAGAGTCAGACATGACTGAAATGATTTGGCATGCACGCATGCAAATTCCCAGACCTACTCAGTCAGAATCCACAATTTGTCAAGATACCAGGTGATCCATACATACATTAAAGTTTGAGAAGCTTGTTGTGAAATGTATCTAATTAGGATGAAGTTGGGGAAGGGCCCTGGTAAATATAAATTATCTTTCAAGTTTTGTGTGATTAAGTTTCTATGATATGCTAAGAAGGAACCACTTTCAAATGGATGTTATTTGGATCTTTCAACATATGGCTAGATGGAAGATGGTAGATGGTAAGTTCTAGATGGTGAATGGGATGGCAATTTAACTTTTTTCACTTTTGCTGTTTTTCAGTGTGTACAGGTACTCTGATTCTTGGCATTACTAATTTTGATTCTGATCTTCAAAAATACAACTGTGGATTTGAAGGCCCTATGAGAAAAATCTTGAACTGGATTTGCCATTTTTATGATTTATCATTGTTAATTATCACTTATGTTCATTTTTCTGATTTTTAATTTAAAGCTGGCAGTAATGTGTAATAGAATTTCAAAGAATGAATTTGGTCTCAGATTTCTTGGCTCTACTGACAACAGTATAACCACACTTGTCTAAAATTAGTCCCCAGGTCTTGCTTTCTACAGTGAAAGTTATACAAATATTTATTTAGCTATTAGCAGCTGCTGGTGGTGGTTTCCTTTTGTCTTTGGATCTGAAAGCAGGTTGAAAATAGAATAATACTTAAATAATTGAATTTTGGCTAAATTTTCTCAAATTCACTTTAAGCAAGCAAATATGGACTAGTACACACATGAACACAGTCTGTATAAATACTTTGAAAAATCTTTAACAAATGAATTGAAAACGTGTTCAATACTTTCCTCTTACAATTGTTTATGAAACCTTTTCCATTTAATTTCTTCAAATCTGTTAAATCGTCTGGGGTGGTTTGATCATAGCTGCAGGCATTTTGTTACAACTAGGGGCTGGGGGTGGGAAGGTGCCACTGGCATCTGGTGGTTGGAGTCCAGACATCTTGCCTGAACTTTGTACAGTGTTCACAACATTCTCGCAACAGAGTTAGCCAGTCCCAATTGTCAATAGTGCCAAAGTTGAGAAGGCCTGTGTTAAACTGAACTGGTTAATGTTTAAACTTGAAGTTAACTCCTGTGCATGGGAATATGCTACTTAGAGACAAAACAATTTATTGACTGCAAATATAAAGTCTAAATACAGTATCATTATTTTTACAAAAGCAATTGAAATGTCAAAATTCAGACCATAATGCAAGATGAATCCAACAGAGGATATATGACGTTGCAAATGTCAGAAATAAGTTTCACAAGTATCTTCCCTCCCTTTTCCCCTTCAACCTCAGCAGTTGAATAGGTTTCCTGTTAAGGGAAGCTAAGTAAAATACTGTCATGAAAATATTGGATATTTCAATTAATAAATTCCAAATAAAAGTGGAATTAAGCTAAAAATTATAAAGAGTCCTTGAATGGCTTGTTGATTAGAAACTAATGTAACTCCTTGTCTAGGATAAAACACCAAACAGGCAGCAGCTGCTGGTAATTTGGTGCAAGTAATTGTAGAGCCAATAAGTTGAAGAAGTGCTTATTAAAAGAAACTGCTTTCCTATCTGCTTGTAAGTTCAATTGAGTAATGCACTCTACATGTGGTCTGACACTGGGTAAATTATACACCTGATTTAAAAACACTCCATCCATAAGAGCTCCTATTTTGCTCATCCATAAAATTTTTACTTTCTTCATTACTACTTGCAGCAGTGTATGGCATAATATCTATCAAATTAGGCTTTGAGGACATCTCAGGCTGGCACCCTGCTGACTGGAAACATGTGCTTAATATTACTGCAGTGCTTTTAACCCCATGAGTGCCCTGGGTTAGCCCATATAGGCACACAGAATCTGTTATTTTTATTTCCTCTCTTTGTTGCTATATCCTCCACCTACAGAGAATGAGAAGCATCAAAAATAAAGGAGTGGGGGTAGAACTGGGGTGTAGTCACTGGATAGGAGAAATTGTCAAAGTTTATAGAAATAAGATGGACAAAAATGAAAACTGTGTGGTCGGCTGTTTCACAGTTTTCAAATCTGTGAGCTAGATGTAAACATTTGAAATCAAGGCATTCTATTTATTTGACTGCATAACTTTGAAAAACAAGGGGAAAGCCCCACACAATAGGACTTTCTGAAGAACTCACATTTAAAGCTAACTTTGGAAAGTATTTTGTTTATGTGTCTGAACGATTTAATTTTTAATAAGTATTTATTGCCTTCTCTACTAAGTGCTTGGAGAAAGGCATGGCAACCCACTCCAGTATTCTTGCCTGGAGAATCCCGTGGACAGAGGAGCCTGGCGAGCCTCAGTCCATAGTGTTGCACAGAGTTGGACATAACTGAAGCGACTTAGCACACTACTAAGTGCTAAGCAATGTGCTTGATGGTAAAGATACAGAGATGAGCTTATGTGGCCCATGACATCTTACAGCTCAGATTTTGCAAAGGGATCAATATTTCAACAAATAACTATAATGTAATGGTAAAATAAAAATAACCTTAAGGCTCTTGTTCAACATTCATTATTTGTTCATTCAGGGGAAATGATGCCTTTAATAATTATTCCACTTGCTGGGTCCCATTGGCAGCTCTTGCTCTATTATTGAGCTAAATACACCTGTGACTACAGACTGATGCTGCTAAATATTTGAGTCATGTGATTATTTCCCCCATTCTTATTCCATGCTGACCTAGTAGTCTTCTGAATATAATTTAACTTTCCACCTGGAACATTCTTGTGGGGAAAATGAGCTTATGAGAGAACTCCAGTGGTCATTCTTTTTTTGGTAATAATACTACTTGTTCTAAACAAATGAACTGGTATATTGATCATAATTTCGCTCCCTATGTAATGCTTTGGGTTGATGATCCTTTGATATACTACTTTTCATTATAAGTGAATACTTCATTTATCTTATGAGATTAGTTAATGCGACTTTATCATCAAAGACATTGGACCCACTTTCTGAGTGCTGACAAGTCAGATTTTTGGCCAATCAGATTCCAGAAGTTAGTGAGAAGAGTAGAAGTTACTCGAGGATGTGAGAATGTTTAAAAAAATAATGTGTGTGGAGAGAGAGAGAGGGAATAAGTCATACCAAGGCTAGCTCTCAAGGTGTGTCAACCAGTAAAGAAAAATGGAGGACGTGGCTAACAGGAACCCAGAGAGAAAAGGGTCTAGAAAGAGGCAGGGAGGCAGAGATTGGTGAGTCTGAGAAGCAGGCCACTGAATAAGGTAGCGATGTCAGTGGAGAAGTGGGAGGGAGTAGGGAACCAGATTTCATGAAATTGTGGAATAAATACCTGGCAGAGAAGTGGATGTGGCAAGTGTGGGCTTCCCTTCAAGAAATTTGACAAGAGAATGACAGCTTGAAGTGTTCTCTTCTGAAATAAAACACCTCAGTGTTTGTGGACAAAATGCAAAGTGCTGCTAGAGAGGAAGGGAATGCACGACAGAGTAAATTTAAAGGTAGGCATTAATGAATATCTTTGTTATTTACTCCTTCATTTCTTCGTTCCTGTAGAGAGCACACAGATGCTGGAACCAAATGGCCTGGGTTTGAATACCAGTTCCACTATTACAGCCTTGGGCAAAATAACCTCTATCTGCACCTGCCTCAGAGGGTTATTATAAGGAGTAAATGAATTAATATTTTTAAAGCATGTAGAACTATACATGGTATATGATAAGCATTTAATCATATTTGATAAGTAAAGAAAGGCATTAACCTGGAAAAGGAATAAAATATCTGATCCTCTAATAATCAACAACAATTTTTTTCTATATTTCTTGAACTTCTCATAAAATGTATTTGAGATTCGAAATTACCCAGAGCTTGTAGTGAGTACAATTGCTATGTACATCAGCACAAAATGTTCTGACAATCTTATTCCTCGGTACAACTAGGTAAAATTGCAGAATTCCATAAAGGAGTTAAAGGAATTTCCTGAAGAAATTGCCAATTAATTTGTCACATTTTTTGTGGAATTTGGTGGATCTAACTCCAGGCTACTATCAGAATACCTCTGGCTTCATATCTTTCATTGAATTTAACTGCCCTTTCTACCCTCTCTCTTTTACTCTAGCTATCATTCAGAGCTCAGAGAAGTAAATATGTAAAATTAAAAAAAATTATTTCTTGTGCTTCTCAATTGACATTGGCTCAGAGCATATAGGGTTAATTTAATAAATGCATCAGATGGCTATTCCCTTGGGCATCTCAGTCAATAGGAATGTAATTGCTTATTAATTTGTTGAGAACATTCTGCTATTAATGAGGAAAGATGAGTGAATAATTCACTAAACTCTCTCCCTCCTTTCCTTCTCTTTCTCGTGGATATATTCTTTCACTTCAGAGAATCATCAGCATTATTCATTTTGACTCAGTTCAGTTCAGTTCAGTCTCTCAGTCATGTCTGACTCTTTGCGACCCCATGAATCACAGCATGCCAGGCCTCCCTGTTCATCACCATCTCTCGGAGTTCACTCAGACTCATGTCCATCAAGTTAGTGATGCCATCCAACCATCTCATTGTCTGTCATCCCCTTCTCCTCCTGCCCCCAATCCCTCCCAGCATCAAAGTCTTTTCCATTGAGTCAACTCTTCGCATGAGGTGGCCAAAGTACTGGAGTTTCAGCTTTAGCCATCAGTCCTTCCAAAGAAATCCCAGGGTTGATCTCCTTCAGAATGGACTGGTTGGATCTCCTTGCAGTCCAAGGGACTCTCAAGAGTCTTCTCTAACACCACAGTTCAAAAGCATTAATTCTTCAGCACTCAGCGTTCTTCACAGTCCAACTCTCACATCCATACATGACCACAGGAAAAACCATAGCCTTGACTAGACGGACTTTAGTCAGCAAAGTAATGTCTCTGCTTTTGAATATACTATCTAGGTTGGTCATAACTTTTCTTCCCAGGAGTAAGCATCTTTTAATTTCATGGCTGAAGTCACCATCTGCAGTGATTTTGGAGCCCCCAAAATAGTCTGACACTGTTTCCACTGTTTCCCCATCTATTTCCCAGGAAGTGATGGGACTGGATGCCATGATCTTTGTTTTCTGAATGTTGAGCTTTAAGCCAAATTTTTCACTCTCTCTTTCACCTTCATCAAGAGGCCCTTTAGCTCCTCTTCACTTTCTGCCATAAGGGTGGTGTCATCTGCATATCTGAGGTTATTGATATTTCTCCTGGGAATCTTGATTCCAGCTTGTGTTTCTTCCAGACCAGCGTTTCTCATGATGTATTCTGCATATAAGTCAAATAAGTAGGGTGACAATAGACAGCCTTGATGTACTCCTTTTCCTATTTGGAACCAGTCTGTTGTTCCATGTCCAGTTCTAACTGTTGCTTCCTGACCTGCATACAGATTTCTCAAGAGGCAGGTTAGGTGGTCTGGTATTCCCATCTCTTGAAGAGTTTTCCACAGTTTATTGTCATCCACACAGTCAAAGGCTTTGGCATAGTCAATAAAGCAGAAATAGATGTTTTTCTGGAACTCTCTTCCTTTTTGATGACCCAGCAGATGTTGGCAATTGGATCTCTGATTCCTCTGCCTTTTCTAAAACCAGCTTGAACATCAGGAGTTCACGTTTCACATATTGCTGAAGCCTGGCTTGGAGAATTTTGAGCATTACTTTACTAGCAGCTTGTGTTAGTGGCCCACTATTTTTTGAACTCAATATAGGAAAATAAATACATGAATAAATTATTAAATACTTCGGTGGTGCTAGTGGTAAAGAACCTGCCTGCCAATGCAAGAGGCATAAGAGACTTGGGTTCAATACTTGGGTCAAGAAGATCCCCTGGAAGAGGAAATGGCAACCCATTCCAGTGTTCTTGCCTGGAGAATGCCATGGACAGAGGAGCTTGGCAGGCTACAGTCCACAGGGTCTCAAAGAGTTGGACAGGACTGAAGTGACAGATCTCTCGCTTCACTTTTCACAAAACCAAGTGATAGCTTTTTCAGAACAGGAAACCTGTCTCTCTTTAACCTGTTGCTAGTCCTGGCTTACTTCGTCTCTGTTGTATAAGGAGAGAAAAATGCAAGTGTATATTTAATTTTTAAGTTGCATATTAGAAAATAATCCTGACAGCCACCTTGAGAATAGACTAACAGCAGAGGCCTGTTCTCATCCTCCTGTCCATCTGGGACTGTCTCCAAGGCTGTGGTAAAGGATTCTAAGTGGACGCATTCCAAGGTTTAACTCAATGGTTATCTGAGAACTTGGGTCTGGAAGCAGGTCTGGGATACTCTCTTGATTGGCAGTGGGAGCTGAAGGAGCTGTCCACTGGACAGAAAGCATACCATTTAAAATTGTAAATTTCAGATGGCTGCAAAGAATGTGCAGATTCCAAAGTTGAAGGCATCATCTCTGTGCTCACAAGAATGTGAATCTCAGGCCCTTTGTATTCTAGCTTTGTGAGCTGATAAAAATTGTTTCACTTCCTTGGGAATACTCCTTAGACTTTATAAACTTTAGTAAACTGCAGATGTTGTTTCTCCTATGTCCCCACACAGAAATAGTGTGAATTGGGTAAAAGAACTTTGTGTACCACATGAAACAACTCTTAGTATTATTAGGACTGATCTTAATATCAGTGCTACCGTAGGTATGTGCATACTAAGTCACTTCAGTTGTGTCCAACTCTTTACAACCAAATGGACTGTAGCCCACCAGGCTCCTCTGACCATGGGATTCTCCAGGCAAGAACACTTTAGTGGGTTGCCATGCTGCTTCAGGGGATCTTCCTGGCCCAGAAGTAGTTAAATTAGAACAGAAGTTGAATTAGAAAGAAGTTGAACTTAAGAGCAGAATTAGCCTTAGTTATTTGACTGAGTAGACTTCAAAAACAGTTAGCATCTCTCCTTTTAAACAGACTGAATAAGACAGAGATATGGGCCAGAAAAAAGACAGGATTTAGAGGCACCAGAGTCCATGACAGTACCTGCTGCACATAGACACTTAGACATGCAGCTTGCATTAATGTGCTGGAAAGAGATTTAAATTATTTTAAAGTTCTCCTTTGTATTTCTTTGGGTTTCTTTCTAAGAGACACATGTACCCCAATGTTCATTGCAGCACTGTTTATAATAGCCAGGACATGGGAGCAACCTAGATGTCCATCAGCAGATGATTGGATAAGAAAGCTGTGGTACATATACACAATGGAATACTACTCAGCCCTTAAAAAGAATAAATTTGACTCAGTTCTAATGAGATGGATGAATTTGGAACTGATTATACAGAGTGAAGTAAGCCAGAAAGAAAAACACCAATACAGTATACTGACACATATATATGGAATTTAGAAGACAGTAATGATGACCCTATATGTGAGACAACAAAGAGACACAGAGGTATAGAGTGGACTTTTGGACTCTGAGGGAGAGGGAAAGGGTGGGATGGGTTGGGAGAATGGCAATGAAACATGTATATTTTCTTGAAAGAAACGAAGCGCCAATCTATGTTCAATGTAGGATGCAGGATGCGTGGGGCTGATGCACAGGATGATTCAAGTAGAGGATGTGGGGTGGGAGGTGGGAGAAGAAAAAAAAACTAAAAAAAAAAAATTAAAATTATTAACACCACTATTTAAAAGAAAATATGATTAAAAAAAAACCTAAACATGCAAAATGAGAGTACCACAGAAAATAGGAGCAGTTATATTTAGAGGAGGAGACTTGGGGAATGACTAAAAGACCTCACATTTTTGGCAGACTTTTGTACTAGGGAGGTGAGAAGTGCTCTGTATGTTTTATTGCATTTAATCCTTTTAACAAGCCTATATGGTAGATGCCAGTATTTATCTCACTTTGCAGATTAGGAAATGGGCACAGGAGATTTCCAACAGATTTCCAAACTCTTATGTCTGGTTGGTGGCCAGGTCAGGATTCACACCCAGTTCATGTGGCTCAAAATCTGTGCTCTTAACACTGAGCTGTGTTAACTTCTGAGATGATGTGGACAACTTCCTATCTTGGAAATAACAGACAAGAGCTGCTGTTCTAAGTTCAAACAAGTACAAAAACAGATCAAAACAGTCTGCCATACTAAGCTCACTCATTAATCAGTGCTGCTGCTGCTGAGTCGCTTCAGTTGTGTCAGACTCTGTGGTGACCCCATAGACAGCAGCCCGCCAGGCTCCCCCATCCCTGGGATGCTCCAGGCAAAAAGACTGGAGTGGGTATTAATCAGTGCACTATGTCTTAAACAGAAATCTTTTTTCCTTTCCTCTAAGCTGTATACTTATCTCAAGTTACTCTTGTAACTTGCTAAATTATCCAGCATTCTGATGCTTCTAGCTTTTTCTCAGAAGTGTTCCTCTCTTTTCTCCTCACTGGGACTCAAAAAGGGCTAGTCTTTGCCTATCTTTGTGCTTATGTCCTTCTCACCAAATCAGTTCAGTAAAGTTCAGTCACTCAGTCCTGTCTGACTCTTTGTGACACCATGAACTGCAGCACGCCAGGCCTCCCTGTCCATCACCAGCTCCCAGACTACACACATAGAGTTAGTAATGGCATCCAGCCATCTCATCCGCTGTCATCCCCTCTTCCTTCTGCACCCAATCCCTTCCAACATCAAAGTCTTTTCCAATGAGTCAACTCATCGCATGAGGCGGCCAAAGTAATGGAGTTTCAGCTTTAGCATCAGTCTTTCAAATGAACACCCAGGACTGATTTTTTAAATGACCTGGTTGGATCTCCTTGCAGTCCAAGGGACTCTCAAAAGTCTTTTCCAACACCACAGTTCAAATGCATCAATTCTTTGGCACTCAGCTTTCTTCACAGTGCAAATCTCACATCCATACATGACCACTGGGGAAAGCCATAGCATTGACTAGACGGACATTTGCTGGCAAAAATGTCTCTGTTTTTCAATATGCTATCTAGGTTGGCCATAACTTTTCTTCAAAGGACTAAGCGTCTTCTAATTTCATGGCTGCAGTCACCATCTGCAGTGATTTTGGAGCCCAAAATAATAAACTCTGACACTGTTTCCACTGTTTCCCCATCTATTTCCCATGAAGTGATGGGACCAAATGCCATGATCTTCATTTTCTGAATGTGGAGCTTTATGCCAACTTTTTCACTTTACTCTTTTATTTATTTATTATTTATTTATTTATTTTTTAAATACTTTATTCTACATTGCAATACTGTATTTGTTTTGCCATACACTGACATGAATCAGCCACAGGTGTACACAATCTCCCAATGCTGAAGCCCCCTCCCACCTCCCACCCCATATCATCTCCCTGGATCATCCTGTGCACCAGCCCCAAGTATCCTGTATCCTGTATTGAACATAGACTAGCGCTTTGTTTCTTACATGATAGTATACATGTTTCAATGCCATTCTCCCCAAATCATCCCACCCTCACCCTCACCCTCCGAGTCCAAAAGTCCATTCTATACCTCTATGTCTCTTTTGTTGTCTAACATAGAGGGTCATCATTACTATCTTTCTAAATTCCATATATATGTGTCCGTATACTGTATTGGTGTTTTTCTTTCTAGCTTACTTCACTCTGTATAATTGGTTCCAAATTCATCCATCTCATTAGAACTGAGTCAAATTTATTCTTTTTAAGGGCTGAGTAGTACTCCATTGTGTATATGTACCACTGCTTTCTTATCCATTCATCTGCTGATGGACATCTAGGTTGCTCCCATGTCCTGGCTATTATAAACAGTGCTGCAATGAACATTGGGGTACATGTGTCTCTTTCAATTCTGGTTTCCTCGGTGTGTATGCCCAGCGGTGGGATTGCTGGGTCATAAGGCAGTTCTATTTGCAATTTTTTAAGGAATCTCCACACTGTTTTCCATAATGGCTGTACTAGTTTGCATTCCCACCAGCAGTGTAAGAGGGTTCCCTTTTTCCCACATCCTCTCCAGCATTTATTGCTTGTAGACTTTTGGATCGCAGCCATTCTGACTGGTGTGAAATGGTACCTCATTGTGGTCTTGATTTGCATTTCTCTGATAATGAGTGATGTTGAGCATCTTTTCATGTGTTTGTTAGCCATCCGTATATCTTCTTTGTAGAAATGCCTATTTAGTCCTTTGGCCCATTTTTTGATTGGTTCGTTTATTTCTCTGGAGTTGAACTGCATAAGTTGCTTGTATATCTTTGAGATTAGTTGTTTGTCAGTTGCTTCATTTGCTATTGTTTTCTCCCATTCAGAAGGCTGTCTTTTCACCTTGCTTATAGTTTCCTTTGTTGTGCAGAAGCTTTTAATTTTAATTAGATCCCATTTGTTTATTTTTGCTTTTATTTCCATTATACTGGGAGGTGGATCATAGAGGATCCTGCTGTGATTTATGTTGGAGAGTGTTTTGCCTATGTTCTCCTCTAGGAGTTTTATAGTTTCTGGTCTTACATTTAGATCTTTAATCCATTTTGAGTTTACTTTTGTGTATGGTGTTAGAGAGGGGTCTAGTTTCATTCTTTTACAAGTGGTTGACCAGTTTTCCCAGCACCACCTGTTAAAGAGACTGTCTTTACTCCATTGTATATTCTTGCCTCCTTTGTCGAAGATAAGGTGTCCATAGGTGTGTGGGTTTATCTCAGGGCTTTCTATTTTGTTCCATTGATCTATATTTCTGTCTTTGTGCCAGTACCATACTATCTTAATGACTGTGGCTTTGTAGTAGAGCCTGAAGTCAGGCAAGTTGACTCCTCCAGTTCCATTCTTCTTTCTCAAGATTGCTTTTGCTATTTGAGGTTTTTGTATTTCCATACAAATCTTGAGATTATTTGATCTAGTTATGTGAAAAATACTGCTGGTAGCTTGATAGGAATTGCATTGAATCTGTAGGTTGCTTGGGTAGTATACTCATTTTCACTATATTGATTCTTCCCATCCATGAACACGGTATATTTCTCCATCTATTAGTGTCCTCTTTGATTTCTTTCACCAGTGTTTTATAGTTTTTTGATATATAGGTCTTTAGTTTCTTTAGGTAGGAATATCCCTAAGTATTTTATTCTTTTCGTTGCAATGGTGAATGGAATTGTTTCCTTAACTTCTTTTTCTACTTTCTCATTATTAGTGTATAGGAATGCAAGGGATTTCTGAGTGTTGATTTTATATCCTGCAACTTTACTATATTCATTGATTAGCTCTAGTAGTTTTCTGGTCGAGTCTTTAGGATTTTCTATGTAGAGGATCATGTCATCTGCAAACAGTGAGAGTTTTACTTCTTCTTTCCAATTTGGATTCCTTGTATTTCTTTTTCTGCTCTGATTGCTGTGGCCAAAACTTCCAGAACTATATTGAATAGTAGTGGTGACAGTGGACACCCTTGTCTTGTTCCTGACTTTAGGGAAATGGTTTCAATTTTTCGCCATTGAGGATAATGTTAGCTGTGGGTTTGTCATATATAGCTTTTATTATGTTAAGGTATGTTCCTTCTATTCCTGCTTTCTGGAGAGTTTTTATCATAAATGAATGTTGAATTTTGTCAAAGGCTTTTTCTGCATCTATTGAGATAATCATATGGCTTTTATTTTTCAATTTGTTAATGTGATGAATTACATTGATTGATTTGCGGATATTGAAGAATCCTTGCATCCCTGGGATAAAGCCCACTTGGTCATGGTGTATGATCTTTTTAATGTGTTGTTGGATTCTGATTGCTAGGATTTTGTTAAGGATTTTTGCATCTGTGTTCATCAGTGATATTGGCCTGTAGTTTTCTTTTTTGTGGCATCTTTGTCAGGTGAACCCAGCCCCTCGGTGAGCGAGAGACAATCAGACGCGACAGGGGTTCCATCGAAGCAGTTCCGGTTTATTGTTGCAAACTCCCAACTTATATAGACAAACAGGAGGGTTTTAGGAGGGACTTTCCATAGTTGCACCAATCACATTAAAGGTCAAATTGCCACCTTCATTATAACAGGAGTCTATAGAGATCACACACTGTCTATGTGCACAGAAATCAAGAGAGCCAATTAAAACTTTGACAGACAACATAGACCCTGCCCCCATCTCTTCCACCAGGCGCCATCTTAGGTTTTCGACCTCAAAGCTAGCCCCTTTGTTTTTAAGGTTTCCCATTTAGGGCCCCACATAATCTTACTGCATTGTGATCAGAAAAGATGCTTGGAATGATTTCAATTTTTTTGAATTCATCAAGGCTAGATTTATGGCCCAGGATGTGATCTATCCTAGAGAAGGTTCCGTGAGCACTTGAGAAAAATGAAATTCATTGTTTGGGGGTGAAATGTCCTATAGATATCAATTAGGTCTAACTGGTCTATTGTACCATTTAAAGTTTGTTTTTCTTTGTTAATTTTCTGTTTAGTTGATCTATCTATAGGTGTGAGTGGGGTATTAAAGTCTCCCACTATTATTTTCTTATTGTTAATTTCCCTTTCATACTTGTTAGCATTTGCCTTACATATTGCAGTGCTCCTATGTTGGGTGCATATATATTTATAATTGTTATATCTTCTTCTAGGATTGATCCTTTGATCATTATGTAGTGTCCTTCTTTGTCTCTTTTCACAGCCTTTGTTTTAAAGTCTATTTTATCGGATATGAGGATTGCTGCTCCTGCTTTCTTTTGGTCTCTATTTGCATGGAATATCTTTTTCCAGCCCTTCACTTTCATTCTGTATGTGTCCCTTGTTTTGAGGTGGTCTCTTGTAGACAACATATATAGGGGTCTTGTTTTTGTAGCCATTCAGCCAGTCTTTGTCTTTTGTTTGGTATTGATAAGTATGATCCCTTTGCCATTTACTTTATTATTTTGGGTTCAAGTTTATACACCCTTTTTGTGTTTCCTGTCTAGAGAATATCCTTTAGTATTTGTTGGAGAGCTGGTTTGGTGGTGCTGAATTCTCTCAGCTTTTGCTTGTCTGTAAAGCTTTTGATTTCTCCTTCATATTTGAATGAGATCCTTGCTGGGTATGGTAATCTGGGCTGTAGGTTATTTTCTTTCATCACTTTAGGTATGTCTTGCCATTCCCTCCTGACCTGAAGAGTTTCTATTGAAAGATCAGCTGCTATCCTTATGGGAATCCCTTTGTGTGTTATTTGTTGCTTTTCCCTTGCTGCTTTTAATATTTGTTCTTTGTGTTTATTAATATGTATCTTGGGGTGTTTTGCCTTGGGTTTATCCTGTTTGAGACTCTCTGGGTTTCTTGGACTTGGGTGATTATTTCCTTCCCCATTTTAGGAAGGTTTTCAACTATTATCTCCTCAAGTATTTTCTCATGGTCTTTCTTTTTGTCTTCTTCTTCTGGGACTCCTATAATTCGAATGTTGGAGCGTTTCATATTGTCCTGGAGGTCTCTGAGATTGCCCTCATTTCTTTTAATTCGTTTTTCTTTTTTCCTCTCTGATTCATTTATTTCTACCATTGTCTCTTCTATTTCACTAATCCTATCTTCTGCCTCCAGTATTCTACTATTTGTTGCCTCCAGAGTTTTTCTGATCTCATTTATTGCATTATTCATTATATATTGACTCTTTTTATTTCTTCTAGTTCCTTGTTAAACCTTTCTTGCATCTTCTCGATCCTTGACCTCAGGCTATTTATCTGTGATTCCATTTGTATTTCAAGATTTTGGATCATTTTCACTATCATTAATTGGAATTCTTTATCAGGTAGATTCCCTATCTCTTCCTCTTCTGTTTGGTTTGATGGGCATTTATCCTGTTCCTTTACCTGCTGGATATTCCTCTGTCTCTTCATCTTGTTTATTGCTGCATTTGGGGTGGCCTTTCTGTATTCTGGCAGTTTGTGGAGTTCTCTTTATTATGGAGTTTCCTCGCTGTGGGTGGGGTTGTATCAGTGGCTTGTCAAGGTTTCTTGATTAGGGAAACGTGTCGGTGTTCTGGTGGATGGAGCTGGATTTCTTCTTTCTGGAATGCAATGAAGTGTCCAGTAATGAGTTATGAGATGTCAATGGCTTTGGAGTAACTTTGAGCTGCCTGTATATTGAAGCTCAGGGCTGTGTTCCTGTGTTGCTGGAGAATTTGTGTGGTATGTCTTGCTCTGGAACTTGTTGGCCCTTGGGTGGTGCTTGGTTTCAGTGTAGGTATGGAGGTGTTTGATGAGCTCCTATTGATTAATGTTCCCTGGAGTCAGGAGTTCTCTGATGTTCTCAGGTTTGGGACTTAAGCCTCCTGCTTCTGGTTTTCAGTTTTATTTTTACCTTAGTCTCAAGATTTCTTCTTCTATACTGCACTGTTGATAAAACATCTAGGTTAAAGTTGAAAAGTTTTTCCACAGTGAGGGACACCCAGAGAGGTTCACAGAGTTACATGGTGAAGAGAAGAGGGAGGGGGAGTTAGAGGTGACCCGAATGAGATGAGGTGGAATCAAAAGAGGAGAGAGCAAGCAAGGCAGTAATCACTTCCTTATGTGTGCTCCTCAGTCTGGACCGCTCAGAGATGTTCACGGAGTTATACAGAGAAGAGGAGAGGGAGGAAGGAGACAGAGGTGGCCAGGAGGATAAAATAGGGGAATGAAAAGGAAAGAGACAGATCCAGCCAGTAATCAGTTTCCTAAGTGTTCTCCACCATCTATAACACAGAGATTCACAGAGTTGGGTAGAGAAGAGAAGGGGGGGAGGGGAGGAGACAGAGGCGACCTGGTGGAGAAAAAGGAGAGTCCAAAGGAGGAGAGAGCAGTCAAGCCAGTAATCTTGCTCTCAAGTAAAAATTGGTACAGAAGATTGGGTTTTTGAAGGTACAAAATTGATAACAAATACCAAAAAGCAAAGATTAAAAATCTTGAGTAGAGGTTGGATTTTCAAAAATACAATATTAAAGAAAAGAAGGAAAAAAAGGTCACAAAAATTATTAATATATATATATGAAGTTTGCTTTAAAAAGTCTTTTTTAAAAAGTAATAGTAGGGTATAAAAATGAAAATTAAAGGAAAAATAGAGGACTTAAAAATTTTTAATGTTGAAAAAAAGAAAAGAAAAATAAACAAACAATAAGAATGATCGTAAAAACAGTAAAGATATATCTAGGACTTTCTCTGGTGGTGTTGTGGGCAGTGTGGGGTTAGTTCATTTTCGGATAGTTATTTGGTCCGGCTTATATTTCTCAAGATCTATAGGCCCCTTCCTATGTAGTCGGTACTAATGACAGGGTTTTAATCTATTGCACCTGTCACTTCCAAGGCAGTTCCCTCTGTTTTAGCTTCTTCTGTTTGCTGGTCTCTTCAGTGTCTGATTTCTGCCCTGACACAAGGAGGGCAGTGGTGGACACAATTTTTAGGCTCACTTGTTCAGTTATGCTGTGGGGAGGGAGGGATGCTGCAAACAAATAACACTGGCATGTGCTTGCAGTGTTTCATCCATGCTGGGCCTGCCCCTGCTCCTGGTGCACACAGCTCAGGCTCTAGGTTGCTCCACCGGGGAACCATCTGAGGCCGGCTCTGGGCTGCATGCACCTTCCAGGTCTAAGCCGCTCAGACATTCAGGTAGTCCTCAGAGGTGCAGATTCGGTTGGCCCTGTGTTTTGTGCCTTCCCAGGTCCGAGTAGCTCAGGTGTTTGGTGAGTGTGGTCGCTGCGACTTATCGCCTCTCGCGTCCCTACTGCTCAGTTTTCTGGGTGTACAACTGGCGCACCTTCTCAGGCGGATGATGACTGTCTTCAAAGACAATGAACTGCTTTTCTGGGTGCCTGATGTCCTCTGCTGGCATTCAGAAGTTATTTTGTGGAATTTACTCAGCGTTGAAATGCTCTTTTGATGAATTTGTGGGGGAGAAAGTGGTCTCCCCATCCTATTCCTCTGCCATCTTAGGACTGCCCGTGAGGTTTTTCTTATTTCATGCTTTAGGCGTGTATTGGGCTTCACTGGTGGCTCAGATGGTAAAGAATCTGCCTGCAATGCAGAGACCCAAGTTCGATCCCTAGGTTGGGAAAATCCCCTGGAGAAGGGAATGGTTACCCACTCCAGTATTCTTGCCTGAATAATTCCATGGACAGAGGAGTGTGGTGGGCTACAGTCCATGGGGTTGCAAAGTGTTGGACACAACTGAGTAACTAACATGTCACTTTACTTCATACCGTTAAGATTGAAAACGATGCTTGATATAATTTCTATCTCCTTAAATTTTCTGAGACTTATTTTGAGGACTAGCATGTGATCTATTCTAGAGAATATACTATGTACACGTGAAAAGAATATATATTCTGCTGTTTTTGGTGGAATGTATTTTAGACATCTATTAAGTTCAAGTGATCTAACATGCCATTTAAGGCCACTGTTTCCTTATTAATTTTTGCTGTATGATCTATTTATTTACATAAACGAGATATTAAAATCCCCTATGATTATTGTATTACTGTCAATTTCTCCTTTTATTTCTGTTACTTACTTTATATATTTAGTTGCTCCTATATTAGATACATATATGTTTGTGAATGTTATAGACTCTTCTTGGATTGATCTCTTTATCATTATATAATGCTCTACCTTGTCATTTATTATAGACTTTGTTTTAAAGTCTACTTTGTCTTATATGAGTGCTACTACCCCAGCTTTCTTACATTTTCATGTGCATGGAATATCTTTTTCCATACTCACTTTCAGATTCTGTGTGTCTTTAGTTCTGAAGTGATTCTCTTGTAAGCAGCATATAGATGGGTCTTATTTTTCTTTAAATCCATTCAACCATTCTCTGTCTTTTGACTGGAGCATTTATCCCATTGTTATTTAAAGTAATTATTGATAGATATGTACTTATCACTATTTTGTTATTTGCTTTCTGGTTGTTTTGTAGTTCTTCTGTGTTCTTTTTTAAAATTCTTTTAGTAACTTCCCAGCTGAGCGCCAAAGAATTGATGCTTTTCAACTGTGGTGTTGGAGAAAACTCTTGAGAGTCCCCTAGACAGCAAGGAGATCCAACAAGTCAATCCTAAAGGAAATCAGTCCTCAGTGTTCATTGGTAAGACTGATTTTGAGGCTGAAACTCCAATACTTTGGCCACCTGATGTGAAGAGCTGACTGATTTGAAAAGACCCTGATGCTGGGAAAGATTGAGGGCAGGAGGAGAAGGGGACGACAGAGGATGAAATGGCTGGATGGCATCACCGACTCAATGGACATGGGTTTGATTGGACTCCAGGAGTTGTTGATGGACAGGGAGGCCTGGCATGCTGCTGTTCATGCAGTCTCAAAGAGTTGGACATGACAGAGACTGAACTGAGCTTGTGATTTGATTTTATTTAGTATTATATATGTGTTTATTTCTAACTAATTTTTGTGTCTCTGTTGTAGGTTTTTCATTTGTAGTTTACCATGGAGTTTATATATGTTGACAGATAATGTTATCTGCTTATTTTAAACTTATAATCATTTAAGTTAAAACACATTTTAAAAGATCTACATTTTTACTTTCTCCTTGCAAGTTTTGTGTTTTTGATGTCATTTTTAACATCTTCATGCTTTTTAACTGCTTATTGCATTTATAGTTGATTTTACAATTTTTATTCTTATAGCCCTCATACTAGCTTATTTCAGTTATTCATCACTGCCTTTATTATATATTTGTCTTTCAGTTAAGTTTAGTAAAGTTGCTCGGTCATTTCCAACCCTTTGTGATCCACAAATTGCAGCACGCCAGGCCTCCCTGTCCATCACCAACTCCCAGAGTTCATCCACACTCATGTCCATTGAGTCGGTGATACCATCCGGCCATCTCATCCTCTGTCGTCCCCTTCTCCGCCTGCCCGAAATCCCTCCCAGCATGAGTCTTTTCCAATGAGTGAATTCTTCGCAGGAGATGGCCAAAGTACTGGAGTTTCAGCTTTAGCATCAGTCCTTCAAATGAACACCAAGGACTGATTTCCTTTAGAATGGACTGGTTGGAACTCCTTGCAGTCCAAGGGACTCTCAAGAGTCTTCTCCAACACCACAGTTCAAAAGCATCAGTTCTTCGGCACTCAGCTTTCTTCATAGTCCAACTCTCATATCCATACATGACTACTGGAAAAACCACAGCCTTGACTAGACGGACCTTAGTCGGCAAAGTAATGTCTCTGCTTTTGAATATGCTATCTAGGTTGGTCATAACTTTCCTTCCAAGGAGTAAGCGTCTTTTAATTTCATGACTGAAGTCACCATCTGCAGTGATTTTGGAGCCCGGAAAAATAAAGACTGACACTGTTTCCACTGTTTCCCCATCTATTTCCCATGAAGTGATGGGACAAGATGCCATGATCTTCGTTTTTGAGCTTTAAGGCAACTTTTTCACTCTTCTTTCACTTCATCAAGAGGCTCTTTAGTTTCTCTTCACTCTCTGCCATAAGGGTGGTATCATCTGCATATCTGAGGTTATTGATATTTCTCCCGGCAATCTTGACTCCAGCTTGTGCTTCCTCCAGCCCAGCACTTCTCATGATGTACTGTGCATATAAGTTAAATAAGCAGGGTGATAATACACAGCCTTGACGTACTCCTTTCCTGATTTGGAACCAGTCTGTTGTTCCATGTCCAGTTCTAACTGTTGCTTCCTGACCTGCATATAGGTTTCTCAAGAGGCAGGTCAGGTGGTCTCAGAGTTTTCCACAATTTATTGTGATACACACAGTCAAAGGCTTTGGCATAGTCAATAAAGCAGAAATAGATGTTTTTCTGGAACTCTCTTGCTTTTTCCATGATCCAGCAGATGTTGGCAATTGGATCTCTGGTTCCTCTGCCTTTTCTAAAACCAGCTTGAACATCAGGAAGTTCACAGTTCACATATTGCTGAAGCCTGGCTTGAAGAATTTTGAGCATTACTTTACTAGTGTGTAAGATGAGTGCAATTGTGCGATAGTTTGAGCATTCTTTGGCATTGCCTTTCTTTGGGATTGGAATGAAAACGAACCTTTTCCAGTCCTGTGGCCACTGCTGAGTTTTCCAAATTTGCTGACATATTGAGTGCAGCACTTTCACAGCATCATCTTCTAGGATTTGAAATAGCTCAGCTGGAATTCTATCACCTCCACTAGCTTTGTTCATAGTGATGCTTTCTAAGGCCCACTTGACTTTACATTCCAGGATGTCTGGCTCTAGGTGAGTGATCACACCATCGTGATTATCTGGGTCGTGAAGATCTTTTTGGACAGTTCTTCTGTGTATTTTTGTGTATTTTTGCCACCTCTTCTTAGTATCTTCTGCATCTTTTAGGTCCATACCATTTCTGTCCTTTATTGAGCCCATCTTTTCATGAAATGTTCCCTTGGTATCTCTAATTTTCTTGAAGAGATCTCTAATCTTTCCCATCCTGTTGTTTTCCTTTATTTCTTTTCATTGATTGCTGAGGAAAGCTTTCTTATCTCTCCTTGCTATTCTTTGGGACTCTGCATTCAGATGCTTATATCTTTGCTTTTCACCTTCGCTTTCACTTCGCTTCTTTTCAAAGCTATTTGTAAGGCCTCTTCAGACAGCCATTTTGCTTTTTTGCATTTCTTTTCCATGGGGATGGTCTCGATCCCTGTCTCCTGTACAGTGTCACGAACCTCATTCCATAGTCCATCAGGCACTCTATCTATCAGATCTAGGCCCTTAAATATATTTCTCACTGTATAATCATAAGGAATTTGATTTAGGTCATACCTGAATGGTCTAGTGGTTTTCCCTACTTTCTTCAATTTAAGTCTGAATTTGGCAATAAGGTGTTCATGATCTGAGCCACAGTCAGCTCCTGGTCTTCTTTTTGATGACTGTATAGAGCTTCTCCATTTTTGGCTGCAAGGAGTATAACCAATCTGATTTCGGTGTTGACCATCTGGTGATATCCATGTGTAGAGTCTTCAGTAGAATTTTTCCTCCCTGTGTTTTCTTGTTTCAGCCTTTTCTTTTTCACTTAAAGAAAACCCTTTAACATTGGTTATATGGTTGGTTTAGTATTGATGAACTCTTTTTTTTTTAATTTTTACTTGTATGTGAAATCTTTATTTCTACTTCAGTTCTGGATGATAATATTATTGGGTATCCTAGGTTTTAGGTTTTTTTCCTTTCAGTACTTTAAAATATATCATGGCACTACCTTCTGGCCTGCAATGGTTTTGCTGAAAAAATCACTCCATAATCTAATGGGGTATCCCATGTATATAACTCTTTGTTTTTCTCAGTTGCCTTTAAAATTCTCTTTAGCTTTTGTCATTTCTATTATGATACGTCTTGGTGTGAATCTTTTGGGTTCATCTTGTTTGGGCCTCACTATGCTTCCTGAAACTGGGTATCTGTTTGCTTCTTTAGGTTAGGGAAATTTTCAGCTATAATTTCATCAAATACAGTTTTTAACCCCTTTCTATGTCTCTTTTTCTTCTGGGACCCCTATAACATGAATTTTAGTATGCTTGATGTCATTCTGGAGGTTTCTTAGACTATTCTCATTTTTAAAAATCTGCTATTTTGACTAGATGATTTCCACTATTTTATCTTCTGGATTATTTATGCATTCTTGTGTATCACCTAATCTGCTATTAATTCCTTCTCATGTATATTTGAGTTATTGTGTTCTACAGCTCTGACTGGTTCTTTTTATATACTTTATATTCCTTTGTTGAAGTTCTCACTTTGTTCATCTAATCTTTTCCCAAGTTCAGTTAGCATTATTATTACTATGGCTTTGAACTCTTAATCAGGTAAATTATTTATCTCTGTTTCACTTGGTTTTTTCCAGGGTTTTATCTTATTCTTCTCTTTGGAACATATTCCTTTGATTTCTCGTTTTGTTTAACTTTCTCTCTTGGTGTCTATTAAATAAGGTAAAACATCTACCCGTCTGGGTCATGAAGGCATATCCTTGAATTGGAGCATCCATATGGAGTCTACATGTGCCCTGTGGTTCAGTGAGAAGGCTAGATCTGGAGTGAGCACAGGCTGTATTTTCCCCCAGGGTGTGCGCTGGCAACTTCTGAATTGATGAGAAGTAGGGCTGGATTGAGAGGGGCTGGAGTCATATCCATTGTGAAAGAGGGTTTCTTGAATTTTAGCCTATCACAGTTGTGTGACCCAAGACCTTTAAAGTCACATATTTTCTCTTTGGAATAAGAGTAATAATTCCTTCTCCATATACTTCACCACAAACTCAACTATAGTGAAATTGTTCTTTAAAATGAATTTCTCATCACAATTAAAACATTTTTTCCTAAATGAAGTTTTATACTGACTGAGTAGCATCTTAGGGGCTTCCCAGGTGGCACCAGTGGTAAAGAACCCATCTGCCAATGCAGGATACTTAAGAGGCAGGGATTCAATCCCTGGGTCGGGAATATTCCCTGGAGGAGGGCATAGCAACCCAGTCCAGTATTCTTGCCTGGAGAATTCCATGGACAGAGGAGCCTAGCAGGCTAAGTCCATAGTGTCACACAGAGTTGGACATGACAGAAGCGACTTAGCATGGCACTGCACAGTAGCATCTCAGAGATCTTGAAGGCATGGGGAATACTTGAAACTTTACCTAGTTTACTTTGGTAGCTATACTATATCCTGTCTTACATACAGACCTAAAGATCAATGAATGAGCTTTAGATATGAAATAAAAATAATTTATTTTATTCTCTTTTCTGCAAGAAGAATAATTTTCTGTATTCTGGCCTACTCCAAGTTGTGAAAGTGTCACTGGATGTAGGCAATCAATCCTTGGAAGTAGGCACTAAAATAATACAACATCTAAGAATATCAGATAAATAGCAGAGATGAAATTTAAAATGCTTTTCATAAAGATTCTACTTTATATTTAGCTAAGTAATATATGGAAAAATTGCCACCTTTCAACACTGAAGTGATTACCACCACTGTTACTGCAAAGGCTGATGCTTGGGCAATACCTGCAGTGGAATTAAATTAATGGAATTGATTTGTAGATTCATTTTTTCAAAAAAGTAGCTTTTGGAGAAAAATACAAATTTTCACTTAATTTTCAAAATTTTCCCATAAATGTTACCTATGTCTAATTGACTTCCTGCTATTGAACCCATGTTTCTAGAATAGATCAAAATTCGATTATTAGACATTTCATACTTTCTTAGAAAAACACAGTGATGAAAGCAAAGCTGGTAGCACTTTATATGTAAGAGAAAACACTTAATGGATACTTATTACATGCCAAATCTTGGCTAATCACTTTACATATGTTGGCTAATTTAATTACTCAAAAGAACAATGTAGGTATTACTGCTGTCGTATTTTCGCATATAGGCTCTGAGAGATTATGCAACTTACTCAAAGTCACATAGATGATAAGTGTGGACCTGAACTAGAACCCAGAGTGTCCAAAGTATTTTCTCTCTAGATTCTTCATTTTTCATGAAATGTGCTGAGGGGCACTCTTGACTGCCTGTCTTTTCATCACTGCCATTTGATTTAATTTTGCTGTTCAACAACTTGTATGCTTAGGAGATATTTGATTCTACAGAGGAGCAATGGGTCTTTTTCTCCTCACTTCAACCTTGTTTTCATGGATATATGGTTGTGAAAACCTAGGGAAAATGGAGATAATGAGAAGTTCAAGGTATATATTCTATGTGTTAGAATAAAAGAAACAGAATTTTTTCATAGTCACAGCCCATTGTGATTCTGAGAAATATTATCACTAAATAGAAAAGTGAAAGCATGTACTTTGTAATATTTTCATGTTTTCTGTGTTCTAAAAATCTAGGTGTTTTTTTTGTTTATAATGGAACCAAACCAAAATCAATACAGTACAAAAATAATAATTATGTGTGTGTATGTGTATGCATACATATATATACAGCTGACCCTTAAACAGCAAAGGTTTTAACTTCACCTGTTCACTTATCTGTGGAATTTTTTCATAGTATATACTACAGTACTGCACAATCCACAGTTAATTGAATCTTTGGATATATAACTGTTGAGGTAAAAGCTGGATAATTGACTGCAAGGAAGGCTGGCACCTCTAAACCCCTATGTTGTTCAGGGGTCAACTGCATATATATATGCAGTATACATATATAACTGTAAAGATATATTACAGGGTCAACTGTAAATATATATATATATATATATTTATTTATATATTCATGTTCAGTTCAGTCACTTAGTCATATTCAACTCTTTGTGACCCCATGAACTGAAGCACACCAGGCTTCCCTGTCCATCACCAACTTTTGGAGCATGCTCAAACTCATGTCCATTGAGTAGCCGGTGAAGCCATCTGACCATCTCAACCTCTGTCGACCCCTTCTCCTCCTGCCTTCAGTCTTTCCCAGCATCAGGGTTCTTTCCAGTGAATCAGTTCTTCATGTCAGGTGGCCAAAGTATTGTAGTTTCAGCTTCAGCATCAGTCCTTCCAATGAACACCCAGGACTGAACTCCTTTAGGATGGACTGGTTGGATCTCCTTTCAGTCCAAGACTGAACTCTCAAGACTCTCCTCCAAAACCACAGTTCAAAAGCATCAAATTTTCAGCACTCAGATTTTTTTATAGTCCAACTCTCACATCCGTACTTGACTACCAGAAAAACCGTAACTTTGACTAGATGGACCTTTATTGGCAAAGTAATATCTCTGCTTTTTAATATGCCGTCTAGGTTGGCCATAACTTTTCTTCCAAGGAGCAAGCCTCTTTTAATTTCATGGCTGCAGTCACCATCTGCAGTGATTTTGGAGCCCCCAAAATAAAGTCTGTCACTGTTTCCATTGTTGCCGCATCTATTTGCCATGAAGTGATGGAACCAGATGCCATGATCTTAGTTTTCCGAATGTTGAGTTTTAAGCCAGCTTTTCACTCTCCTCTTTCACTTTAATGAAGAAACTCTTTAGTTCTTCACTTTCTGCCATAAGTGTGGTGTCCTCTGCATATCTGAAGTTATTGATATTTCTCCTAGCAATCTTGATTCCAGTTTGTGCTTCATCTAGCCTGGCATTTCACATGATGTACTCTGCACACAAATCAAATAAGCAAGGTGACAATATACAGCCTTGACGAACTTTTCCAGTTTGGAACCAGTCTGTTGTTCCATGTCTAGCTCTATCTATTGCATCTTGACCTGGATACAGATTTCTCAGGAGGCAGGTCAGGTGGCCTGGTATTCCCATCTCTTGAAGAATTTTCCACAGTTTGTTGTGATCCACAGAGTCAAAGGCTTTGGGGTAGTCAATAAAGAAGAAGTAGATATTTTTCTGGAACTCTCTCCTTTCTATTGTCTAACAGATGCTGACAGTTTGATCTCTCATTCCTCTGCCTTTTCTAAATCCAGCTCGAACATCTGGAAGTTCTTGGTTCACATACTGTTGAAGCCTCACTTGGAGAATTTTGAGCACTACTTTGCTGGCATGTGAGATGAGTGCAATTGTGCAGTAGTTTCATCATTCTTTGGCACTCCCTTTCTTTGGGATTGGAATGAAAATTGACCCATTATTTAGATGTATCTATTGGTAGATAAGGTATGTAGGTACATTTGTATGTAGGCACATATGTAAAGTATGTTAAGGTACATTTGCTAGGATTGATGTGACAAGCTATATACCTTAGTTGAGGATGGGGAATTATTAATTGAACCTGATTCTAAAGTTCAAATTTATACTTGCAAGGAATTTAGTCTGGAATCTCATGTACAAATAGCAACAATAATATTGAAAGCAGCTAATACTTGAGCAGCAATGCTTTGTGCCCCTCACAGTGCTCATTGCTCTATGTGTGTTCTCTCATTCTTACCTCTATAGGATAAAATAGGAATTTTCAGAAGTGAAGGCCTCTGGCAGAATCTCAGTGGCCACAATGACAATGCATTGTTTTCTTTGGGTGCTCCTTGTCCCCCCTCATCTGCCCCAAATAGCCTTAGATAAAGGTCTTGAAGAAAAATGTCCTTCTGCCACTATTTTTGTACTAAATAGCAGTCAGATTTATTGGGGCCTACTGTGGCCATTAGCTATGCACTTGACCTTGGTGTTCAGATGTGTTACTGAAGTGTTACCTGCTTGTGTTTGCATGAATATTGTCAACTTAGATCCAGCCTCTCAAGAAAACCTACTAATAACCTGTAGTGCTGAGAGTTCTGTCATTGGCTTCCAAGGACAGTGACTTGCTGTAAGCTAGGTGATTTGTCCTTCTAACCCAGCAGAAAAGGGTAGGACATAGATAGAAAATATAGCAATTTCTTTGATGCATCCTAAGTACTTTCCCAATACCTTAGTACTTAGCTAAAATGGAATGAATGACCAATCTGTGCATTAATATATTTCTGTACATCACCAACAAAGAAAGGTTGGTAGTGGATTCTTTTAATTATAAAAATTCTTTGACTTATTCAATACTGCCAAATTGGTGGCACATCTATAGTGTGGTGGCACAAAAATAGTTTTTGTGTGACTTTGCAATCATTTGTGCAAAATAGTTTTAAAAAAAAAGCCCTAACAAATAAGATCTGTGAAAGTGAAAGTCACTCTGTTGTGTCAGACTCTTTGTGACCACATGGACTGTACGATCAATGGAATTATCCAGGCCAAAATACTAGTCGGTAGCCATTTCCTTCTCCAGGGAATCTTCCTGACCCAGGGGTCGAACCGATATCTCTTGCGTTGCAGGCAGATTCTTTACCATCTGAGCCACTAGGGATGCCAAATTGCTATGTTAGAAAACTTTAAACAAACTAATAACTTGAGTTAACTCTGGTACCCACTGATGGAATTATTTGAATGACTGATTAGTTCTTTTCTGGCTTTAGATCCTAAAGTAGGGAAGTAAGTATATAGCAGATTTATAGGAACTTTTCTTCCTTGTGTCAAAGGGCATAGCACTCTTTCTGAGGACTGGACACAGAATGCCCAAAGTAGGGCTTGACTTAGCAGAGCCAGAAGACTGGTTTCTATCAGAAGCATAGAGAGAGGAGGTGGGACTTCACAGAAACTGATTTCACTTGCTAATCAAGTCATAGTTTGGGGTTTTAATCACAGTTATGACAACACTTAGCTCTGTGCTCTGGTGAAAATCACTTTATTCTGTTATTCTTACCATCGTGCACGCTGTGTGCTAAGTTGCTTCAGCTCTGTCTGACTGCAACTGCATGGACTGTAGCCTGCCAGGCTCCTCTGTCCATGGAATTCTCCAGGCAAGAATGTTGGAGTGGGTTGCCATGCCCTCCTCCAGGGAATCTTCCCAACCCAGGGACCAAACCCACATATCCTACATTGGCAGGCAAGTTCTTTACCACTAATGCCACCTGGGAAGCCCACTCTTACCCTCACCATCTCTCAAATGAGTGAGTCTCATGAAATGACACTGAAGTCCTTTCTAACTTAAAGTCTAAGAGCTCTCATTCTGATCATTCACCTGCTGAAACCTTGTGTGGAATTCTGAGGATTAGTTTGTGAAGGTTTCTGAAGCATTTGTGAAAGTTTCAATTTAGAAAGTAACCAATTTTACATTGACTACATGAAGCCCCTTATGCATATTTTTGCAAGGGAAATGTGGGGCCACTTAATATTTTTTAACTAAAAGAATCTATTAGTTTGATCTTCAGTGTCATATTTTTCTTAAGAGGAGCATGTAACTGTGAATGGAACATAGACCTTACATTACAAAGACATCTTCATCAGTATTTTTGTCTGTATTACCTATATATGACAAAAGTCATTGGATGAAATGCTTTTTGACATAAATGAGAAACTTAGCTTTTGTGGTTATGGAAAAAGTGACAAAAGATAGGAGTCAGAAAGGTCTGGCTCTTTTTCCCCTCTAAATAATTTGACTAGAAGTTCACACTTGCACATGTATAGAAGCTTTCATAAGCTTTTCTATGTTGACAGTAAATTCACATCTTTATACCACTTCCCACATTAAACTGAAATCTTGTCTTCCAAATAGCCTGTGAATTGTTGCCCACCACCCATGTCTGTACACAGATGTGGGATATTTCTTGTGGAAGGACTTTAAATGGTACATATGATGTTTGTATATTTGAAAGGTAGAATTCCTTAGTATATGTGAATGCTAAATACACACATATGACATCTCTTATGTGCAGAATTTTGACTGATGAAAAGCTTAATCCTGTTGTATCTGTAATACTGAATGAAGCCTCACAGAGTTTGGGGGAAAATCTTGCTCCTTGACAAATATTTTCAAGGGATAATAGCTGCTTTTCTAGTTGTAAAAGGCAAGCTGAAACCATCCTATAAGAAGAAAACAGTGGACCTAGTAAACCAACATTTTATACTTGGACAAGATATGCAAATTTAAACAGAATTTTTTAAAAGACAAAAGTTTTTTTTATTGTTTTTTAAAAAATATAAAGTCTTCACAGTAAAAGAAAAAATTAGTTGTTTTTTTTCCTCCTACAAGAGGTTTAGGACTGTATAGAGATAGTTACATACATGGGCATCTCAAATGAGAGGGCACCAAACGTACATGTAATTGGTTGCTTTTTTCTTTCCCTCGGCAGTCTGTAAAAAATGTGAAAATGCTCCTGCTTCTGCCTAGCCATTAAAAGGCAGTGCCTGCACCATACTGTGATTTGGGAGCTGAAGAAAATGGCCAGAACTGACTGATATCTGATAAACAGTAACAGGAGTCAGTTTATTGCACCAATCGTTAAATAATGGTGCTGATTATAAGGCTGCTAACTGCAGATGCTGTAATTGTCTGTCATAAATCTTAGTCATTTGTGACAGGAGCACAATGAAAGGGAGCATCTGCTTGAGGGCAAATGACTTCTGATAAATATCAGCTCTACGAAAATGTACTTGGATGTGTCTCAATATTTTGGAGAGCCATTCATGTTGCTTCCACAAATGTGAAGTTATTATTGGTTTGTATTGATTTTGCCACCCTTTTTTTTTTAAAGAGACAGAGTGACTCAAGGTTGAGTTGAATAGCATCTCAGCTCTTTATCTGATCTACTCATTTCTCTCAAATGCATGTTTGAGTGAAAAAAATAATTGCACTTTTTTCAGTAGATTGCTGTTCAGAAACACAGCCTGGGAAATTCAATATGCAGCTTATAAAAAAATAACAAAAGCCAACATTTGTTGAAGGAGGACGGAAGGCTTTTGGATTTTTACAAAGGTTATTTTTTAGAAAAGATTTTAAGTCCTAAAGTACCAATCTCTAATGAATTTTAACTGCATGAAAATGAATTACATATTCTATTATGCCTATAGAAAAATAGTGAATATTATCATATTCATTATAAAATTTACTCAAATAATAAAAACCATGTAACAAGGACTTTTAAGTTTAAAAAACTTGGAAAAGTTCATATCACATAAAACTAGCAGCCACATCTTTAAAATAGCTGCCTTTTCCCCGAAATATTTATTTCATATTAAATATTTAGTTGCTACATCAAAGACATCTTAGAAAAAGTGCAAAGCAAATAGAGTGAGGAAATACACATTTCCTGATGTGGAAAATCAACCTTGTAATGAGCTCAGACTTACAAATGTGGTTTGAAGATGGTGAAAGTTATTAATAAGTGCAGGCTATATCTGTTTATGGCTGTTGACGATTATCAGAAATATGGGTCTCTTATCAGAAGTTTCCATATTAAGAAAGTAAAAGTTTTGCGATCTGTTCCATGTAATTGCTTAGTTTGGGAGAATCCAGCTGAAGTGGTACAGGGGTGGCTCAGGGTATAGGGCTGAGGGAATGTGAGGACACATCGTGGAAGTGGGGGAATGCACTCAGAGAGGGAATCAGCAACTTTCTTGTGGGATGCCTGGACTCTTTCCTCTAACTTCCTCTGCCTCTATTTACAGCTCAGTGCCTTAGGTTGAAATACTGGGATATAAAGTTATCCATACATCCATAGAACAGACTCTAGGTGATAGTATTTTTGGTTTCACCATCTTATTCACAAGATACACTTTTTCTAAAAAGTCATCTCAGACTTTTCATTCTGTTCTTGACTGCAGGACAACTTGTGCTCTTCGGAATGCCTAATAACTCTAATAATCATAGATATCAAGAGCTTCCCGGCAACAGCCAGGATGTGGGACTGTCTTTAATGAAGTATTCCCTTAAAAGGAAGAGTCTCTGGTATTATTATAAGTAAATTTCCTGGGAGAATATCTGAAATATAGTGCTTTATAGTGACCCTAATTTTCAAAAAGGCAGATTTGGACAGGTTAGGCAGTCTTCAGTGGTATTTGAAGAAATAGAAAAAATAAGTCCTAAATTTCAACCTTTTAAAAGGACATGGGAGGAAGGGAGATATACAAAAAAACTTGGCATCAGATCAAACTATATTTGATTCTCAGCTCTACCAGGCAATTTTTAACCTTTATCATCTGCCATTTTTATAAGAAAGACCATTTTTATTAATACTAGAATTGTGAGCAAGATCTATAGTATCTATAAACCATTTGGTACAGTGCTTGGCACAAAGAAGACATCCAATAAATGTTTATAGCTATTCTTAATTATGATATTACTAATGGTGTATATTTACTAATTAATATTATATATTGCTGCTGCTAAGTTGCTTCAGTTGTGTCCGACTCTGTGTGACCCCATAGACGACAGCCCACCAGGCTCCCCCATCCCTGAGATTCTCCAGGCAAGAACACTGGAGTGGGTTGCCATTTCCTTCTTCAATGCATGAAAGTGAAAAGTGAAAGTGAAGTTGCTCACTGCAACCTCATGGACTGCAGCCTACCAGGCTCCTCCATCCATGGGGTTTTCCAGGCAAGAGTACTGGAGTATGTTGCCATTGCCTTCTCCAAATAATATATTAGTAGCAATTATAAATCGTATATGCTTATCTGGATTTGCATTTGCTTGTCAGTCATCTCCTGATTTTAATATTATGATTTATCTTTTTCTTCTGGAAAGAAGCTGCTAGGAAACTTAGATAAATTGTGGATTTCTACTTTTATGGGTATATTCCTATGACTAAGTGAAAAGGTGCAGCAACTATATGTTAAATACCTAAGTCTTATCCTACTGGGGTTGGAGATAACCAAAGGGATTCAGGGGAATAAGCTCTCTGATATTCATCCTTGCTTTCTCAGAGCTTGCTGTTATTGTTGGATAGAAAAATTAGTAGATAATTATATATTAATTGCCTCATTTTTACTAAATAGTGTAATGTAATAAAGTTCTGGAATAATTGGAGAGAGGACCTGAGCTAGGCTTTCAAGACCCAATGTGATTTGGATAAGTCTAGTGACCTGACTTCAGGGAGGCCATAGCGTGAGTTTAAACATGAGATTGACATGGAATGAGTTTGATGTATTTGAGTGACTCATTGAAATAAAGCAGAGAGTAATCTTGGAGCAGCATGGGAATAAATAAAGTTGAATTGGTGGTGGTGTTTGAGGTCTGGTTAGTAGTATTACCATTTTTCTCTTTAACATTAGCAGTTATTAACTCTAATGTGCCAAGCATTAAACTAAGTTTTTTCATGCTTGATTTCAGTTATACCCAACGGCAAGCCCATGTGATAGGTAATGTTATTGGTCCTAATCTTCAGGTAAGGAATTATAAATCAGTTTAGATGTGAGTCAGTATGGTATGATGGTAAAGAGCTTCATCACTATAACTGGACTGCCTGGGTCTGAATGTCAGCTTTATTAATTACCAGCTGTGTGATCTTGGGCAATTACTCATTCACTGTGTTTCTGTTTCCTTGTCAGTAAAACAGGGATAATAACAGTACCTAGCTCATAGGATTATTGTAAGGATCCAGTGAGTTAAGTTTACTTTTAGATATCCTTTGGAATATTACTCGGTATATAGTCACATGTTATATAAGTGTTTGCTGTTAAGTAAATAATGTACAGATACCAATTTTGTGGAAGAAACAGAATCACTATATGACTATTACTTATGTTGACCATTAGTTAAACCTCAGAGGATAATATACATAAGTAATTTATATTCATTATAGAAAAAATAGAACATACAAATAACAAAATTAAAGATCTTTAACTCTATTTCTCATGCATAATCATTACTCTCTGTATGTTCTTTCAAAATGTGTATTTATGAATGTATCATATGACCTGATTTTCACTTAATAACAATTAGAGTTTAGAACATTTTCTATATAAAAATAGCTACATTGTATTTTTTAATGGTTAGTAATCCAATATAAACATATGGCATATAAACTTGAACTAATCACCTACCTTTATATGCTATTTCCAGTTTCTTTTTGCTATTAAAAACAATGCTGCAGTTTATAGAATTTGTAAAACTGTCTCCTTAGGATAATTCCTAGAAGTGTAAGTCCTGACACAGAATTATTCATATTTGTCAGATACATTATATTTATATATAAAAATTTATATATATATACACACACACATATATATATTACCAAACAGCCCTACAGAAACTTTTGATAATTTCCAGTTCAATCAACAGTGTACGAGAATTGTCATCTCCCATTACCTTTGCTAACACTGGTAATTGTCCTCCTTTTAAATAGCTCAATATGAAATGGCATATCATCATTTGAAATTGCTTTATTATTACTACTGACCATAAAACTTCCAATATGCTCCAGTTCAGTTCAGTTCAGTTGCTCGTCATGTCCGACTCTTTGCGACCCCATGAATCGCAGCCCGCCAGGCCTCCCTGTCCATCACCAACTCCCGGATTCACTCAGACTTACGTCCATCAAGTCAGAGATGCCATCCAGCCATCTCATCCTCTGTCGTCCCCTTCTCCTCCTTCCCAGCATCAGAGTCCTTCCCAGCATCAGAGTCCTTTCCAATGAGTCAACTCTTCACATGAGGTGGCCAAAGTACTGGAGTTTCAGCTTTAGCATCAGTCCTTCCAAAGAAATCCCAGGGCTGATCTCCTTCAGAATGGATGGGTTGGATCTCCTTGCAGTCCAAGGGACTCTCAAGAGTCTTCTCCAATACCACAGTTCAAAAGCATCAATTCTTTCGCTCTCAGCTTTCTTCACAGTCCAACTCTCACATCCATACAAGACCACTGGAAAAACCATAGCCTTGACTAGATGGACCTTTGTTGGGAAAGCAATGTCTCTGCTTTTGAATATGCTGTCTAGGTTAGTCATAACTTTTCTTCCAAGGAGTAAGCGTCTTCTAATTTCATGGCTGCAGTCACCATCTGCAGTGATTTTGGAGCCCCCCAAAATAAAGTCTGACACTGTTTCCACTGTTTCCCCATCTATTTCCCATGAAGTAATGGGACTGCATCCCATGATCTTTGTTTTCTAAATGTTGAACTTTAAGCCAACTTTTTCACTCTCTACTTTCACTTTCATCAAGAGGCTTTTTATTTCCTCTTCACTTTCTGCCGTAAGAGTGGTGTCATCTGCATATCTGAAGTTATTGATTTCTCCCGGCAATCTTGATTCCTGCTTGTGCTTCTTCCAGCCCAGTGTTTCTCATGATGTACTTTGCATAGAAGTTAAATAAGCAGGGTGACAATATACAGCCTTGATGTACTCCTTTTCCTATTTGGAACCAGTCTCTTGTTTCTTGTCCAATTCTAACTGTTGCTTCCTGACTTGCATATGCTTACTGAGCAATTTTAAATAAATTTTCTATTAATATTATTTCCTCCCAATTTGTTAAAGAAGTTTAAATTTTGTATTGAAAGTGAATTTTCATGCTTATGATAATAACCTTTTGTTTGGCATATTTAAAAAAGTGTGTGGAATATGCTTTGATTAAAATGTGATAAGGGAAGAATGAATTTGGATCCACTGGAGAGACTTTTCCTAAATTTCAAATATAAGCATACTATGCCCTTGCTTTTTAAAACCTTTGATAGCTTCCCTTTAGCATGGGATAAAGTCTGTAGTTTAAAAAACTTGGCGTGTTAGTTCCACCATGACTTAGTTCAGTTGACTTTTCTCACCTTTTTCCCAGCCACACTCATGAATTGGTGGTATGCTAGGCCACAACAGCTTATGAGAGCAGACTGTGCACATCTCTTCTCAGCTCCACATTTAGTGATGTCACAGTGTCATGCTAGTGGCTTGAAATCAGCCATGTAGAAGTATTTATACCATTTTACTGTTCAGTCACCCAGTCATGTCCGACTCTCTGCAACCCCATGGACTACAGCACCAGTCCTCCTTGCCTCTCATCATTTCCCAAAGTTTGCCCAAGTTCATGTCCATTCCATTGGTGATGCCATCCGGCCATCTCATCCTCTGATGCCCTCTTCTCTTTCTGCCTTCAATCTTTCCCAGCATCAGGTACTTTTCCAATGAGTTAGCTGTTCACATCAGATGACCAAAATACTGGATTTTCACCTTCAACATAAGTGCTTCCAATGAGTATTCAGAGTTGATTTCCCTCAAGATTGACTGGTTTGATCTCCTTTCTGTCCAAGGGACTCTCAGGAGTCTTCTCCAGCACCATAGTTCAAAGGTATCAGTTCTTCGGTGCTCCACCTTCTTTATTGTACAGCTCTCACAACCATACATGACCACTGGGAAGACCATAACCTTGACTGTATGAAACTTTGTCATCAGAATAATGTCTCTACTTTTCAACACACTGTCTAGGTTTGTCATAGTTTTCCATAGACACCGGCAAACACTAGAAATTAGTTGGGTTTTTATTTTTCTTCCAGAGACTCAATCATTGAATATTTATCAGCATTCCACTACATAATACCCTCAACTCTAGGCATCCTAAACATCTTTTTTTTTAATGTTTTATTTTGAATAATTTAAATTCACAGAAAAAGATGCAAAATTAACACATAAAGTTCTCTATATGTCCTTTACTCAGTTTCCTCTAATTCCAGCATCTTATATAATTATAGCATAATTTTCAAAAATGGGAAATTGATATTGGTACTACACTATTTAATGAAACAAATTTAACTGTTGTTTTCAATATTGCCTGAATTTTTTTTGAAGGCAGCAAGTGTATTATATCCATTTTCACATCCGTAGTGCCTTCTGTAAGTCTGATCTAGAATCCAGCATCAGCAATTTTGTTGTTTTTTAGTTGCTAAGTCGTCTGTAGATGGACTTCCTAGGCAAGAATACTGGAATGGGTTGCCATTTCCTTCTTCAGGGGATCTTCCTGACCCAGAAATCAAACCCGCATTTCCTGTGTCTCCTGCATTGGCAGATGGGTTCTTTACCACTTATAGGCCATAAATGAATAGATTTTGAGATTGATACTGTTCATACAACATATGTATCTTTGTGTGTAAATACATCTTAACATTTCTGATCCAGTAAGCATCTCAGATAGGGTAGTAACCAGTTACTCCTGCAAACCATTATTTGGTCAACATACATCAGTGTGTGGGAGAAGCAGGGAAGCAGGCTCTCTAGTGGCAGGACTCTTGCCTATGTTCTTGACCAACTTGTTCTGCTCCAACATTGCCCATCCTTTTTAATCACACAGAAAGTGAAAGTGAAGTCGTGTCTGACTGTTTGCAGCCCCATGGACTGTAGCCCACCAGGTTCCTCTGTCCATGGGATTCTCCAGGCAAGAATACTGGAGTGGGTTGCCATTTCCTTCTCCAGGAGATCTTCCCGACCCAGGGATCGAACCCAGGTCTCCTGCATTGCAGGCAGACGCTTTAACCTCTCAGCCACCAGGGAAGCCCTAATCACACAGAACCTGCTGCTAATCAACCCATCCTTATAAAGTCTTAGGCCCACCCTTTGAGAGTCTTACCACTCCCTCATCCCCAGCTCAAGTGGCTTATCAGAGCAGTTCCTCTAACCATATATGGTCCCTTCCTTGAGGGCCATTCTGCTAAATAAAGATTTTTTTCTGTCTTGTTTTAGTACCTCTTAAAGAATAGGATCTAAGACCATAGACTGGCTACCCCCACCTTTAACCTGAATCTACCCTCAAGATAAGTTTCTTCCCTACCCTGTGCCTAAGTACATGTGTTCTTGCTTCCTTTCACCTTCCCCTGCCCATCTGATTGATAAGTTCCTTCTAACAGTAATCTCTTCCGTGTCTATAAGTCTCGATAGTAATAGGACTTATCACATGAGCCACTTTAAGCAGTAACTTTGTATCCATGAGTCTGAGCTAGCTCTAGGAGTTGGTGATGGACAGGGAAGCCTGGCATACTGCAGTCCACGGTGTTGCAAAGAGTTGGACATGACTGAATGACTGAACTGACTGACTGTATCCTCATCAAAGAACCTTACATAGAAGGACTTAGATCATGCTTGGCTTTATGGATATACTTGAGGGATAGTGCCACTAAGGAAACATTTTATTAAGGTGAATATTTGGCAGAAGTGTGCAAGATGACTGAAAGGAAAGAGTTAAAATGGCCACTGTTAGGAAAACTGGATAGAGTATTGAAATTTTGTAGGGAAGATCATCTAGTCATGATTGGGTAGTGAGCTCCTGGAGGTGGGTGGTAGTAATGAGGACAGAAAGAGCAGACAGACAGCAGAACTTAATGAAAGGTGGCCTAAGAGAAGAAAAGCTGGACAAAATTTAAATATCTTCAAGCTTCTAATTTAGAAACAGACATGGAGTCATCTGTGTAAAACCATGAACTCACAAGGAAGAGACCTAAAAAGTAAAACTTTGGTATTAGAAAAGTTTTACATCTGGAAAAGGGGTACAGAAAAGGAGAAAGAGGAAAGATGATTAATAAACTAGAAAAAGAATCTAAAAATTGAAGTATCCTGAAACCTAAGGGAAGAGATTTTAAAAGAACAAATATGGTTTTAAGGATTTTAAATATTAGTCAAAGGCAAAAGAAAAAAAAATTGCGAACCATCACTACTGCAACAACCAAAAAACCAAAGGGTAAAAGGACCTATATATATCTCATTGGTGTCGACAAGAAGGAGATCTCTAGTAGCTTTGGAATTGACAGCCTCAGAAGTAATCGAACAGCGGAAAGTCACTAGACCACAGCTCAGTGAATCCAATTCAAATTCCTGTGCCACCTACTGACTGTATTACCTTGGGTAAATGTCTTAATATCCCAGAAATTCAGTTTCTTTTCTAAAGGGAAGATAAGTGTTGTCCTACTTATTTCACAGGGTTAGTGTGAGGTTCAAAAGACAAGTGTTTATGAAAGTATTTTGAAAACTAAATTTAATAAGAGTGTGAGTTTAATAAGAGTTACTTATTTCCATTACTATAGTCATGAAAATGTGTTAGTCACTCAACTGTGTCTGATTCTTTGTGACCCCATGGATTGTAGCCTGCCAGGCTCCTCTGTCCATGGGAATTCTACAGACAAGAATACTGGAGTGGGTAGCCATTCCCTTCTCCAGACTATTGTCATAATTGGAGCCAAATGAAAGGCAAGAAGGGTTAACATAATCCTAGGAGGGTTAATGTAAAGAAAGGTAAAGGATGAGAAGGGGAAGGAAGAGATTGAGCAGTACTAGAAGAAGGAATAGGGTAAAATGAAACCTTTATTTACTTTTGTTTGAAGGCACAGGGACCCTGAACATGGGTGAAGACACATGGGGGGCACTTTCAATGTGGAGGAAGGATGATTGTGGGGATGGCACCCAGAGGAAATAAAGACTGTGATCTTTAGACATAAGGACAGACATCCCTCCTCTGAGACTGATAGGATGGGTGAGACCTTGATATAAAGACATGTCAGGATGAAGATAGCATAAATAAAATTGGTCTTATGGAACACTCTAACCATGTGCTCAAAGGATAAGAGAAGAGTGTCCAAGGAGAGTCAGGGAGAGCGTGACAGCATCTGGCTGGAGAAGCAGAACTATCATAGCAGAAATAGTGTTTGAACTTCTTCTATGATAGTATCTCCTTATGTTGGAAACAACTATGATCTCAGCCCCATGTAATCACTGAGCATTAGCTTAGTCCAAGTAGCACAACATGGCCTAATAAGAAAAAGAGTTATTCAACTCCTCTGCAGTTGAATTAGATAACAACTGTGATCATCTGATTTTTCTGAACTGAAGATTTAAGTTCATGGTTGGATACAAAATTTGTATATATTTTCCAGTTTTGAAAATCCATCTTGAAGGTGAACTTTGTACACTGAAATGTTGCATTCTCCAGGACATTTTCATGGTTTATAAGTTGAAAGGGAGAGTCATTTTGCAAATCAGAACTGTCTTAGAAATATGAATCACATGATGCACATCTGTGGTGACTTACATCTTGGATAACAAGGGACTCACATTAGGATGTAAATGTGTAAGGTAGAGTTGAGATGGGATGAGAATATACCTCTCTTCCAGCATGGTAATTGATTGGTGCTGAGTAGTGGTTTTTGTGGAAGTAAGTGCCTTTTCCTCTGCAGTTTGCCCCTACCAGATGTTAAGGTAAAGGATCAATTATCTTTCAATAACACATAGATTCTGTTATTTCTCTTATAATTAAAAAAGAAAAAGAAGTTTTCTCGTCCCATGACTCTCTCAAGTGTGGAAAAGGAAACGTGAGAGGTTTACAGGGTTTACTTTGTCAGGAGAGTGTGTAATTTCCTTGGTTCTGTCTCACCATAGCAAAAATTAGAAGCAATGGACAGACCAGTGTTATAGCTCAGTTTTATTTAGAAAGCAAAGGAAAATGCATCCTCAAGGTGTGAGGCTGGTCGGCCCAAAAGACAGAAAAGAAGCCCCCAGCTCAATTTTTGCTCCTCTTTTTATTTGTTTTTTCCCTTTTCTCCCTGGGCCTGCCCTACGTAAATTGGGCTAGCCAGGAGGGCTGTTTGTTTTACCTGAGGCCCTCAAATCTTCCTTTGCTCCATTTTCAGGGCTTTTCCCTTCTCTGTCTTTAGCCACCACCATTCTGAATTCCTTTTTCCTATTCTAATTACCTAACAGCTTCCTCTCTTACCTGACTCTGGTTGACATCTGTGTTTCAGAATCCTACTATAACCCAGTGGTTCTTAAATTTAGCTTGTGACACATGATTATATTGAGATCAGTCCTGTGGTATGTTAACTACTTATTTAAAATGGCTAAAGTTGGGATAACTGTAAATAGTAAATTTTGACACATTAAAACACTGTCCAAATTTATCCTGTAATATTATTCCCTCATCACTTATATTCTGATATATAATTTCTTAGGCAGGCGAGAAACATTATGTTAAAGTTAGAATAATGGGAACACCCATGGAATTATACCACGAGAAAGTACCACTTGTCTGTATGTCCAGAGAGAAAGTTGAGAATTGATGCTCTGGCAGTTGATGGAGCAGTGGCCCTATAGTTATTTTAGACATCACTAAAAAATCATACATGGTGAATACTTTCTTCAAAGCCATATTCTTTTAATTTGATTTTGGTCGAACACATGCCAGGTTGAAGGAGTCAAATAGTTATTATAAGATTCATCTTGAAAAGCCACAGGTCTCGTGAGACTGTGGTTCCCCACCCTGTTCCCACTCCCCTGAGACAACATTTGGGTTAAATGAATAATTGGTGTTTGCCTTATGGTAATGTAAATTTTCTTCATAACAGATTCTTTTGTGTTCGGTTGTGTCTGACTCTTTGCAACCCCACGGACTTTACCCTCCCACACCCCCAGGCTCCTCTCCATAGGATTTTGCCAGCTAGAGTTATTAGATTGGGTTTCCATTTCCTTCTCCAGGGGATCTACCCAACCCAGGGATCAAACCTATGTCTCCTGCATTGGCAGCCAGATTTTTTACCACTGAGCCATCTGGGAAGCCCTTGCTATGCTAGTACTAATGTACCATTGGGTCGCAAAGAGTTGGACGTGACTGAGTGACAGAACAAACAAAAATTGGACTTAATCATTGCCTCATATTTTGTTAGGCTTTTTCCTTAAATTGTCTGTTAGAACTATATTCCTGACAAATGGTCAATATGTTAGGTAATTTATCAGTTTCATTTTGATTGGGGATATTCCTCCAGAACCCCTCCTCCTTTTTTTGCTCCAGTCCAAACTAGTTGCTTTCTAGACTGATACATAAGCATTGTCTGGGATTTCCTACTGCCTTAGTTCTAGAAATTTACTTTGCTTCTCTTGCTTGGTTTGACTCCCATGTCTAGTTTTTCTCCTTTATTTTCTTATTGTGGTGGTTTCTAGTAGTTTCTTGAGAAAGTGAGTAAAAGGGATAAATATTTTTAAATCCTTCAGGTCTGAAAATGTTTATAATCTACCTTGACATTTGGGTAGGTGTAGAACTGGTGTGGAAGAAATGTATCCTCAGTATTTTGAATACCATTGCTTCATTGTATTCTAGCTTTTCAAGTTCCTATTGAAAAATTTAAACTGGCTGATTGCTGATCCATCAGCTATAACCTCTCTAGAAGATATTAGGATCTTCTTTTTATCCCTAAAGTTCTAAAATAATCACAGTGATGAGTTATGGCATATAACTTTTGTAGTCTAGTTAGGAATCTATAACTTTAAGTCTTTTAGGGATTGGGAAATCTAGTGGTTAGTTTGTGATGGTTTCCCACCAGGGTCCAGCCCCCCGCAGGATCCAGGGAAACCCGAAGGAGAAACGGCGTCGGCGATTGATTTAGAGAGAGAGGGAGACAGATAAGAATGTTGTCGATAAGAAAATAGAGGAGAGAAGAAAAGAGGCTGATGTTCCTTGGTTTATACAGAAAATCAATAAAGTCTCAAGACAAGAGACTTGCACCGTCTACGTGAGGCCGCAGGTGCCTTCCCCGGTCTCCTGAGGGAGTGAAGGCACAGGGGCCTTCCCGGTCAGGTCTTAGAAACCCAGGCAAATAAGTAGACACGGCGGATCTCTGTACTCCAGATGGAAACTAGCCTGAAAGAGAGAGTAAGAGGAGGAAAATGATTGACACGAGGAGATCAAGCTGCTTTGATGAGCAAGATCCATAGCTTTATTTTTAAACAGTTCTTATATACCTTTTTGTACACAGAGGGAAATGAAAGATGCAAGGTCATACAGAATCAGCCCAACATTCCGGCAGTTTTGCCCTTATCGAAACCATGATTTTTTTTTGCATGCCTTTTCCACAAATAATGTTGTGTTCAGTATCTTCTGGCCTTGGAGGCCTGTGAACATTGTATGACCCTCTTTTGATAAAGGCTGCTCAACCAAAGAACTTATTTTCCCTCAAAGTGTTTTTTTTTTATATTTCTAGTCTATGTCAGCCTCAGAAAGTGCCAAAAGAGTTACGTTTTTCACAGAGCAAAGGTGCAGCGAGTCACAAGAACCAATTAGCTCAAAAGTCTGATATGGTTAAATTTAAGGCTACACGTTTTTTTTTTTGCATTTTCACTATGTTAACTAACACATTCCCAGGTGCACAGTGGATAAGAGATATGGGAACTTAGCAACAAGCATTGGCCCAATAATGAAATCCTACACCAGCACTAGCACTGCTCTAATAACTTTTAACTCTTTCAAAGGCTCTGTGTCTTAGGCTTTGCGTGCTTCTCACAGTTGGGAGGCTGTAAATAATTCTATGCATAGCTGCAAGAGTTTGGATATATGTACCAAGCAAGCTAGAATGCTAACAGAGGGGGTTTGATTTGAGATATTTCTCTCATGTCCAGGAGACTTATTAGCTATAGCCCTAAGTTGATTTTCTTCAGAGAAAGGTGGTCAGGGTTAGCCCCCTGTTAATGTCAGAGGAGTTGGTGAAAGTCATGAAACAGTAAAACAGACAGATGCTGGTTTTGGGGTAGAATGTTCGAGAAAGCCTAGGGAGCCCCTTGAGCTCTGAAGCCTTGCTTAACAGTTTTCTTTTACATGACCCTGTCATGGATGGGATCTCCGTGGCAGCTCCTGGCAGTTTCCTTCCCTTTCTTATGATTTCTCTTTCTGGAATTCCTGACTGTCAGATTAAAGATTCTTGGATTGACTCTCTACTTTTCTTATGTTTTGCTCCTACTTTTGCATTATTTTGTCTTTTTATTCTACATTCTGGAAGATTTCCTCAACTATATCTCCTAAACATCTTGTTGAAGTTTTGCTGTCATATTTTTAAAGATTTTAAGAGCTTTTTATTGGTCTTATTTCATGGATGCAATAGTTTTCTTATCTCACTTTTAATTGCTTCTCTCTGACTTGTCTTTGTTTTCCTAAAGCATTTGGTGATCTTTGGATTCATTTCATATTTTTTAACTTTTTATTTTGTATTGGGGTATAGCTAGTTAACAATGTTGTGATAGTTTCAGGTGATCTATGAAGGGACTCAGCTGTGCATATACATATATCCATTCTCCCCCAAACTTCCCTCCCATCCAGACTGCCACATAACACTGGACAGAGTTCCATGTGCTATATGTAGCAGGTCCTTGTTGGTTATCCATTTTAAATATAGCACTGATCACCAAGAAAGTATTGGGAGTTTTTTGTGTGTCCATGCACACGCACATGTGCACGTGGGTATGTATTCACATGCACGTGCATGTGGCAGAGACAGAAGCAGCTTTCCTGATCTAGTTGGTTACCCTGCCGGATGTGAGGTGGCTGCCTACAAAGCCCTGGGGTGTTCTGGTGTTAGTGCTGGTGGGCAGAGCCAGGTTCTGGGGTGGATTGTTGTGTGGCCAGCAGTCTCAGATAGAGCATTGGCCACTGATGGGTGAATCTGGTTTCTAACATAGCTGGCTGCAGGGCCTTCAGTGTCCTAAAGCTCATGTCACCCTGCTGGTATGTGGGGTTGAGTCACAAGACAACTGGCTAGGTGGTCCAAGATGTCTAGGAGCTGGTGCCCATCGGCTGGTGGGTGAGCTGTGTCCTGACATTGCAAACTGTTGGCCTGTGGTGGTCCTAGACCTTCTGTTTACCTGCTGAAGGGCAGGGTCAGGACCCACTGGATCCCTGGGCTATTCTTGCCCACTGATGGGTGAGGCTCGTCTTGGGCTCATACTGTTGGGCAGAGTCAGGGCCCAGGGTCTCTGGCTGCAGGGACCAAGCATCCCATAGCTGGAGTCAGCCTGCTGATGGGCAGGAATATCTGCCTGCCTAGTTGTTTGTCCTGAGGTGTGCCAGTACTGGTGCTAACAGGCTGGTGGACAGGGTTAGATCCTGGTACTAATACACTACAAGGAGGATTCCAGAACTGCGCTTCTTAGTACCAGTTTCTTTGTGGTAGAATGAGCTTTCAGAATGACTGCCAATACTGTCTGTGTCCCCAGGGTGAGCTCAAATTGCTTCCTACCTCTCTGGAGGCTCTCCAAGTTCAGCACATGGGTCTTACTCAGACTTCTTTCAAATGAGTGCTTCTGTCCTGAGTTTTGGAGGGTGTGAAATTTTGTGGGTGCCTTTTAAGTGTGAGGGCTCTATTTTCCACATCCCTCTGAGATTTCTGAAAGAAAGCCATATTGGCCTTCAAAGCCAAATGACCTGGGGGCTCCTCTTCCTGATGCAGGACCCCCGGGCTGAGGAGCCCAATGTGCAGCTTCAACTCCTTCTTAGGGAGAACCTCTGCAATTATGTGGGTTGCCCATCCCACATTATGGGTCTGGACTATATCATGTCTCTCCTCCTCCTACCCATCTTACTATGGTTCCACCTTTATCTTTAGTTGTAGAATATCCTTTCTTCAAGTCTTGTCTTTCTCATCAATAGTTACTTCATAAATAGTTAATTTTATTGTGCCCGTAGGAGGAGATGAGCTTAGGGTCTTCCTACTCTATCATCTTGGACACTGGGTTACACTTAAAAAAAAAAGGTGGGGGAGAGAAAGATGAAAGCATGCTCTATAATACCCAGATATTATGCAAAAATCTTATTTTTGTATAATACAGGTGTCTCAAAGGCAAGGCTGCAGGTGTGGTTTCTCAGTTTGTTCAGTGTATGAAGGTGCCTGACCAAGAAACAGGCAAGGAGCACCTTTTATTCACTCCCAGGATCCCTCTTCTAATTGGCCTCTCCAGAGGCAACATTTTTTAAAAAGTTTTATTTAAGTATAGTTGATTTACAATATTGTATTAATTTCTGCTATACAGAAAAATGATTCATATATATATATATATATATATTCTTTTCCATATTCTTTTCCCTAATGGTTTATAACAGGATATTGACTATAGTTCTCTATGTTATACAGTAGGACTTTATTGTTTATCCATCCTGGTTTGTACCTGCTAATCCCAGACTCCCAATCCTTCCGTCCCCACCATCCTTTCCCCTTGGCAACCACAAGTCTTTCTGTTTTACAGATGGTTCATTTGTGTCAAGTTTTAGATTCCACATATAAGTGATACCATATGGTATTTGTCTTTCTCTTTCTGTTTTATGTCACTTACTGTGATAATCTCTAGGTCCATCCATGTTAGCCGAGCAACATTCCATGGCCCTCCACTCCAGTACTCTTGCCTGGAAAATCCCATGGACAGAGGAGCCTGGTAGGCTGTGATCCATGGGGTCGCGAAGAGTTGGACACGACTGAGCGACTTCCCTTTCACTTTTCACTTTCATGCATTGGAGAAGGAAATGGCAACCCACTCCAGTGTTCTTGCCTGGAGAATCCCAGGGATGGGGGAGCCTGGTGGGCTGCCGTCTATGGGGTCACACAGAATCAGACATTACTGAGGTGACTTAGCAGTACCAGCAACATTCATTGTGTGTGTGTGTGACCACATCTTTACCCATTTGTCTGTTGGTGGACATCTAGGTTGTTTCCATGTCTAGGCTACTGCAAATAGTGCTGCTATGAACATAGGGATACATGTATCTCTTCAAATTATACTTTTGTCTTGGATATATGCTCAGGAGTGGGATTGTTGGATCACATGGAAACTCATAGGGTAACATTTTAAAAATCATCTGCCCAGAGAATAGCATCTTTTCCCAATTATTGCAAAGTACTTTAGAAGTAGTCCCATTGCAAGATGAGTCCTAAACTGAAGGTCAGAAGAAACAAGACATAAACAATGGCTCATCCCCTGGTGCGTAAAGATTTGGAGAGGTTATTGGAAAGGCATAGGAGGGATAAAGCAATATTACAAATACCTCAGAGGAATCGTAGAAGGAACGGATGTTATTTAACTTGGAAAAGAAAAGAAAGCACATATTAAAAGATGTTTAAAAATAAGAGATGAACTCTTTCAAAGAACAGAATGACTGGTTGCTCTTAAATTTTATCCCAAGGGAATCAGTAGTTCTTTACTGGAGAAACAGAATCACTTCCTGGCAATGAAGACTATCATCAACATTAGAAGTTGTGGCAGATCCTCTTTAAGAGGCGTTATAAAATGAGAGGTATGCCCACCTAGGAGGAGTGTTAGTTGATTCCCCTTTAGATATTACAGGATTAACTAAAGTTTCTAAATATAACAGTTTTGTAGTTATTGTTCCTTTCGGTTGAAAAGGAAGTATGGAAAGCCCTTGATTTTCATAGACACTTAGTTCTGGAGTTCTCCAGTGGAGAGATTCCTGAGTGCCCAAAATTGCCATGCAGAGAACTGCTGATGATGTTGAGAGTGGTGGGTCTAGGAATCAGGAGATCATTTATACTAGTATAAAAATCTCTTTGCAAAAGATGTTTCAGTCTTTTTCCTTTCTGCTCCCTTACCTTTCTTTTCTGATAGTCAAAATTTGGTTTCTGGTACAGACGTTTTTTGCTTGAAAGTTTATTAAGTTGTAACTACTGTTATTATTATGTTAATTTCCTGCTCTGGGCACACAGTGTTCTTCTCTGTTTCCAATATATACTTCCTACCTTTTCTTATATTCATTTATTCTTGCATTCATTCAACAAATATTTACTAGAGCTGTGTATGTATCACTAATGTGCTGGTCACTGAGAATTAAATGGCGAACTATATATGACCCTTACACTCAAGGATGTCTCACTTTAGAGGAAAGATAGGCAAATAAACAAAAGTACTTTCCACATCAGATGCTCATGTCCTAAAATGGTTTCCTGCATATGTCAAATAGCATGATTCTGTGTAGTGCACCCACCCAGACACTGACTTTGTTTACACATATGATTTCTCATTTATTGCTTTATGTACACAGTGTATGTATATGTGCACACACATATATGTATTGAGTGTGTGTATATACATTTATACATAGTGTTTATATTGCTATCATCTATATCTATCTTGCTCCCAAACTAAATTTTAAGGTAATTAATAACTAATATTTTATTGGTAATTTACTAGATGTTTGCTGTGCTAAGTACTTTATATATAATCATGTTATTTATTCCTCATAGCAATCTCTGAGTGTTGGTTCAATTACTATCCACATTTGCATATGAAAAGCCAAGCACTGAGAGGTTAGGTAACTTGCCCAAGACTATAGAGCTAATAAGCTGCAAAGCCAAGATTTGAACCCAGAAGTATGACTTCAAGGTTACAAAGAACTTTAGCTTATATTATCCCATCTGATCCCTGTAATGCTCTATCCAGCAATCAGGGATTTCATTCTCATTATAGAGATGAAGACCTTCATGGTTTTGTTGACTGAGGGATATTGTTTTTGAAATTTTACTTTTGCAAGGACAGATGATACTTGCTGATAATATTTAGGGTATATAACAATTTTAATGTTCAGTCATGAGTGTATATGTGCATGTGTGTGTGTTCAGTTGCTTAGTCTTGTCAGAGTCTTTGTGACCCCATGGACTGTAGCCTGCCAAATTCCTCTGTCCACAGAATTTTTCCAGGCAAGAATACAGGAGTGGGTTGCCATGCTCATGTCCAGGAGATCTTCCCAACCCAGGAATTGAACCCACATCTCTTGCATTGCTGGCAGATTCTTTACTGCTGAGCCATACCAGGAGAGCCCCTTTGAGAGTTTGTGATGTGAAAGTCACTCAGTTGTGTCTGACTCTTTGTGACCCCATGGACTAAACAGTCCATGGAATTCTCCAGGCCAAAATACTGGAGTGGGAAGCCATTCCCTTCTCCAGAGGACCTTCCCAACCCAGTGATTGAACCCAGGTCTCCCATATTTCAGGTGGACTCTTTAGGGAAGAGTTTAGTTGTTGCTAAGTACATCCAGAGCATTAGGAGACCAGCAAGATGATGGTACCTTGAAGGCTGTCACCTTTAGATGCTCCCTCAGTTTATCTAATCCTAACCCCAAGTCTGAAGAGCCAACAGCTTAAGGGCAGAATTTAGGGGGCAGGCAGATTTGCTTACATGACAATGCTCAACTCATAAACATCACCTTTGCTAAATTGGTTTTCCTTTTAGTTTTTGATAAATATTTAATAAATATGTATCAAATGTTGAAACACTTGCCATCCTTCTAGTTAATCTAGATTTGAGACTTTTGACTCATTCCCAGACTTTCTCCATCCCATCTCATTAAAATCCCTCCCAATTCCTGTAGCTGCTTCCTTGGTAAAAGGGTTTGAGTTCCTTAGTACTCAATTCTTTCACTATCTGTTCTCAGTATGTTATGCATGCTTATAGGTAATGAGAAGAAAATACAGAATGAAGACTTTCACTGGGATAGGTGACAGAATTTGTTGTTCAGTCATTCAGTCCTGACTGACTCTGCAGCCCTAGGGAGTGCAGCATGCCAGGCTTCCCTGTCCTTCACTATCTCTCAGAGTTTGCTCGAATTCATATGCATTGATTTGGTGATGCCATCCAACCATCTCATCCTCTGTTGTCTGTCCCCTTCTCCTCCCGCCCTCAATATTTCCCAGCATCGGGGTCTTTTCCAATGAGCCAGCACTTTGCATCAGGTGGCCAAAGTATTGGGGCTTCAGCATCAGTCCTTCCAATGAGTATCCAATGAGTATCCAAAGGTTGATTTCCTTTAGTATTGACTGGTTTGATCTCCTTGCAGTCCAAGGGACTCTCAAGAGTTTTCTCCAATACCACAGTTTGAAAGCATCAATTCTTTGGCCCTCAGCCTTTTTATGATCCTACTCTCATATCCATACGTGACTACTGGAAAAACCATAGCTTTGACTATATCGATCTTTGTTGGCAAAGTGACAGAATAGTGGACAACTATTTTCCTGTGTTTAAAAAATGTTTATTATGAATATATACTTAGTAATAATTTTCAAAAAATATTACTGAAATTATATGTTAATACTAATTGTACAAAACAAACAGCAGTTTAAATCAGACTGTCAAATTTATTCTTTTAAGGGCTGAGTAGTATTCCATAGTGTATATGTATCACAGCTTTCTTATCCATTCATCTGCTGATGGACATCTAGGTTGCTTCCATGTCCTGGCTATTATAAACAGCGCTGCAATGAACATTGGGGTACATGTGTCTCTTTCAATTCTGGTTTCCTCGGTGTGTATGCCCAGCAGTGGGATTGCTGGGTCATAAGGCAGTTCTATTTGCAATTTTTAAGGAATCTCCACACTGTTTTCCATAATGGCTGTACTAGTTTGCATTCCCACCAGCAGTGTAAGAGGGTATACAGAGTGAAGTAAGCCAGAAAGAAAAACACCAATACAGTATACTGACACATATATATGGAATTTAGAAGACAGTAATGATGACCCTGTAGGTGAGACAACCAAGAGACACAGAGGTATAGAGTGGACTTTTGGACTCTGAGGGAGAGGGAAAGGGTGGGATGGTTTGGGAGAATGGCAATGAAACATGTATATTTTCCTGTAAGAAACGAAGCTCCAATCTATGTTCAATGTAGGATGCAGGATGCACGCGGCTGATGCACAGGATGATTCAAGTAAAGGATGTGGGGTGGGAGGTGGGAGGGGGCTTCGGCATTGGGAGATTGTGTTCACCTATGGCTGATTCGTGTCAATGTATGGCAAAACAAATACAGTATTGTAAAAAAATAAATAAATAAATAAATAAAATAAAAGTCAAAAACAAAACAAACAAACAAACAAAATCAGACTGTATTACACTTAACTGATGCTGTTTACCTGGGATAATGAAGTAGTCCTATTGTAAAGGGCAAATCACTTGCTGAAAGAGAATCAGACTTTGAATAAATGAGATTTTACTGTGTTTATGTACCATAGATTTCCAAACTAAGAGTTAGAAGGTAGATCCTTGGTAATATCTAGCAAAACCCCTTCCCTACCACTTGCTACAGTGTCTCTTTTGCATGCTGAAAGGGGTGATATTATGGATTCAATAGTGCCTCGTCCATTTGTATGTTGAAGTCTTAACCGGCAGCACCTCAAAATGTGATTGTACTTGGAGATAGGGCCATTAAATAAGGTGTTAACGTGAGACCATTAGAGTGGGTTCTTGTCCAATCTGACTGATATCTTTATAAGAAGAAGAGTCTGAGACATATAGAGGCACACCAGGATTGCGCATGCACATAGGAAAGGCCATGTGAAGACACCCCGAGAAGATGTCAGAAGGCCTCAAGAAGAAACAAGCCCTGATGACACCTTGACCTTGGACTTCAAGGTTCTAGAACTGTGAAAAAATAAGCCACTCAGTTTAAGCCACTCAGTCTGTGGTATCTTATTATGGTGGCCCTGGTAAGCTAATGCAAACTAAAACTCTGGCCTTTAGTTCAACTTTTCCAGTGACAGAAAACTTTTGATCTCTCTTAGCCACCCGATTTTATATTTAGCCTATATTAATTACTTTATAGATCTTTCTAGTATTGAGCTATAATTTTCGGTCTTATAACTTCTTCTCATTGGACTTGTTTCTGACTAGAGTCACATTAAATCTGTTTTTGTTCTATCTGTGTGTTTTTTTTTTTAAACAAATGATGTTTTCAAATATCTGAAGGTAATTATTTCCCTGTATTACTTGTTTTTTTCCCAGAAACATTCCCCACCACCAATTTTTTTCACTGTCTTCATATTCTATTGTTTTCAAGCCCTGTCTTTATGATGATCATGTTCTTTTCAGTCTTATAAATATTCTGTTTGTGCTGTGCTGTGCTGTTCTTAGTTGCTCAGTCATGTCTGACTCATTGTGACAGTATGGACCTTAGCCCACCAGGCTCCTCTGTCCATGGGGATTCTCCAGGCACAAATACTGGAGTGGGTTGCCATGCCCTCCTCCAGGGAATCTTTGAGGACACATAGGAAAAGTTTCCAGGTAGTATTTTTGATCACTAATGTGCCAAATTAGGATTTCCCAGGTGGCACAGTGGTAAAGAATGGTAAAGACTCTGCCTACTAATGCAGAAGACACAAGAGACAAAGGTTCAGTTCCTGGGTCAGGAAAATCCACTGGAGAAGGGAATGGCTACCCACTCCAGTATTCTTGCTGAGGAAATCCATGGAGAAAGGACTCTGGTGGACCATAGTCCATGGAGTCACACGGAGTCAAACACAATTGAGCACTCACACATTACGTGTGCAAGTAATGTGCCAAACAGACCTATTTCTTTTAGGTAGGATGAAATTTATGGTAAAAGAGGGAACCAGTAATTTGAAATATCTTTTTTTCCTTAGATGTCTAAAACAGAAATAATCATGCATTTAAGGTAAAAACATGGAGAATTAGTACCATGACTCCTTGTTCAGTTGCTAAGTCATGTCTGACTCTTTGTGACCCCATGGACTGCAGCACTCCAGGCTTTCCTGTCCTTCACTATCTTCTGGAGTTTGCTCAAACTTATGTCCATTGAGTCAATGATGCCATCCAACCATCTCATCCTCTGTCACCCCCTTCTCCTCCTGCTCTCTGTCTTTCCCAGCATCAGCATCTTTTCCGAAAAGTCAACTCTGCATCAGGTGACCAAAGTATTGGAGCTTCAGCTTCAGTATCAGTTCTTCCAATGAGTATTCAGGGTTGATTCCTTTAGGATTGGCTGGTTTGATCTCCTTGCTGTCCAAGGGACTTTCAAGAGTCTTCTCTAGCACCATAGTTTGAAAGCAATTCTTTGGCACTCAGCCTTCTTTATGGTCCAACTCTCATATCTGTATGTAACTACTGGAAAAACCATAGCATTGACTCTACAGACCTTTGTTGGCAAAGTAATGTCTCCAGTTTTTAATATGCTGTCTAGATTTGTCATAACTTTTCTTCCAAAGAGCAAGTGTCTTTTAATTTCATGGCTGAAGTCCCCATTAGCAGTGATTTTGGAGCCTAAGAAAATAAAGTCTGTAACTGTTTCCATTATCCCCCATCTATTTGCCTTAAAGAGATGGGACTGAATGTCATGATCTTCAATTTTTTCAATGTCTAGTTTTAAGCCAGATTTTTCAGTCTCCTCTTTCACCTTTATTAAGAAGTTCTTTAGTTCCTCTTCATTTGTGGCTCAGAGGTTAAAGCATCTGCCTCCAATGTGGGAGACCTGGGTTTGATCCCTGGGTCAGGAAGATCCCCTGGAGAAGGAAATGGTAGCTCACTCCAGTATCCTTGCCTGGAGAATCCCATGGACAGAGGAGCCTGGCAGGCTACAGTCGGACATGACTGAGTGACTTCACTCACTCACTCACTCAGTGTAGTATCATCTGCATATCTGAAGTTGTTAATATTCTTCTGGCACTCTTGATTCTAGCTTGTGATTCATCTAGCCTGGCATTTCTCATGATGTACTCTGCATATAAGTTAAATAAGTAGGGTGACAGTATACAGTCTTGATGTACTCCTTTCCCAATTTTGAACCAGTCCATTGTTCCCTGTCTGGTTCTAACTGTTGCTTCTTGACCTGCATTCAGGTTTCTCAGGAGATAGGTAAGGTGGTCTTGTATTCCCATCTCTTAAAGAATTTTCCACAGTTTTGTTGTGATCAACACAGTCAAAGGCTTTAGCATAGTCAATGAAGCAGAAGTAGATGTTTTTCTGGAAATCTCTTACTTTTTCTATGATCCAACTGATGATGGCAATTTGATTTCTGATTCCTCAGCCATTTCTAAATCTAGCTTGTATATCTGGAAGTTCTTGGTTCATGTACTGTTAAAGTGGTGTTAAAGTGATGCACTCAATATGCCAGCAAATTTGGAAAACTCACCAGTGGCCACAGAATTGGAAAAAAGTCAGTTTTTATTCCAATCCCAAAGAAGGCAATGCAATTCAAATTATCATGCATGTTGCATTTATACTGTTTGTGTCTCCTTTGACAAATGGTAACACAATAATGTATTTTAAAATTAGCCCCTATGGCCTGGGGTTTAGGGTTGTCCCAGAAGGTGCAAGGAGTATGAAGAGAAAATGAGAAAGGTGGCCAGACATGTGCCCCAGGAAGAATTAGAGAGGGTGCTTTAGAAGAGTAAGCTTTGTGGATTTACATACACTGAGGAGGAACAGTTCCAAAGATTGATGTTTTTATAAGGTACCAACTTTGTTTGTCTGACTCTTTCCGAGCTGCCCCCATGAACAGTATGAAAAAGCAAAATGACAGGATGCTGAAAGAGGAACTCCTCAGGTCAGTAGGTGCCACATATGCTACTGGAGATCAGTGGAGAAATAACTCCAGAAAGAATGAAGGGATGGAGCCAAAGCATAAACAATACCCAGTTGTGGATGTGACTGGTGATAGAGCAAGGTCCGATGCTATAAAGAGCAATATTGAATAGGAACCTGGAATGGCAGGTCCACGAATCAAGGCAAATTGGATGTGGTCAACCAAGAGATGGCAAGAGTGAACGTCAACATTCTAGGAATCAGCGAAGTAAAATGGACTGGAATGGGTCAGTTTAACTCAGATGACCATTATACCTCCAATTCCAGCAGGAATCCCTCAGAAGAAATGGAGTAGCCATCATGTAAAAAAAAAAAAGAGTCCTAAATGCAGTACTTGGATGCAATCTCAAAAACGACAGAATGATCTCTATTCGTTTCCAAGGCAAACCATTCAATATCACGGTAATCCAAGTCTATGCCCTAACCAGTAATGCTGAAGAAGCTGAATTTGAATGGTTCTATGAAGACCTACAAGACCTTTTAGGACTAACACACACAAAAAATGTCCTTTTCATTATAGGGGACTGGAATGCAAAAGTAGGAAGTCAAGAAACACCTGGAGTAACAGGCAAATTTGGCCTTGGAATATGTGATAAAGCAGGGCAAAGACTAAACGAGTTTTGCCAAGAAAATGCACTGGTCATAGCAAACACCCTCTTCCAACAACACAAGAGAAGACTCTACATGTGGACATCACCAGATGGTCAACATCTAAATCAGATTGATTATATTCTTTGCAGCCAAAGATGGAGAAGCTCTATAAAGTAAGCAAAAACAAGACCAGGAGCTGCCTGTGGCTCAGATCATGAACTCCTTATTGCCAAATTCAGACTTAAATTGAAGAAAGTAGGAAAAACCACTAGACCATTCAGGTATGACCTAAATCAAATTCCTTATGCCTGTGGCTCAGATCATGAACTCCTTATTGCCAAATTCAGACTTAAATTGAAGAAAGTAGGAAAAACCACTAGACCATTCAGGTATGACCTAAATCAAATTCCTTATGATTATACAGTGGAAGTGAGAAATAGATTTAAGGGACTAGATCTGATAGATACAGTGCCTGATGAACTATGGAATGAGGTTTGTGACATTGTACAGGAGACAAGGATCAAGACCATCCCCATGGAAAAGAAAGGCAAAAAAGCAAAATGGCTGTCTGAAGAGGCCTTACAAATAGCTGTGAAAAGAAGAGAAGTGAAAAGCAAAGGAAAAAAGGAAAGATATAAGCATCTGAATGCAGAGTTACAGAGAATACCAAGAAGACTTTATAAGAAAGCCTTCCTCAGTGATCAATGCAAAGAAATAGAGGAAAACAACAGAATGGGAATGACTAGAGATCTCTTCAAGAAAATTAGAGACACCTAGGGAATATTTCATGCAAAGATGGGCTCGATAAAGGACAGAAATGGTATGGACCTAACAGAAGCAGAAGATGTTAAGAGGTGGCAAGAATACACGGAAGAATTGTACAAAAAAGATGTTCATGACCAAAATAATCACGATGATATGATCACTCACCTAGAGCCAGACATCCTGGAATGTGAAGTCAAGTGGGCTTTAGAAAGCATCACTACGAACAAAGCTAGTGGAAGTGATGGAATTCCAGCTGAGCTATTTCAAATCCTAGAAGATGATGCTGTGAAAGTGCTGCACTCAATATGTCAGCAAATTTGGAAAACTCAGCAGTGGCCACAGGACTGGAAAAGGTCAGTTTTCATTCCAGTCCCAAAGAAAGGCAATGCCAAAGAATGCTCAAACTACTGCACAGTTGCATTCATCTCACATGCTAGTATAGTAATGCTCAAAATTCTCCAAGCCAGGCTTCAGCAACACGTGAACTGTGAACTCCCAGATGTTCAAGCTGGTTTTAGAAAAGGCAGAGGAACCAGAGATCAAATTGCCAACATCCTCTGGATCATGGAAAAAGCAAGAGAGTTCCAGAAAAACATCTATTTCTGCTATTGACTATGCCAAAGCCTTTGACTGTGTGGATCACAATAAACTGTGGAAAATTCTGAAAGAGATGGGAATACCAGACCACCTGACCTGCCTCTTGAGAAACGTTTATGCAGGTCAGGAAGCAACAGTTAGAGCTGAACATGGAACAACAGACTGGTTCCAAATGGGAAAAGGAGTTCATCAAGGCTGTATATTGTCACCCTGCTTATTTAACTAATGTGCAGAGTACATCATGAGAAATGTTGGGCTGGAAGAAGCCCAATCTGGAATCAAGATTGCTGGGAGAAATATCAATAACCTCAGATATGCAGATGACACCACCCTTATGGCGGAGAGTAAAGAGGAACTAAAGAGCCTCTTGATGAAAGTGAAAGAGGAGAGTAAAAAAGTTGGCTTAAAGCTCCACATTCAGAAAATGAAGATCATGGCGTTTGGTCCCATCACTTCATGGTAAATAGATGGGGAAACAGTGTCAGAGTTTATTATTTTGGGCTCCAAAATCACTGCAGATGGTGACTGCAGCCATGAAATTAAAAGACACTTACTCCTTGGAAGGAAAGTTATGACCAACCTAGATAGCATATTCAAAAGCAGAGACATTACTTTGCCAACAAAGGTCCATCCAGTCAAAGCTGTAGTTTTCCCGGTGGTCATGTATGGATGTGAAAGTTGGCCTGTGAAGAAAGCTGAGCACTGAAGAACTGATGCTTTTGAACTGTGGTGTTGGAAGAAGACTCTTGTCCCTTGGACTGCAAGGAGATCCAACCAGTCCATTCTGAAGGGAGATCAGTCCTGGGATTTCTTTGGAGGAACTGATGCTGAAGCTGAAACTCCAATACTTTGGCCACCTCATACAAAGAGTTGACTCATTGGAAAAGACTCTGATGCTGGGAAGGATTGGGGGCAGGAGGAGAAGGGGATGACAGAGGATGAGATGGCTGGATGGTATCACTGACTTGATGGACGTGAGTCTGAGAGAACTCCAGGAGTTGGTGATGGACAGGGAGGCCTGGCATGGTGCAATTCATGGTGTCGCAAAGAGTCAGACACAATTCAGAGACTGAACTGAACTCATTGAACTTTGATTAGTCCAGGGGTTTGAAAGTGATCTGACCTTATAGTTCAAAGGCTTTTAGTAACTATAGCTTTAGAAGCAGACTTGAGTCTTCAGATAAGAATAAGAATGGCAACAAGGCAAAACCAAATACAATATTGTAAAGTAAAAAAAAAAAAACAGGTGATTGATTAAATGAATGAGTGGGAAAGAAAAGTAACAATGGCAGCACTAATAGCAGTTACCTCAGTACTAATAATAGTTATATGAGTATTTATCACCGTCTAGCCACTTACCTGGAGAATCCCAGGGATGTAGGAGCCAGGTAGCTGCAGTCCATGGGGTGGCTAAGAGTCGGGCATGACTGAGCGACTTCACTTTCACTTTTCACTTTCACGCATTGGAGAAGGAAATGGCAATCCACTCCAGTGTTCTTGCCTGGAGAATCCCAGGGACAGAGGAGCCTGATGGGCTGCCATCTATGAGGTCGCACAGATTTGGACACGACTGAAGTGACTTAGCAGCAGCAGCCACTGTTTTAAGTGCTGTACCCTCAAATTCATTTACTCACTGGACAAACATTTACTGAATGCCTATTATGTGCAAAGTGCTGTGAACAAAATATACAAAGCCTCTACCTTAAGTTTATCTTAGTGAAGAGGTATTTTCTTCATCTTTATTAAATCAAGGACCCGGGATAGCTCCCAGTAAGAAAGTGAGATTTAGCGAATACTTGAAGGAGAAGCCACATTGGCAGGCAGGTTTGTAGAGTGGGGGAGGGTTCCAGGTGATGGAAGCAGTGAGAGCAGAGACCTAAGTGCCGGAGTCTGCTTTGTGTGGTCCAGGAGCAGTAGACGTGTGTTTGGTGAAGCTGCTTGAGTGACTGAGAGGAAATTGGGAGGGTATCAGCAGAGCCAGGCAGAGCAGCGTGGAGGACGCTGTAAGCCATTGTGAGGACTTGAACTTTGACTCTGAACTAAATGTGGAGTCTTCACATGATTTTGATCAGAATAGTGACTTGGTTTGACCAAATATGAATAGGATGACTCTTGGCAGTCTTGTAGAGAATAGATCTGTGGGGTTGGAAAACTGATTTGGAAACTAGAGACAGTAGTGACAACCATGGAGGTAAGAGTGGTCAAATTCTAAATTTATGTTGAAGGACAAAGGGATTAACTTATCTGAGGTTATGACGCTAATAAAAGGCTGAATGGGAAACTGAACACAGGCAGTACAGACTCAAAGATAATTCTGATATACAGAATAACCTGACCTACATAAAGAGAGGGTAAGAAGATAGGCATCAACCTAGTGAAAAGGCACAGCGTTCTGACTATTAGGCTGGTAAGGCAGTGATGTTCTGTCATTAGAGGGTTTAAGATGAAACAAGAACGCTGTTTGTCTTTGACAGTAAGGAAGATTCATGCATTGGGGATAGGGAGTTATAAAATGACTTTGAGTTCCTTTCTAACTCTAATATTCTATAATCCACATACAAAATGACAAAGTTTATTGTTTGTCAGTAGAAGTTAACAATTCTAATTAATAATTACTACTATTTTTAAAAACCATTTTATTGCCTTCATCTCACATACTAAGATATAAACAATACTAGATTTGGCCTCTATTCTTAAAGAAAGGGAAAATCCTAGATATATCTGATAAACCTCTGTTGCAACTCAAAATGAAGCCATGGAAATAGCCCTTTTAAATGCACATTTGAAATATCTGTGTATTTGCTGTGTCAGTGCTACTACTAGGCAGTTCAGAGCAGATAAATTAATAAAATAATAGATGGTGGTCTCAGGTTAGGATTCTCCAAAATCATTGCAAAACATCCTTCAATACTCCTCTGGGGGTCTTGGCTTATAGTTTATGTATTTCAGGTGCTGTGCCCTGACTATGTGTGTGGATGGAATATCAACAGTGAAATATTGTGTTTGAGTTTCTATAAGCCCTATTCCTGCTTATAGTTGTGGGTTGATGTGCTGGGAAGTAATCCCAAAATATGACTTCATCTAAATATTTTTAAATATTCTTCAGCATAATATCAAAGAGTTCTGAAGAAACTCCTTCGGGATATGATACATCCCACTGCAAGCAACATATGACAAGTCTATAGAATCTACTTTCTACTCACAGTGCATTCAGCAGACAGGAAATGTGGAAATCTAGGAGAAACATTTTGGAATATTTCTGATTGTACTAAGAAAATATGGGGAGAATAGATGAATGCACGATGTTTGGTGGAATGGGAAAATGAGGAAGCAAAATGAAGTTGAAGCAGATCCTGACAATTGACAAAGGAGATGCAAGGGTCCCTATTTTAGATGAAAGTTTCTTGAAATTCAACTCATCTTTGAAGGTGGAAAATTGTAGGTTAATATGCTTTACCTGAATGTGGATATATTTGGAGTCCTACTGACTAATCTTCTCAAAGAAGGAAAACTAAACCCAAAAAGAACAAAGAAAAAAAATCTCCTTCCCTACTACATATGAAGTGGAATCTTGGATAGTGTCCCTGTTGGACTGGATTCTGATCTTAAAAGGAACTTCCCAGGTGGTGCTAGTGGTAAAGAACCCTCCTGCCAATACAGGAGAGGTAAGAGACACAGGTTCAATCCCTGAGTCTAGAAGATCCACTGGAGGAGGGCATGGCAACCCACTCCAGTATTCTCCAAAATCCTATGGATAGAGGAGCCTGGTGGGCTATAGTCCATAGGGTCACAAAGAGTCTAACATCACTGAAGTGACTTATCACACATGCTGCTCTCAAAAATTAAGCCTGGTTCTTCTTTATACTGGTGGGTGTGTGTGTGTGTATGTGAGTACTTCCATCATGCAGATGTTCTAACGTATAACAGAGAAAGCCATTAGTTACATGAGGCAATTTACCAGCCTACTATAGAGCATAGGTTCAGATCTTAATGGTGACTTCTTCTCATTTGCACTGTTTGAATGGTATATCAAAGGAAGAGAATCTCAAATAAGTTGTCTAAATTTAGTAAAGAAACCTCTTCTCCCTGGTGGTTTTGCTTTATATTTCTTTCAGAGCACCGTAGATATAATAGATAGCATTAAGAAATCCAGGGCTGATACTGTACTTTGTGAAAAGCTGTGACTTTCATTTCAGATTTTGTTTGATACTAGCAACTGATGTTTGAACCATGAAATAAGACCATATCAATCTTACCTCTTAAATGTGAAATTGCACTCCTACTTGGACTCTTGCTGTTTAATTCATAGTGCAATTTTAATGAGTTCTTTTTTTTTCTTTTTGTTTTCTTCATGTGTAGCATGCAACTTACATATTCTATTAGAATTTTAGGTCAACTTTTATAATTCCCAAAATGTTAATTGTGGAAAAGTTTTGGTTTGTAAATGTGTACATGTAGAGAACTAGCACCCCCTAGTGTATTAACTGACCCCAAATATTTGGTTTGGCATTTAATAAGCTAATAACAACAAACAGGAATCTGTCCTAATGGACAGGTTATTTGTTAACTTTTATCACTGCTATTATGACATAACTTGTTTAGGCACAGGGCAAGCATGTTTTTAAGTTAATAAAAATCATCAATGGGCTAAAAGAATGGAAGTCACATTTCAGATATTGAAACTAAAGTTAGATAACCTTTGTTGGCTAATTGAACTGTTGGTGATATTTTAAGGCTGTAAAATAAAACAGTAATCTGTGGTCATGTTGTTAATTTTCTAAATTCTCTCTCTTTTGAAAAATTTCAGCAACATACTTACATGTTTATGGACGGCTATAAAACTGAAAGTGTTTAGGATTTCTCTTCTTTGGAGAACTGTTATACTGTGTGTTGCTTAATGAAACTGTAAGCTGAAAATTATAGCTTCATTCCAGAGAGTGAGAGGACTTATTCCAACAGATGGCATCAAAACACCGGTCTAAACTGTATGATCGCTGATTGTTAATTGCATCTGTAAAACAATCCTTTTAAACAGAGTAATGCATTTTATCATACAGATTATAGTTCTACGCTTTTTGGTTTTTCAATGTGTGTTAACATTTTCTGCTCCAATGTAAGATTTAGTGCTTGCATAATTATCAGATTAAACAAGCGAACAACAGTGACTCAATCATTTTTAAGAACTGTGCATAAGGAAGAGAGAACCATGAATCACAGTTTTTTGGGGGAGCATGCTATTTGAGAAGTGTTTGGGTTCTTATTTCATTATATAAAACAGGAAGAATGGACTGGATCTCACCCTCATCAAATTAAAATAGTGGAAACCTATAAAAAGATCTTAAATGTATGGTAAACATATACTGTATTTTTAAATATATCTCATGTAGATAAAAATATGTTTAATCTACATGGATATTTTCAATGAAAAGGAAATATTTGTGGAACATAGTAAGAAAGGACTGTTCTCTGAGAGATTTAGAGATGAGGCACACAGCTTCCTTTTAGAAACTGTTGCAGCGAAATCCTGCCTAGACACAGAGGGATGGGTTTGACAACATCATGAATATCCTTTCAGTAAGATTCTTCTGGTACAGATGCATTGGGAGGATAGAATATGAAGACTTGAGTGTTTGGTTAGTTCTTCAGCCTGAGTGATTTGAATCTTGGAGCCTAAGTGTAGAGATGTGAAGGGAATAATTTAACATTCGTGTCATCGTGAGGCAGTTTTTGGTTTGTGCGTGTCACATGGGATTCTGTTTACTTCTAATTATTAAATGTAAGCAGAATTAATTCCCCCAACTCTTTCTATTTTGAGTTCTTGTGTAACTACTGGAAAGGGACTATAAATTTGCTTATTGAATTGGAATATGCATTTAGTAAGTTAATTTGTGTTAAATGCACTTCTAAGTTTTTGGATGTCTTTATCTGATATATAAGTGCCACTAAGATAATGTCTGAAAAGCGATTCCTCCTAAGTGAAGTATTATCAATATAGAATCTATATAGAAAACATCAGAACCAAAAGCATGAATGTAATCACAGAGGATGTCTAAGCAGCAAAAAGAAAAAAAATTTTTTTCCTTAAGAATCTACAATAAACCTTTGCCCAGAGCCCATTTCTTTTATTTTGAAAAGAATTCTGACAAGTTTTTCTGATTTTAACCACCACAGATTACAAAGACACCTTAATAGAGGCAAGCACACAGAGTGACTTCCAAGGCCTCGCTCTGAGTAAAGAGTTGGAAAACTGTATTAACAAATCAGAGAAATATTTATTAATTACCATAGGGGAAGTAGGACCTTGGAATATCCCAGCAGATGGGATTCCGCCACCCAAAAGATGATCAAAGTTAACATCACCAATAATAAGATACATTGTGTCATGGTCCCTGATGTACCAAAGAAATGGCATGGGCCTTACATCTGTTGTGTTTTTGCCAAAAATGTATGCCCCCAAATCCCAATATAATCACTGGATAAGCCAGAAAAATTTAAAGACATTCTACAAAATAGTTGACCAGTACTCACCAAAAGTGATAAGATCATGATAAACAAGTACAGGCTGAAGAGCTGCCACAGACTAGAGGAGACCAAGGAGACAAAACAAACAGTGTGAGAATCTGGGCTGGATCCTGAAACAGAGAAAGGACATTAGTGGAAAAACTGGTAAAATTTGAATAAGGTTGAATGATATTTATTGTACTAATATTAATTTCCTATTTTTAATGATTACATTGTGGTTATTTTAAGATAATAGCATTGCAGAAGTTGGGTGAAAAGTGTATGTAGAGGTTCTCGATACTATTTTGCAACTTTTAATTAAGTCTAAAACTATTTTAGACTTAATTTTTAATTAAAACAATTTTTAATCCTATACAGCTCTAAGTGTGTGATAGTCTGAGGCCACTTAATACATGGACAAAAAGCCCTGTTATATACCTGAGTTGTATAAAATCATTATTGATAGCCAATATGATGAGCTGCAAGGAAGAGTTATTTTCATTATTATTTGTTTCATGCAAATCATCATGAAATATAGTTTAGAATAATTTACATTAAAATTTTTAATATAAAAATTTGAAACTATAAATAAATTTCAATTGTTTGGAAAACTACTTTTTGGACAATTTTATTAATAATGTATAATGAACCATTATTTTACCATAAGAATTTCCTTACCTATGCCAGAATTTTCCCTCAGTCCTCTACCCAGAGAGAGGTAAAGTGTTACCTATCTTGTAGCAACTGTATGGCTCTGTGACATATCCAGATCTTAATTTGAACCTGTGATAAAACTAGATTTGAAAACTGAGCTGTAAGCTGAAAGAGTTCCATCATTCTGTGATCTTGATATTGTGTGGGAATGGGAAATTCAGATGATTTCTTTCAAGGCTTATCTCTGATCTCTGCTTTACAAACAAAAGTAGGAGACTTGAGTATTTATAGATCAGGTAGTGTTAATCAATCCGTAGTTCTCATCCTCAAATCTGTCTGCTAATAATCTCTTATTTTTCAATGAAGAATGACAACCAGGGTTTTCACCAAAATCCTTTCAAGATGGCCCTGAATGCAACAAAGGGTAGAAAGCTCCACTATTTGGGCAATCAATAAAGAATGGAATCATATTTTTTTCATGCTTTTTTTAGCCTACAATTTAGCAAATAAGCCTGAATTTCTCTCATGTATACCATTACACTTAATTGTCTGAGAGAAGCTTGTAACAAGTATTTGTTGAACACCCACCATGTATCAGTTTGGGTGAGGTCCTGTAGGATTTAGAAGTATGCTTTTGTTCTTCTGTGTCTGGTAAGAATCTCTTTAAAGACCTCATGGGGTCTTACAAGATTAAAGAACATGTACAATTGGAAACCAACAAGACTGTATTCACTTGTGTTCAGACCAGTGGTTTCCAAACTTATTGAGATTAAAGGTTCCTTTTAAATGTTAACTATCTCACAGACTCTATCTGATAGTTGATCTGTGTGTAGTACTTGAAATTAGAAAAATACATATAGCAGAAAACAAATATGAATTATTTCAAATTGTGTATTTTATGAGTCTAATGAAAATAAAAGTGAATGTGTTAGTCACTCAGTTATGTCCGACTCTTTGCAATCCTATGGGCTGTAGCCCAGGTTCCTCTGGCCATGGGATTGATTTCCAGGCAAGAATCCCGGGTGGGTTGCCATTCCCTTCTGCAGGGGATCTTTCCAACCCAGGGATCAAACCTAGGTCTCCCTCACTGCAGGCAGACTCTTTATCGTCTGAGCCACCAGGGGAAGCCTTAAGGGTATCTGCTTGTTTTGAAAAAAAAAAAAAAAACAGTAGCAAGTACTTGTGAGTTGCATATAATTTAATGTATGCTTTGGTCCATATAGGAGTCCATCACCCATGCATTCTCCCCATGTCTGTTCCATGGATGCTTATCCTCAGGCTGTGAGCCACACTGCTGGAACAAAATTCCTATAGGTATCCAGCTGAGAAAGACTGACATTGTTAGCGAAATCACCAGAGACTCCCTAGTGGGGCTTAAGGTGTGCCCCAGAGTCTACAAAAAGCTAGAGTAGGCCCAAGGGAAGTCACGGAGAAGCGAGAATGAGGTAGGCATACTGAGAGGCAATGAGGAACCAAGGCTGGCCAAAGGGAGGGCTGTGTTAGGGAATTAAAAAAAAATAAAATAGGTTAAATGAGGCAAAGGGAGATTATAGAGATTATGAAAATCAAGCATAGGAGTGACAAACTTCCATTAAGACAAAGCACTGGAGTAGGACCCAGAGGAATGGTTGTAGTCCTGGCTCTACTGTTGCTAGCCTCAGGCAACTTATATTTTGGAGCCTCAATTTTCATCATTAATATGACGGATAATAATACCTGCCACTCAGAGAAGACAACATCTGTGAAATTTCCTAGTGGGTTTTCACTGTATTTTGGTTGCATCTGAAATAGGGAACTATCTAAGGTTATTGAGCAGGGAATCAGCATGATGAAAGTGATATACTAAAGAAGATTAGTTTGGCAGCAATGTGGCAGGTTGGATTAGAGTCAGGGAAGCCAATGAGAAAACTGCCCCAGTGATTCTGAATCAAAGACTGTGAAAATAGGGACAAGAGGAGGTTGAGATGAAAACTGATGGGGCTTTTTTATTTGATGAGGTATCAGGGATAATATGAATCAAAAATAATCTTGAGCTTTTAAATAGTTAGTGACTGTAGAAGGATGGTTGAAATGCTGAAAAAGGAAATGGAGGGTAAAGTGATTTGTAGAAAAAGGATCTTGGGTTTGAATGTGGTAAATGGTATGCCAACAGTCAAGTAGAAATTGAGTCTAAACTCTTGGGAATATGCAATTGGAGTGAAGGTGAAGTTTGTGCTAGAAATGGCAAGATGTGGGGCCCAGGAGCCTAGTGGTGACAGCTGAGCTGGGAAGTGGATGTGCCACTTAATAGAGATTATAAATAGGAAACCAATGATCTAAGATGAAGCCGATGTGATACCTTCTCTTGAGAAACGATTCCCAAGGCTAATCAGTTCTTTACTCTGTAGCTAACATAAGATGGAATTGAATTTAATTATCTTATGGGGTATTTAACTTTCAATTTTTAAAAAAAAATTCTAATGAGCCAAAGGAATATAAATACATTGCTTTTCCTTTCAAGGGAATGACTGATTACTTGCTTTTAGCACTCCTTCTAAGATGAGGCATCGAATGATACTCCTTTCAGGTCCTTTCTTCCTGAGTTATGGCAGGGAAGTATGACAACATTTCTGGAATTTCTGGTTGGCAAAGCCACTCACAACAGTAACCAAGGGGGCCCCTCTGGCATTCAAAATTCCTCTTGATCTGACTTCTTCATGTGTATTATTGCCCAGTTCCTTCCATCTGCATGAGTTGGGAGCTAGTCTTATGCTAGCTCTGAGCTCTCACTTTTCCTCTACATGGAATGCCCTTCTCTCTGAATCCTTCAAGACCCAGTCCCAGTGTCTCCTCATCCCTGAGGCCCTGTTGCTAATTCCCCAGTAAGAAAGAATCCTGTCTTCACTGGTGCTTCCACCTCTGTGACACACTCCTTCCAGCCTATATTGCATCACCCTTGTTTGTTTATATCCTTGTCTCCCCTACCCCCTACCCCACTACATGGCTGTGAACTCCAGCCAGTAGGGGATATGTCTGACTCCTATAGTGCCTGGCCTAGTCTCTCACTCACTGCTTACCCAACTGTGAAGAAAATGGCAATTTTCCTAGCAACATGTTAGTAAATCAAAAAGGGAGAAAAGCAGCCATTGGGGAAAAGGGAAAGAAGAGTCCTCTGTCTTTAGCTGGAAATTGAACACAGAAGAAAAGGAGCTGGTGATGGTGGTGGGGAGATAGCCATTTCTGTGGGTGGCTCTGGAGAAAGACACAGGGGGTTGCTAGAGAGTAAACATGAAAGTCTGACCTCCTGTGGGGCTCTGAATCTCAAAGCATTGGAAGTACATACTTAGGACTTGACTGCTCTGTGGAGAGTTTTCGGTAATGTGATTTTTAGGAGAACTATTCAGCTGGGGTAACCATGCTGTATTGGAGGTGGGTCATAGGTTATAAGGCTCTGAGAGGGGCATCCAGGGGTTGTGGAGTAGGTTGAAAGGATGGATGTCCAGTCTGAGTACAAAAACTAAATATTTGAGAACTTAAAACTTCAAAACAGGGTAGAGGAAAAGTAAAGGGATTATTTTGGAAAGAGAAAATCCAATTCAAGCTTGATTAATCCAACCCCCAAATTAGCAAGTAAGTAATAACCTATCACATTTGGTTAGAGCTATAGAGCCTTCAATTAAATAGAGGCTGAACATTTAAATTTGATTAAGTAAGGTGACTTCTAATAATACAGGCAATTAGCCTATGGAATGTGCAGGTGGAGAATGAGAAGGAAGAAACAATGCTGCCTTTTGAAAGCTGGTCTAGTGATTTTTAATATAATAACACCTTCTGCTTTTATAGAACTTTCCATTTACAATAGTCCCTAATCTTCATTATCTCATGTGAGCCTTGCATCCCCCGGTTGAGCAGATTAAGAAAGCTGTGCTCACATCTGGGTCTCTTCACTTCAAGCCTGGACTTCCTGGGTTCCTTCCACAGGCCCTGCTACCTCTCTGATGGAAGTGAAGAAAGATCCAGTGTGTTTAGAGTTCTTAGCTGTCACTTAGTTAATACATGAAAATGTGATTTGGCATAAGCTGTTTGAATGAGAGTCTTGCAACTATAGTGTACTCTTGCAATTATTCTGTACACTGTGTGGCACAGTGCTATGCATGGTAACTATCCACTGATACCTGGGAAGCAAATGAGCTGTTGCATGGTTCCCCTAGGCATCCCAGAATTTCTAGAAAGGTAGCTGAGAGGTAGCTTGGTGGTGCACCTAGGTGGTGAAGGTGGGCAGGGGAGAAAAATGAAAGGACAGGCCTCTGATGCTCTAGTCTCTTCAACCCCAGCACCCTTTTCTTGATCTTCTATAGTAAGTGTTATGGCTTGCATTATGTGTCACCCCAGAACTCATATGTTGAAGTTCTAACCTCCAGTATCTCAGAATATGAATGTATTTGGAGACAGTCTTTAAAGAGGTAGTTAAGTTAAAATGAGGTAATGGGCCCTAGTCCATTTTGACTGGTATCCTTGCAAGAAAAAGAAATTTGCATACAGAGGGAAGACCCTGTGAAGACATGAGAAGACAGCTATCCACAAGCCTAGGAGGGAGGCCTCAGAAGAAACCAACCCTAATGACATGTTGATCTTCTACTTCTAGCCTCCAAAATTATGAGAAAGTAAATTTCTGTTGTTTATGCCACCCAGTATGAGGTACTTTGTTGTGGCAGCCTGAGCAAATGAATGCATTAAGATTCCAAGCATTTAAGGAAATTAAAGAGAGAAAGAGAGAGAGAATGTTCTTAAGAGAGTTATAAAACTATGATTTTATGGTTTAAGATTACTTTCTATGAGGGTCAGATAAATACTTCTTTTATCCTTAAATCATATAAACTATCAGTAAGTAGTGGTCACTCTTTGAGGTGACCAAGTCTATAGTTTTATTGGGTAAATAGATCAAAACAGCGTCTAAATTTTATTTACTGGCACTAGAATATTAATCAATCTAGGCACACATTGCATCTTGCAGCATCATTACCACTGTTCTTAAAGAGGTAAACAGTTTCTAAACTGTATGTGGCACAAACTGATTCCATGGCTACTGAGTTCTCCACTCTTTTGCACTAACACTTCAAATTAAAGTCCATGAAGAAAACACTCAAACCATTTCACAAAAGCTGGAAAAGAAACATGGCCTTTTTTGCATAATTTGAACCCTCTGGGGAAGAATTCTAGATTTGTTAATACTACTATTTGTTTCAAAATTATCTTGGTTCCCCTAGAACTGAGCAAATTGCTGAGAAAAAAACAAACTAGCTCCCCAAGAAGTTTTAGGATGGTGTGGTCAAATCATCATCAATTAGGGATGTCTTTTTCAGGAGTATCATTGTGAAGAAAACTGCTGCTAGTTATAAACAGAAATTGGTGGGAAGGAATGAAATAAAATTGTTTCTAAAAGTGCTATGTTTAAGCATTCATGTTTGGGACCCATTGTCATTTTCCTTGATTCCAAGGCTGTATCATTTGCCAATGAAATTAATGTCAGATTCCTTTTCTTCATGCCTGCTGTGGTAACAATGCTGAAACTGCTCTGAAGGACCCATATTTTGTACTCTCAAGTTTGAACCTAAATTTTAAAGAGATTTGAATGGAGTAAAATGTGAAAATTTATTGTTTAGTTAAATTAAAAAACAAGCAAAAACAAAACTCACATAGGACAAGAATATACGCTTGCTGCCTTTCACAATAGACATTGTATGGTATTCTTTAAGAACGTACGTGGTTGAAGCCTTTTGAAAAATGATCAGACAATTGTCTAATTAGAAAGTGGAGAAGAAAACTATTTGTTTTACTTACAGCCTAGAAAAATAATGATTCACATGAGAGCATAACTTATCCTGAATGATCTGTTGTCAGTATCTGGCAAATTTTTTAAATGAAGACAATTACGTATGGATATGCAAAACAGACCATCTACCACTGACCATTTTCTGGTGATGGAATCTGCAAACTGCTTCTTTTATAGGACCATCCTTTCAGGCTATGACGTAAGTAGGTAACAAGACCAAAATGCATATGTGATTACCTTATTGGCACTCAGAATCCTGGCAGACTCCTCCCATAGAGTCTATTGTTTGTAAAAGGTCATTGGTTAGACTGGCTTTGAGCCCAATATTATTTATTTACATAAGTACTGGAGCACATATGACTTGTCACCTTAAAACCTAGGCTTGATTGGGCAATGAATGGCAGAAGTCAACCGCTATGCAAAGGACAAAAACAGAGCACATCTTCTTGTATATGCTGGGAACTGGCAGTCTTACAGAAGTAATTCTAAATTGTCATTCCCAGCACTCTCTCAAAGGTGGGGATATCTTACAGTCTTGCACTTACTGCCACAGATCACATTAGGTTTGCATAATTTAAGCTGCTTATGAATGAGACTGACTACAGTATCAGGACAAGAAGCTGTATTTCACTCTACATGAAGAGACTAAAGCAAATTCCCAATTCCTCATGAGCGTGTAGTTCACCGCTGTGAATTCTAAGTCAGCATCTCTTTATAGTTTTTACTATCATGCATTGTTCTTGAAATGATAAATATTCCCTAACTTTTTAAAAGATGAGTCTCATACATTTGTTTTCAAATTGGTTCAGAATTCAGAGGATAATTTTTTCCTTTAAAACATGATTACAAATATGTCAATAAAAGCCTGCATTTATTAGAGCTAATATAGTCAAAATACTGCAAGGTTTCAGCTGTATTCTTCACTAATAAACAAACTAGAATAAAGTGCAATTAGAATTAGTTTCATATTTATCTTGGTCACTGGGGTCTAAGGAAAAGGTTTAATTAGAAAAAGATGAGGAAGAAAATGGGGACTTCTCAGTACTTGAAGGACTTTAAAAGGGTGAAGACCTTAATGATCTCAAGCCTAATGATGGAGACGGTTTACCTTTCCTTGACACAAATGTGTTTTAACCATTCTTTAATGCTTATCGATAATAATTAGTATTGTTCTTTGAGCTCACAATGGTTCATAGACAGAGAGTTTCAGAGGGGAAGGGAGAAAACTATTTCTGAAGAAATGAGCAAGGATTAAAAGTGTTGGAAAGAGAAAATGAAGTTAAAGAGATATAAGTACATATATGAAAAAAATTTATCAGGATAAAATTTATGATTTCAAGGTTGAAATACAAGGAAAAATTATCTAACCTATCATCTCCTTGCCTGCAGGGAGAAAAAGGAGAGAGTGGACAGAGGCTTGGGGCTCAGTGACTGCCCATTACTATTATTCTGGGTGAAAGTATAGCTTGACAGCTACTTAAATAGGGCTCAAGGATAATTTACTATACTAGGTGTGTTAATATTATGCCATTAGAGAAAGGTATTATTTATGAGATCATAGCCAGTGCAGTTTTGTGTTGTATGCTTACCATCTTCTAGATACTATTTATAACATTTACAAGCATTAGCTCATTTAAACCAATTAATCCTTAAAGTGTTCTTGCCTGGAGAATCCCAGGGATGGGGGAGCCTAGTGGGCTGCCGTCTATGGGGTCGCACAGAGTCAGACAAGACTGAAGCAACTTAGCAGCAGCAGCAGCAGCAATCCTTAAAGAGATATAACTGTCACCATTTTCCAGATAAAGAAACATTAAAGTACCTTGCCCAAAAGAGCAGAGCTCTGAACTGGTAGTCCTGAGAGCTGAACGCTGAACTGGCCGCACTGAACCAGTGCTCTGGTCTGGAATGAGACATGATGTCCCCTCTTCCATCCATATTGAGGTATCATTCCATTAAAATATAAGAAAAAAGTGTACACTTAGTACAGTACTGAGTGCAGACTGAATGTTCACTAAATATTGTGATTATCATATACCAAAATAAAGTATTGCTTGTTAAATACCAACACGGCCAACACGGGGTCTTGGTATTCACTCTTGATTTTGCTTCTTTCTGCATTTTGGTAGTTATCTCTCTGCTCTCAGGCATCTCACTGTCATATATTTCTATCTTGGAAATCCACTGATTTCCCTTTCATGTGTTTGCCAGCCTATCATCTCTGTGAGAGTGAAGGATTGTTTTGGCACATAGTAGGCACTCATTAAATATTTGTTAGAGTAAATCATTTAATCCAACAGCTGAACTGTTTACTTTGGATGTGTGCACGTATACTTAGTCTCATAGTCATTTCCAACTCTTTGTGACCCCATGGACTGTAGCCCAGCAGGCTCCTCTGTCCTTGGAATTTCCCAGGCAAGAATACTAGAGTGGGTTGCCATTTCCTACTCCAGGGGATCTTCCCGACCCAGGGATGGGACCTGAATCTCCTGAATTGGCAGGTGGATTTTTACCCACTGCACCACCGGGGAAGCCCCTTTCTTTGGTAATAGGGGACAATAGAAAAATTTAGTTCCATGGACAAACACCTGTACTTTAATATAATAAAAATTTGAAGTAAAACTTTAGAAACATGGGGTATTTTTTGTCCAGAGACTGTGATAACACATTTCATAATTTACCATTAGGCTTTTGATTGTAAATAGTGTATTTCTGTGTTTTCATTAAACTACCACCATGAACAATTTAAGCATTACTCTTCACCAGTTATATAAGACACTTCATTTGAATTCTATTATACACATAGCACTATGCCTCCCTTCCTGCATTTAAAGAAATTACATTTCAAAACAAGAGTGAATATTGCAGCTAGCAAGTTCATAATCATGTCTCTGAGATTTACAGTCTGCCTTCTTTGCTCTGGCTGTGTATCCATTTGTGGGTGTAGAAAACAAGACTATTTTATTCTTGTTCTGATATGTCCTACTAATACATGTTTATGGAATAAAATTGCCATGGTTATTAAAAGAGTCTATGACATTTTCTAAAGAGTGTGGATATTGCCTGCACAGCCTGGCTGAATTCCAGTTTGGGTAATTACATTCTGCTGTCTGGTTACCTTAGCGATCCTCGCTTTTACTCTGTGGGTCCTCACGCTGGTTGAGCTCAGCTGAGATATTCCTGTTTGCCATCCCTAGTTTCAAATAACAGGAGCTGAAGGGAATCTAGTCTTTGGAAATTTATATTCCATCTATTTTAACAAACTTAAAATTTTGTACACATTCTGAGTCATATAGTAAAGCTTGGTTTTCTAATCTGAATTTTCTTGACCTAGAGTGGGCAGTCTAATCAGGGAGAAAACTGTGAACCTTGGGGTTTTTTTCTGTTTTTGATCATATTTATTATTCCTATGGAAATTGGAGCAATTTTCTAAGTCTATTTAATCTCTCCTATCTCTGAGCCTTCAGAGCAATTTGCTAGAACTTCTATTATTGTTCTTACAGTCTGTCTTGAGGTAGAGCTGCTTGTGGGTTTATCTTAGGCCTAGGATGAATGTTAAATTTCTAGATTATAGCGCCTCTATATTTTTCTTTTCATACTGATAAAAACTTTCACAGAATTGCATGTTGTAGATGTTCAATAAATGGTGGATGAATAACATTTCCTTTGGGTTAACATTATTTACTATTAAAGACTGAGCCTATGTTTTGGACACCAGGAGACAATTTATTATGCAGCCTAATGGGATTGTTTCAATCGCAATATTTCAGTTCGTGGACATTGGCATCACTATACTGTGGCAGGTTGCCCATAGAGACAGCTGCTTCCCTCCCTTGCACCCTCCTACACCAATTTTCTCTTAGAAAGCTTAAGGGTCCCAAGCCAGGATTATTATAAGATTATTATCAGGACTGCAATCACAGTTTACTCTGTACTGGAAGATTCAATTTGCTTAGAAAGAGCAATTCAGAACGGAGAATTTGTAAACTTTGATCTACTATACCAAAAAGAAAGGAGGATCTAGCTATAGCTGCCCCATTTTTTCTCCCATGGAAGGAAGCATATTAAAACGCAAAATACCTTAGTATGACTTTACTATAGAGTTAAATTGGCTGTAAGTTTTGAAATGTAAGTAATTTATAAATGTCAGTATTTTAAGGAATGAAATTCTTGGTCCACATTCCTCCATAGAGCTCCACATGTTCATATCTTACTCCAGATTCCAGTTGTTCTCAGAGACCTCTCAGGCCACTCAGCTATGCATCTCATCCTGGGGAATGGCTCATCCCATTCTTGGTACTCCAGTAACATCAAACTTCTATTCATTACCTGCACACAATGGATACATCTTTGGCCTGGAATGCCATGTTACTGGCCCTGTCTGGCTGCCACTCATACAACTTCAAAGACCCAGTTTCACCAGAAGTGAAAATCCTAGAGGCAGGGTCAGGTCTCCCTCAAACATCTTGAGTATAGCTTCATATATAGTCTTTTTTGTAGAAGTGAATTTTTTTATGTCTTCCTTTATTCTTGGTGAAATGGAACTAAAATTCCTTATATTGCATGTACATAGCAGAAACACTTGCTGGGGACTAATTATCTTTATTGTGGGTTGACTCTTCTCAGGACTGTAGTCTACATGGAGAAAGTAAATACAAAGGACAATGAAAATAAGATGGAGCCAAAGCAAGAAAAATCATTTTTACCTATGTCTCCTTTTCCTCTTTCCCTGTGTTAAAAGTAGTTCAAGTATTTACTGTTTTGCTTTGAAAAAAAGAATTGTTTTATAGTTAATAAGAAAAGAATTTAATTGCCTTCTTTTGGGGCTTCCCTGGTGGCTCAGAGGTTAAAGCTTCTGCCTGCAATGCGGGAGACCTGGGTTCAGTCCCTGGATCGGGAAGATCCCCTGGAGAAGGAAATGGAAACCCACTCCAGTATTCTTGCCTGGAGAATCCCATGGATGGAGGAGCTTGGTGGGCCCCAATCCACAGGGTCACAAAGAGTCGGACATGACTGAGCGACTTCACTTTCACTTTCTTTCAGTTCTTAGGGACATCTTTGTAAAAGATTAGTCTGTAAACCTCATTCTAGCTTCTCTTTTAGAATTGATATTTTCTGTTTTTCAAATTTTCAAAGTTGAACCTTTATGCTCTAGCAAGAAATGAATCATTTTGGTAAATACTTCTAATATTTAAGAGTCAGAAGTTCATAGGTTTTATTCACGATTGACTCACTGCTATGGTGCCATGATATTAGTGAATACCAAATAAAAAATCTATATTGTACGTGAAATCTGAAAAATGATTATTATATTCTTCAAAATACAGTGTGATATAGTCAGAAGAGTACTGACATAGGGCAGGAGAAGGCTAACTCAGGTTTGCAACCAGCTGTGGACTTTAGGAAAGTTATTTGGCCTCTTTGAGGCTCAGTTTCCACTTTTGCAAAATCATGATATTTGGAAGCTGGGCTGATGACAATAGCAATAGTAGCAACCACAGCAATCAAAACTAAAAACTAGAAGACATATCCTGCTGCTCCGTGCAAGAAAACAACTGGAGGGAACCTAGACAGTTTTTAAACATCCTCCCTTTTCATATGAAACATTGCTGGGAAAAAGCTGGCATTATGGAATCCGCAGGAGACTAGATAGAGGTATTGAAGCCATGCCAATCAGCCTCAGTCATATCTAAGGGAGGCAATATAATCTAGTGCTTAGGAACAAGGGCTTTAAATCTCGGGTTTGCTCCTTATCAGTGTGACAATAGACAAGTTGTTTAACCTCTGTGGAAATCAGTCTTCCCATTTGGAAAAAGAAAATAAGATCTAACCAAAGGGTTTTAAGAAAGATTACTGATGTCATTGTATGTTAAAGATACAATAAGTGATAACAGTTATTGTGAGGTGGTCTACATGAGTCTCCAAGTCATCTGGTATTGGGCCCCAACCTTGTTGGGGTCATCATTCTCTGTCTTAGTGGCAAGAATCATGTTAATGGTAACAATAAATGACATTTATAGAATAGGTTATAGACTTGCACATAGATTACCTCATTTCCCATCATAGTAATCCTGGAAGCAAGGCAGGATAAGAAAAATTTATGGATGAGAAAACTGAATCCACTAATTTAAATGATATAGCAAAGATCACCCATCTAGTACATAGCAAAGTTGGGCTGAAACCAAGGTCTTCTGTCTTCTAATCTCGTTTGTTCCTTGTGATCCTAGTTCTACTTATGATTTGTGGTCTCAGGTCAATTGCCTGGTCTCAGGTCAGTTGCCTAACTCGTCTATTCAGTTTAATAAATGATTAGAAAAGCTTTAAGATGCTTCTGTGATTCCAGAAATGTCCTGTCCAGTGTGGAGGCTCACTATCTCTTTTGCAACCTACTAGAAACACAGGTGCTGAGTCCTGGGAGGGAACACTCCCTGTACTCTTGCAGGAGGGGCGGTGCTGCCTGCTTCAGGATTTGGTCTTACTTAACACATGCTGTGGCAACCATTGGATGGAACCAGCGTTTGTCCAGTCCTAAATGAATCTTCTGAAAGAATCCACATAACCTTATGACAGAGATGTTTTATACTGGATAATTACATCATGGGGAAAGTTTATATTCCCTAATAATCCTGTCACTTCCCATAGTTAGTCTTGACTTTAAATTTAGGACCATAAATTTATTTATATTTCTCTTTCCTGGAACTGTGGGATTGGTTGCAGGACTGTTAAGAAAAACTAAGAAAATCAGAACTTTTGAACAAGTTGTCTTGTTCATGAACAATCTATTTTGAGGCACAGTTTCAAGTTCCTACTAATCAAACAAAGGTGCAAATGGACAGCACAACTGCCAGTGAGTCAGAATCCTTATGCCACCGCTGCCAGTGACCTAAACTCACACTGGCACAGTGCTTTACAGTTTATAAAGCATGTTCATATATAAGTTGCCTGAGTGTTAGTCACTCAGTCGTGTCCGATTCTGCTACTCCATGGTCTGTAACCCACAAGGCTCCTCTGTCCAGGGGATTTCCCAGGCAAGAATACTTGAGTGGGCTGCCATTTCCTTCTCCAGGGGATCTTCCTGACCCAGGGATTGAACCTCAGTCTCCCCCACTGCAGGTAGCTTCTTCACCATCTGAGGCACGAGGGAAACCCTCATACATAATAGTGTGCTAATACAAATAGTACATTAATAGAAATTGCTTATAGTGTTAAGTGATCTTGCCAGTTGACATCAAGGGGCAGAGTCTAGGATCAATCAGCTGGTGAAGGCTAGACCTGGGACTGGAACTCACATTTTTACTGCAGAAGGACAAATTGTCTTGGTACTGTATTTTCTTTATTTGCAGCTCTCCACCTAGTGCTTGGGCTTCCTGGGTGCCACTAGTCATAAAGAACCACCTGCCAATGCAGCAGATATTAGTGACACAGGTTCAATCCTTGGGGAGGGACGATCCCTTGGAGAAAGACGTGGCAACACACTCTAATATTCTTGCCTAGAGAATCCCATAGAACAAAGAGCCTGGCAGTCTACAGTCCAAGGGTCAGACATGACTGAAGTGACTTAGCACGCATGCATCTAGTGCTTATTAGCTTGTGAGCTCGCCACTTACATCAGATTGCTATTATCTTGGTTTTAACTTTCACCTTGCTTCCCTGGTGGCTCTGCTGGTAAAGAATCTGCCTATAATGTCGGAGACCTGGGTTCAGTCCCTGGGTTGGGAAGATCCTCTAGAGAAGGAAACAGTCTCCCCTTTCCAGTATTCTCTCCTGGAAAATTCCATGGACTATGTAAGTCCATAGGGTCATGAAGAGTCAGACATGACTGAGCGACTTTCACTTTTCTTCAGTTTTAGAGGTTTTAGCCTATTTCCTACTGAAATGATTAAATGTAACCAAAACACTCTAGAAGTTACCAAATGTCCACAGATTTTCATGATTCTGGGCTATTTATATAGTTTACTACTCCTCTTTAGAGTTTTCCTTCTAGGAACAGAAAAGGGAGTTGACTTCACCAGAAATAAGGATATCAAGACAAATAGTCCACCACAGATCTGTCAATAAAACTAAACAATAATCATGGTTCCTCTCCTGGGGCCCAGGATTTTGTCAGTGGTTCAGGTTAATTCAGAGGTTTTCTTTGCATTTTTCTCTTGATGTCTAACACGTTGGCTTATACAAATAAGAACTCAATTGATTTGCTTTAATTTTACCCTAGGCCTTACATTCTCTGCTTCTAGCCTGTTCTTCTGCTATGGTTTAAAAAAAAAAGAAAAAGGAACACTTGTGCTCAAATCAGTCCAAGTAATCATTAAAAAGAGAATTACTTCAATGATTTTCTGAAATTGGTGAAATTATTTACACAGGGACTTATGCCTTCTTCTACTATACTTTAAAACTTTATGCCATGTTTTTAAGAATTTCATTGCAAATGGTGATGGACAGGGAGGCCTGGCGTCTGCAATTCATGGGGTTGCAAAGAGTCAGACACGACTGAGCAACTGAACTGAACTGATTCTTAGTGTGAATTTTACTTATGAGATAGTTAATTAATATCTTCCAGTTACTTTTCTAGGAAATATCTTTTCTTCTTCCTAGGAATTTATCCAAAGGAAAAATTATGTTTTGTTCTTACCAAAGACGAAGACCCTACTAAGTGAACAATGAATTTGGTGCGTTTACCCCCATGGTGGCATTTAGTTCTCATCACTGACCCTAAGGGGTAGGTCACATTATCCCAGTGTTACAGATGAGCAAACAAACACAAGGAGGTGAAATAACTTGCCATGTACCTGCCATACACCAAGATGTTACAGAGCAGGTGGATCTGAATCTTTTCATAACATCATATTCTGTACAGAGATGAAAATCAGTGGTGGAGTAATCATTTATCAATCCCATAGGAGCTTCTCAGTGGATATACTATTAAATTACCAACTACTGTCTTCATGAGATATCTGGCTTTGTGGCCCATTTCAAAGTGAATTGGACTGTTAGTTCAGAGAAAAAACATTCAAAATTGTGTGTGAACTTAGAAGGAGCCTATTTTCATATGCACTGATTCAGCTAGGCAGAGCAATGTAATCAAAGTCCTACGAAATGTATATTATCCTCAAGAGTTCCAGGACGAAACTCATTTCAACTCAGCAAACATTTTGTGTGTGGGCATACAAACTTACTAGGTGTAAACACTCTCAGTGAACATTAATGGTACTCAAGGATAAATAAGATGTGATTTTTGCCCTTCAGGATCGCAAGATCTAATGAAGAAGACTGAAGTCTGTAAATACAAGGCAGGACACAGATTTTTTTTTTTTTCTTCTAATTCCTTCACTAGGATCCTGTCCTCAGTCATTTTCTTTTGTTGCTTTTCTTATCCTAAGAAAATCATTTATGTTCTTTATTTCAACCATCAAATAATGAGCTGTATATTTCTCTCTCCTAGATTCTAGTCTCCTATTTAAAACTATCTTCTGGACATACCCAACTGTGTTCTTCAATTATTTTAAATGCTATATATACAAAATGAAACCTTGCCTCCTTTTTAATATCCTCTTTTTGATTTGATGGCATCTCTGCACATCAGTTTTCCACACTAAAAACCTCAAATGCATGATTTCTCTCTCCATGAGTCTCCCATTCCTCATGTTCAGTTGTTCATGAAATCCTGTGAATTTTTATCTCCTAATATGCCTTGAATTTGATATTTTATCTCTATTTTCATAGCTGTGATTTCAGTTCAGCTACATTTCATCTCTTATCTGAGCTAATACAATCATCTAACTCATCTAGGCCTTTTATTTCTTTTCTTCCAAATCCAGCCTCTATAAGTTGCTTGATTATTCTTTCTAAAATATAGTTGCTAACATGACTTTCACTTGTCTAAAACCTTTCAATGGTTCCCTCCTATCTACTAAAAGAAGTTCACATTATTATCCCACATTATTATCACATTATTAGCCCTACTAATCTGTTATTGACCTCAACCTTCCTGCCACTCTTTTTGTGCCAAGCACATTCGTTGATTTTGTTTCTTGACTATGCTGGCATGCATAGGTAAGACCATTTTTAATTCTGATTGGTCAACATACAGATCCACTAGTTGTTAAGTATTTTGAATACCATCCTTTTCTTCAGTAATCTAGTCTGTTTTCCGTTCCCCTGTCATGTACTTTTAAGCCCTTTGAATAGTCAGTTTTACATGGCAGGAACATTATTCCCTTCTTCTCTACCTGGCAAATTAATATTAATTCTTTAAGATACCTGCTCAGATATCACTTCCTCTATAGCATCTTTCCTGTTTTTCCCTGTATACCGGCAGAATTTTTGTTTCCTCTGACCTTTCAAAAACACATTGTGCATATGTTGGTTATAGTATTTATCATGTTAAGTGTCACTTACCAATTTAGGAAATATTCAAGAAAAGTTTTTAAAAATCTCTGTTGTGTAGCTTAGTATTTGGTACACAGCAAAAACTATAATAAACTGTTTATTGAATTGATAGATGGATCTAGAAACATTTAACAAAGTGGAATTCAAGTTTTATTTTGAAGATGAAAGAGATTAAGGAGTGGTGTTTTTCAAACTTCATTTCAGCAGGGCCTCTCTCATTAGCACTATGCTATGATAGTGGAAGACAGGGAGCCTGTTTGTGACCACAGTCCAAGAAGGGTCAGGTGAATAATGCTCTAAGTTTAGGGGAGCTCAGAGTTGGAAATAAAGATGAGATTCACTTTGGAGGCAGAATTGGCAAGATTTTGTAACTGATAAAGTATAAGGTTAAAGGGAGAGAGATTAACAATAATTATAGTATTTCAAAATTGAGGGATTAAGAGACCAGACATGGCCCATCACAGGAGGCTTTGTGGAGTTTGGAGTTAAATAAGGCAGAAGAACTTAGATGCTGACAGTTATAGACTCATGTTTTCACCCTAAGAGCCCCAATTATAAGGCTTACTTCACATATTTTCTATGTTTATCTTAATTTCCAGTACAAAACTCACTGGAAAATTCAGAAGCAGTGCTGATAATCATTTCTAATCACTATTGTGTAGACTTGATGAAGATAATTCAACTCACCTATCCAGTTAGGAATGTTTCTTTTTACGGGATTAGGAAAGTACAAGATCCATCTCAAACATACTTATTGCCAAAGGCTTTGTTTCATATATTGGAAAATACATTATTTTTGTATCATTTGCTATGCCAATACATTATTAACTTAGAGCACAAGAGAAAAGAACAAATCTCATTCAGTTAACAGGGTACAGAGTGTCTGTGCTATCGGATATGGTAACTACTAGCCTTACATGGTAGAGAAGGCAATGGCACCCTACTCCAGTACTCTTGCCTGGAAAATCCCATGGACAAAGAATCCTGGTGGGCTGCAGTCCATGGAATTGCGAAGAGTCGGACATGACTGAGCAACTTCACTTTCACTTTTCACTTTCATGCACTGAAGAAGGAAATGGCAACCCACTCCAGTGTTCTCGCCTGGAGAATTCCAGGGACAGGAGCCTGGTAAGCTGCCGTCTATGGGGTCGCACAGAATCGGACACGACTGAAGCAACTTAGCAGCAGCAGCAGCCTTACATGGTGGTATGCCTGTGTTAGTTGCTCAGTTATGTCCAACTCTTTGTGATCCCATGGACTGTAGCCCGCCAGGGTCATCTGTCCATGGGATTCTCCAGGCAAGAATATTGGAGTAGGTTGCCATGCCTTTCTCCAGGGGATCTTTCCAACATTTCAAGTAACCTGTACATAGTTATCGATCATTTGAAATGTTATTAGTTTAAACTGAGGTGTAAAATGCACATTAGATCTTGAAGACAGTACAAAATGAAATATCATCAAATTTCTCAATTATTTGTTATAGTCATTACATGTTGAAATGATACTACTTTGGATACATTGGTTATATGAAGTGTATTATCAAAATCAATTCCACCTGTTTCTCTTGTATAATGTGGCTACTAGAACATTTAGAATTATATACCATGTTCACATTATATTTCTATATTTCTATTGGGTGACGCTGGAATATTTTTCTTACTCAAAAAACCACCCAACAGTGGTTTCTAGTGTACAGATGGTTATGCTATGTACTAAAAGCTTTGAAGTTAGCTGAGGAGTTACAGTTGCATAAATTATGTATATTTAGAGCTTGATAGCATTTCGATCAATATACAGGACATTGGTTAGAAAAGTAGATTGAAATGTCTAAATTTGCTCTGTCCTCCTTTAAATGTTAGTTTTTTTCTCTTACACTTTCTCCCCAATATCCTATTTAGTGATTTGTAAGGAATCACTGATTTTTTGTCTGTTATATAACAGTGGGGACTTTGATTTACAAGGTCTTAGAACCCTTGGGCTAGCAGAAAAGAATTAGCTCATATCCACATATGGTGGCCAGGATGCAGAGCCCTGGAATATAATCACTATGCTTAATTCTCAAACTAGACTCAACATATCTTATTCTTTTTCTGAAGCATCAGAATAGACTTGCCAGTGTCATAGGCTTTGGGGTCATCCAGAATATTTCCTGCTAGCCATGGTACAGAAAAAGAAGAAGAAAGAGGAGGGAGAAGTGGAGAGAGGAGGAGATTATATGCAGTTTATAAATACTGGAATTTTTGATTAAAAAAAATTTAGTTTGTGTTGAAGGCCTTAGTGATAGTGTGTTTGCACTACCCTTCCAGATAAATCATGCGAATGTGTGTCATTGTATAAAAACAACTGTTTTTTAAAGCAAAATGACTTATTATTGGCCAATATCTTAATTTTTATTTTTTGAGCAAGGCATTTAGTTTTCCATGCCTTAGTTCCTTCACTTTTAAAAATGGAAGAGATTTTTATTCTTTTGTGTTTTGTTTTTATGGAAATGAGAAGTAAATGCTTTATATTTTTAAAAAGCTAAGTTTCTAATTATAATGGAAAGTGCTTCAGTGCTACAACAATGTACTGAATAGACTAAAGTTGCAGAAATGAAGTAATACAGAAGATGCAAAATATTCTTTGAAAATGGCGACTTCGTTTTAGCTGAGTGTTTCACTGGGTTAGAGAAATATTAATGGAAATAAATAAGTAGCTGAAAACCATTTATGAATACCAAGATATGAATGCAGTTTAGCTTTGCAGTTCTCAATTAAAAGCCTATGTGGGAACATCTCTTATTTTAAAAGGGCTGCCTGAATTGAGGTTATGTTCAGTTGCCGAAGTGCCAGTCTGGCTATGGGGTTTTGTTTTTTTTTTTTTTTTGGATTACTAAAAGGATTTTATTTTCTTTTAAAAGAAAATTTGCATCACTTACTGAATAGCCCACATTGTGGACTAAAATGCTGTAAAGTATGCACAAGCAATGAAAAACCAGGAAAATGGCTAAATTTTCATGAGTAGTGCTCATTTCATGTGTAAAGAATTGCATTATTCAAGGCTAGACTGCATATTCAAATATGAGCTATGCATTTTCCTGAAACATTGTTAACATTTTGTTGACTCTGAATAAGTGTTAATAATATACAGATTGCACCTGTATATTCTGGCTGTATAATATGCCAAATGTACCAATGTTTCTATGCATTTGGAGTATTTTTGAGTCAGTATTAAAATATATGCTACTAACATCAGTATCTACTCAGTCTCAAAACATCTATGGCAATGGCATTGTTTCTTTAAAGAATTTATATTCTTTGAAGTATCAGTGACACTTAAACATTTTGGTTTTTACTTAAAGCCTTATAATAAAAGGAATTAAACCATTAAATAAAAAGAAGCAGCTTACTCATTGAAGCAAAGATACATGAAGTTCTGTCTGTTAGGCTAAGCCCTCGCCGGATTAACGAAGTAGACAGGTCTGCAAATATGGAGGAACTGTATTGGCAGCTAAAATAACTGAGAGATTCATCATTCTTCAGCTTCCAAACCATGTCTTTGTATTGCGCTAAGTGTTCGGTCATTGATTCAATAATTATTACGTTACTATTATAGGTCAGGCTTGAACAAATAAAACATAATTGCTGGCTTCATGGCACTTCCTAACTAGTGTATGGGAGGTGAGAGTTGACAAATAGTGGCTAGGTAACTGTGCAAATAAATATGGCAATAATAAGTGGCTCACAGCACACACTTGGAATCCAGACATGGGTTGAGTCCTGACTCCACCACTTTGTAGCTGTGGAATCTTGGGCAAGTGATCTAATGTCTCCACTCCTCCTCATCTTCCTCCACAAGGTTGCTGTGAGGTTTTGGTTGGATTATCTATTAGCCTGGCCCATTATAGATGCATTATATTTGTATTCTTCTTCTTTTATTAAACTGTAATAAGGGCTATGAGGATATATAATGACACAGTGATCTATTCTGGAGCTGGCAGTAGGGATCAAAGAAAGCTTTTCCAAGGAAAAGTTGTTTGAATTAGGATCTGCAGAATGGGTAGGACTTCAGTAGATTGAAAGGATCAGAGGTAAAGAAAGTGGGGTTGAAGTTGTAAAAGAACTTCCCATGCAGAGGGAAAAACATGTGCAAACATTCTGAGGCAGGAGAGAATATGCCTCCTTCAAGGCCCCAAAGTAGCCATAAATGGCTGGGGTGCAAGGAGAGAGAGTAGAAATGCTGAGACAAGAGATGGTACTGACTGCTCACTGCAGGAACTTGAGCTTCCTTAGACTATTTTTTTTTTTTTTACAGTGTTTCTTTTTCTCCCCCATTCCCACCACTCACCCCCTCCAAGCAAAAGATAGAGGAACAAATAGTTCTTTGTGCTTTCTCTGCTCAGCCTTGCAAATAAAAATAATTCACAAGTGGCTCTACATATATAACCAAAATGCAACATTGTGTCTAAATATTAGATGTAAATTAAATTGCTTCTTGGTGTTCAACTTATCTTTTGTATCCATTATAATCCTCTATTTATGTTTATGCTCCACAGCTGGAGAGCTGCAACTAGCTATGGAAAAAAAATTATAATACTCCATACAAAAGAGGTGGGGTGGATGGGTACTAATTAAACCTAAGTAGTAAGAGACTTAAGGAAAAAGAGATTTCTGTATCTCTCTTAATGGGATGAATGTCATGTTCCAGTTCCTACTTTATGTAAAATCCATTATACAATATGTAAAATAATTCTCCAAATCTTGATTTCCTCAATTGAAAATGACCCTGAGCAAAAACTCTAAGTAGAGGAAGGTTTGAATTTCTTGATCTTTGCACTCTTTTTTTCTCTCCGTACGTGATGTCTTAAATCAGCAGAATAATTTAGGAATGGTAGATATTGAAACAACTAATTTTTCTTTTCTGTAATCTGCATAGACTTCAAAATGCCTACAAAGCACAAAGTGCCAGTTCATATAATTTGTTGGCAAGGATAAAAAGAAGAAAGAAAATTATTTCCTAAGCGTGTGAATCAGCCCAGCTTTAACAGATATTTTTCTGTCATGTGCAGCCTGAGGGCTTATGCCTATCTGAGCTTTATTTGACAATTACCACTTGCCAGCATAATTAAATGATAATTTATAAATACTAAGAAAGCATAATGGGGAAGAGCAAATAGGTGCTTATCAGGGCATTGAATAAAGTTGATCTGCTTCAGTGGCAATTTTCATCTCTTATCTTGGTTGTTAACTGGTCTCACTTTTGTCTGTGTTTTGTTTAGGTTTGATATTTGTTAGGGTGATATTATCTACCTACATATACACATTTTCCTTCCATACAGAATTCTAATATTTCTTTTATTGTTCATTTTGAAGCCAATGTATTTATGAAATATTGCTTGTATTTTAATTCAAAGCATAGATTTGGCACCTAGAATTTCACATATTTCCAGAGAAACCCTAAACAAATTAGTAATTTTTCTGTTTACTTCCCCGTCACCTTTTTCTTTTTTTTCCCAGTAAGTAAGTTCTTTTCTGTGTTGCATCTGTGATTTTCTTTAATCAGTTTTTTAATCACCTGGGCTTTGCAGTTAATTACATTCCACAGAGTCTCTTCATCTATCTCCTAGAATGCTGGCAGATTTTTGTAAGTAAGAGTGAAAGCATACATGTAAGCCAGGACTGGCGAGAAGGGCTTCCTAACCTTGCGGTGATAAGAATGATATTGATATGCAGCACAGAAATTTTGCTGTGTTCCTACTGAATATAGAAATTGCCCAAAGAATTCTGTAGGGTAGACAGCTTTTGTCGCATCAGTGTCTCTTCTCAAGGTTCCTTACCTATTATAAATATTAGGGTGGTCTCTGCAGAAGCTGTTGTGGGGCCATGGACAGAAACACAGATTTGTCCTGGGTGACCTGCATAAAGCAGTGCAAGAGCAATCCTCTATGTGAAAGGCAACAAATCAGTAGAATGGCAAATAGATATACATATTGAATTTCCACACTTTTAGAAAAGCATGTTTGAAGAAGTCAACAGGGTGGGGAAAAGCAAGATATTGTTAGTGGGTCACAAAGAGCCTGAAGTCTTTTTTTTTTTTTTTTGGACATCATGAAATTAAATAATTTTAATAACTGCTGATTAGAGTTATGGTGATTTGAGTAAAGAGCGTGAGGTTGCCTTATCAGACAAACAACAAAATAAAAGGCTTTGGTGTTTAAAGTTGTCAATTCCTTGAATTATTCAGCATTTTGTCCTTATAAATAGCAATTATTTGCCTTTTTAGCACTGAAAAAATTATCTTTCATATTCAAATATTTAAATATACAGAGCCATCATTGGGGCAAAAAAATTCCTAATGTCAGAACAGATTTTTATACAAGAAATAATTTGAAAGTGGTGGATTAGTTTCCACCTTTTGAAACACAGTGCTTTCTATAATCTTCAAACATTATTTAGGATAATGGAAGCCATCATCCTGGTTCTCAAATGTTAGCACTTCCATTAGAATTTGCAGCTACCTCTTATTTTTATATTAAAATACAAGGCTTAAAAGGTATTATCTTACTAAAGGGGGCAATTGTAGAGATGATTTGATTGAATAAAGGAAAAAGCTGTACAGGCCTTTTAAGATCAAGGATGTATTGATGGAAAGCTATCATTAGAGACAATTAATGTTCTCCAAGGGAAGAAATTGATTATGGACAAAGATGGACCCTAAGGAGCAGATATGTCTTAATGCTCTAAGACCTTAAGGATTATGTATTTCATTCACAGCATCTGTATTTTAACCCTTTGAAGTGACTAAATACTAGCTTATTCTTGCAGAATGGCATGAATTAAATTTTTTTTAAAGATTGTGTCTTGTAAAAGATGTGATTGACATTTGATTCTTTAATAATAAAATAAATTTGTAGCATCATTTCTCTATATTGCCCTTCAGAGTAGATCTAGACATAAATACATATAATAGAAGGAATGAAATTAGATAGTGATGGCCATTCTTCAACATTATGGAAGTATGGTAATGCCCAATAATTGCACTAAAGATGTGCTTTCATATGGAACCCCTGAACTTCAGCTGCATTTATGTTTCCAAATAATATATCCTTTAACTTTGCTTGTCCTTTCTATAGATCTTATACAAAGCATTCATCATGTTTTTAGCCAGTCCCTCACAGCCGTGGATCACAATTGGGTACTTAATAAGGTGGCAACCCCACTGGGAACATTTCATATAATTATTCTTAGCAGAAAGAAGATTGTTATAGCTTTTTTTCCCTTTTGAGTTTGGCAAAATTCCAAGTGATTCAGTTTGGGCTCCTAAAACCAGTTTTATATTGTTGGTGAATTATACTTCATGAGTAATCTGTATCCTTACTTCCCAGTAGAATGCTCTATTGCAGGCCAGCAGAGGCAGTTTAATTGTACAGCTGGTCTCCTTGAATCTGTGACCACACCAGAACAAGTGATTGATAAAAGCTGCTTTTTGGCCACAAATTACAGAAGTTGTCGATCTGAGCGTGGAACTGTTTTTAGAAATCAATTTATCTAAAGACGTCAGGGCACTCTCTGATGGTGTATTATTCTGCTGTGCTTAGTCCCTCAGTTGTGTTCGACTCTTTGTGACCTGATGGACGATAGCCCTCCAGGCTCCTCTGTCCATGGGGATTCTCCAGGCAAGAATGCTTGAGTGGGTTGCCATGCCCTCCTCCAGAGGATCTTCCCCACCCAGGAATCAAAGCCAGGTCTCCCACATTGCAGGTAGATTCTTTACCGTCTGAGTCACAGTACAGTATGGTTATTGTGAAATAGTAGGAGAAGCTCACTCATAGTAGTAAATAGCTTATCCAGAGAGCTCTATGATTTTAAGTATCAGTTAAGGGAAGGGAGGGCTTCCCTGGTGGCTCAGACAGTAACGAGTCTGCCTGTAATGCAGAAGACCTGGTTTTGATCCCTAGGTTGGGAAGATCCCCAGGAGAAGGAAATGGCAAACCACTCCAGTATTCTTCTCTGGAGAATCCCATGGACAGGGGCTCCTGGTAGGCTACAGACCATGGGGTTGCACTGAGTCAGACATGACTGAACAACTAACAGCTTCATTTCACAAAGGAAGGGAGGTTAGATCCTGGGTCCTAACTTTGGGTTTACTGAGTTTAGAAATAACCTATTTAGTTAGCTCATATCATGAAAACTGTTTAAATTCTGATATTTAAAGGTATATCCTGATGCTCTTGGACCTTAAAGATGATGCACTTCATTCATCACTAAGTGAAATTTATCAAAAATTTCAAACAATTTGAAACAAATCATTTTGAAGAATAGTGGGTGAATATACATGACACATTCTTTTGTGGTGCAACTGGATTACGGGTTTAAGTCTCCCAGCTGCTGTTACCAACTAATGTCCCTGAGCACTCAGTACTTACTCAAGCGCATACATTTGGTGACTATGTGAGTGGCTGTAAGTGGCTTTTTTGGGTGAGTCTCCTATATGGTTTCTCTTAACAAAAACAAATAGAGCACAGGACATTAATTACCCAAAGGTCTAAATTAAAGATTATGGCTTATTTTTCATATAATTCAGATAAAAAGAAGAAAATGTAATTTTTTCATAATTTACATAATTTCCATTGGCCACATTGGACTGGTGAGAAATGGCTTTTAGAAGTCCCTTGTGTGGTTTATGAAAAGAGTGAGAATAACTAATAGGAACTCCAAACCAACTAAATATCTATGCAGTTTTGAATTTGAGTGCCAGGGGAGATTGTGGTACTACAGTAAAAATCAATGAGGAAGCTGGGGTGAGGCATATTGCTTTCGAGTGTCTGGTCAAATCAAAGTAGTGATGCTCAGCATGAAATTGAAAAGTTTAGGAAACAGGTCAAAGTTTAGAATACTGGTTTGGAGATATAATAAAGAATCAAAATGGTAAGAGGAAGAACAGGATAATGCTGGGAAAAACAAACAAACAAACAAAAGCCAGAGAAGAAACTTTTAGGGAGAGAGTAGTTAGGCACCATTAATGAACCAGGGAGTACCAGTGAGAATGAGAACCTAGAAGAAGGCCATTGTGTTTGACCATTGATAGCTCATTAGTATGCTGAGAAGTCAGAGGTTTGTTGTCTTTGTTCAGTCAATAAGTCATGTCCAACTCTTCACACCCCCATGGATTGCAGCAGGCTGGGCTCCTCTGTCCTCCACTCGCTCCCAGAGTTTGCTCAAATTCATGTCCATTGAGTCGGTGATGCCATATAACCATTTCATCCTCTTCTGATGCCTTCATCTTTTGCCTTCAATCTTTCCCATCATCAAGGTCTTTTCCAATGAGTCAGCTCTACTCATCAGATGGCCCAAGTATTGGAGCTTCAGCTTCAGCATCAGTCCTTCCAGTGAATATTCAGGGTTGATTTCCTTTAGGATTGCCTAGTTTGATCTCCTTGCCGACCAAGAGACTCTCATGAGTCTTCTCCAGCACCACAGTTTGAAATCAGATCTGCTTAGGTTTAAATGCTAGTTCCCCAACTATTCGGGGAAATTTTTGTATCCTTGGGGAAGTTACTTAATCTCTCTAAGCCTAACTAATTTATTGCTCACAGCAACCCTTGAAGTTGTAAAGTTATTAGGACACAACTGAGTTGCAAAGAAGTGAGTAGCTTCCCCAGAAGAACCACAGCTAGTAATGTCTGGATAGGGATTAGGGTCAGTAGCCAGAAATAAAGAAAGATTAAACAAATTGATTAAAGAGGCAGAGTCAAGATCCAAACTCCTACCCATCTGAAGCTCAAATAATATCTGTTCACTCTGTCTTTTCCAACTACTGACTATGAGATTTTGGAGAGGGGACAATTTACAAGGATAAAAAATATTGGATATATTCACTTAACGTGGCTCAGTTTAATGACCTATGAGTTCTGTAGCCTGATATTAGAAGAGCCCAGAGTATATTTTCTGGTCCAGCTGCACTGGCACCACCTGGAAACTTGTCAGAACTGCAGATTTTCTGCCCCACTCAGACCTGCTGACTCATAAACTCTGGAAGTGGGGCCTGGAAATCTGTGTTCTAACACACTCTCTTACTGAGACTCTCATGCATGATAAAGTCCAAGAACCGCTGTCTTAATCTCACTTTGTTTACAGTATTTGTTTCTGTTGGTGACTACTGCCAAGCAGCCAGGTAGATCTGAGTGTGGCTCAAACTGTAGTTCCCAGCCTTGAGAATGCCTAAGGGTTAGTGAAATCTAGGTGCTATTTTCAGAAATTTTTGTTTAATTGGTCTAATGTATGAACCTAGGCATTGAGAGCTCTAAAACTTCCCCAAGTGATTTTAATGCACACCTCAGGCTGGGAACATCTCATCTAGAACCACTGCTCTCAAACTTTAGTAGGAATCAGAACTTCACCCAGCGATCCTCCTCCTGAGTTTCTAATGCAGTCTGAGATGGGGTCAGAGAGTTTGTATTTCTAACAACTTTCTAGGTGATTTCTGCTGCTCTGGGAACCACACTATGAGAACTGCTAGTCTAGAAATCACATGTTCAGCTTGGGCCATGTGATGAAGTGAGCTGGTAATTTTGGTCACAGAGTTCCCATTCCTGCCTCCAAGTCGAGGTGAAAGTCCTGGCCAAAGTGTCCTAGTGCTTGCTCCATGTCTGTGTCTCACTGACAGGGGAGACTTGGTTCATGCACCTGGATAGGGGCTTCTTAAACAGTGCACAGAACACCAAGGGATCTTGCTAAAGCAGGTTCTGATTCTATGGGTCTGGGACAGGCCTGAGAATCTGTATTTGTGACAAGCTCCCTAGTGCTGCTGAGGCTGCTGGTCCATGGACCATGGTGAATAGCAAGACACTAACAGTTTTTCTCAAATGTGCCTAATCATCCAAATCACCTGAAGTGCTTTTATTATGGATTTTTGGCTTCATCTCAGTTCTGTTGAATCAGAATATCCAAGGGAAACAGCCTCAATATCATGTCAGTATCTTTGTTCAGCAAATCATTAACTTATTTAAAAAATACTTACTGAACATTTACTCTATGAAAGGATCTATGCTACATGCAAATAAGACAAATGCATAGTTCCTGACCTCATGTGGCTTACATTTTAACTAAAGAAACAAACAATAAACAAATTTGCTTTTTAAAAGTAACTTACAATAGTGACAACTGCCTAAAAGCGCACAAAGCAGGGTCATATGTCCAAGTTCACGGTGAAGAAGCATTGAATAAGGTATTCAAGAAAGACCTCTTAAGGAAGAGCCATCCTGGTCTCACTCAGTTTTTGTGAAGATCGTAAGAAGGGAGGTGCAGAGACTCTGAGGGTACACTGAGCTTGGCTGATTGCCAGGAGTTTAGAAGGTGGTGGGGCAAAAGTAGAGCACTTGAGTTCCCTTGGGTGATTTTCTTACTTCAGAGGGTAAAGAATCCACCTGCAGTGATAGACACCTGGGGTTGATCCCCAGGTTGGGAAGATCCCCTGGAGGATGGGATGGCAACCCACTCCAGTATTCTTGCCTGGAGAATCCCCATGAACAGAGGGGTCTGCCAGGCTACAGTCCATGGGGTTGCAAAGAGTTGGACATGACTGAGTGACTAAGCGGAGCTGCACATTTGGGAAACACATCTAAACTTTCCTCCCAGCTGTCAGAGAATAGTGTAATGCTTGTTGATTAAACCATCATCAGTCACCCCATCACGGTCCCTAGAGGAGGAATGTAGAAGCTGCCAGTCCCCTAATGGCCAATAAAAAGAGATTACCTCTAAAATGCATAGGATTAAAACTATAATTATTCCCTACTAATTATTTAACTATGCAGAGGTGACCATATTCACAGAAAGTAATGAAAGGATCAAAGAATTGTATTCCACTTAGAGAATGTTTCTACATCTTTGAGGGTCATATAGCATAAAAATACTTTTTGGAGGGTTTGTGTAATTTCCCAGAAACACTATAATTGAAAAGAGCAAGAGAAATTCAGAGAGTCAAGAAAAATATTTGAAAACAAGGAAAGAATAGTGGGGTTTGGGGGAGGAAGTAACTGATGTGGTTTTAGCATTGTTACAAATTTGTCTTATGGATACTATTTATATAGATAATTTTGATAACTTATTTTTTCCATACATGGTACATTCAAGAACTATGTAAATAGGTATGAGAGAAAAAAAGAAAAGTCTTTGGGCAGAGGCAGCTTTCCACCTGTATTTTTTTCCTTCAAACTGTGAGCACTCCTTAATTACAAGTTAAAAAAAAAAAAATTTAAGATTGGTAACATATGTTGTTGTCAGCATGTATTTAGCACCTGCAGAAATGAACATGAAAAATGTGACAGCGCATAGGTGGAACACCCACTGCGTTGACTGTGAACACTGTCAACAAATTTTACTTTGTTAATTTTTTCTCTATTAAAAAAAAAAAAAACCTAAGAAAAGAATTTAATAGTGCAGGTGTTCAGAACATCACACAAGATGATATAACGAAGGGGGAGGTTATAAACCTTTAGCATGAAAGCCAGGGTCTAGAGTTGTAGATCTTTAAGCTTTGTTTCTCACACACTTCCTTCCCGTTCCTTTTTAAAAAAAAAAAAAATATCTCTACTTCTTGGTCTTGGCAGTCTCAGTTGTGGTGGAAGGCAAGTCTCCTTGAAGTAAGGGTGAGAAGCAGTCAGGACAGATCAGCTGACATATAGGATGAGACACCTTAAACAGTCTTTTCTAGAACATGGGAATTGAAGTGTTCTGTTTGCACTCAATTTTCTATTAATAAAGTTGTAATAACTGTAGATAAGAGGTCCCATATCAGCTACTTCCACAGCAGAGGTTTTCTGAGTATAGGTGCTGTCTTCTGAACTCTGTGGTCCCTCTTACTTAGAGCAGAGGCCATTTCATTTAGCGATGGCATTCGTTACAGTGCAGTGCTAGGCAAGGAGTAAGACCTTCCTGAATGATACTACTACCTTCTGATCTTACTGGTTCCTTCACTATTGAAGGGGAGACCCTTGCGAGTTACTTTCCGTGATCTCCCTTTATTGATGATTTCATTTCCAAATTCTGTAAACTGGTTTACTCAACAGGAATGGGTAATGCTTTTCCTTTGAAGAGTCTTTCCCCTCCCCCATAATGAATTTGCCCAGACTGAAAATAAATTACTGATAGGTGTGTTCATTTTTATTTTGAAAATTTTGAACTTCTCAAGTTTTCAGAGTACCCACAGGATCTTTCCCATTCTCTCATCCCCTCATTCAACACTTTGGTGTTGGCCTATGATCAGTCCTTTTTCTCTGGTAGTTCATCAAAAGACATTTCATAAACCCAAAGTATTTCAGAGGCACAAAATAGAAGGATTTAGGTTAAGTTTGTTCGACCAATTCCCAGGCTCAGCAAAAGGCTCTTGACTCTGGCTGCATGTGTGGGAAACATTTGCACTTCTCACAGCTGAGAGAAGACCCTGGAAATGATACGTTTTTTACACCTCTTAGATGAGACTTGGGAGCTAGAAAGCATTTCACTCCCATCCCTCTGGGATGAAGAATCTGTTTGCAGTAATCACTGGCGGTGTTGACAGAGTGTTCAAAACCATCTGCTCGAGGGCAAGTGTTAACTCTATCAAATCCTAATATTTTAAGCACACTGATCCCCAGGCCCAGGAGACCTCCTGACAGAGCTCTCCTTGGGCAATGTGTCAGCCTGCCATCAATTATTACTGCAATGTAGAAAGGCCTGATACACCCGCCAAAACTCAGTGAGGAAGGCAGCAGCCGAGTCCCCTTCATTCAAGTCTTGTTATTAGGAATCTGAGGCTTTCTGAATCTTTTATACAAGAGCTTCTCTGTAATATATGCACATTTTTAGCCTTTAATTTGTTTGTAAACAGTCTTTTGTGTTTTTAAGCCCCATGTATACCATCTTCAGTATGGATTTTATATAAATTCATGTAGACTCTCTGTACAAACATAATTCTCTACAAATAAGCACATAGACAGGTTTAAATTAAAATCCTCTACCAAAGTTACTTAATAAAACATAAAATCCAGCTGGCAGGCTTTTGCTGTATCACTTCACAGCCCTTATTAGCAGCCCTCAAGTTGTTTAAACAACTTGAGGTCAGAATATTTACTTATTTAGTGTTTATATAGTATGCCAGTACAACTGCACCTCAGAAAAAGTATGTTTTAGAATTCAAAGTATAAAGAACAATTTTTTTAAAAAGCATGTAGCAGTAAAAACATTACAAAGTCCAATGAGCTGAAAACATTGCCTTATCAAAAGGAAGCCAGTTCAAAATTTCAGGGACATATTTGAGTCATTTTCCCCCAGTAAGGACCCCACTGGAAAGCAAATGCACTGGCCTGAACCATCTGTGAGAACATCTTCCTTGTCAGAGACATTTCAGTAAAGCTGACATTATTTGCCATAATAGCTCAGAAGCATGAAGGGAAATGCTAAGAATAAACTCAACACAGAGAAAGTTCTCAGCCACAAAACTTCAAAAGCTCAAATATGGCATTTTTATTTTTAAATTTTATGTATTTTGAGAATTTCATCCCATGCCACTTCCCAGGTCAGTCCATTGTAGATACTCAATAAATAATATGTGTTGAATAAATAGACATAGGTTTTGCTGTACTAGAACACTAATATTATCTGAATTTATGTTCCAGATACAAAGGAGCGTAATTGGGAGGATTCTATGGTTATGCTCACCACCACCAGTGCCACCCGTATAGCTGACATGTGGTGTGTGCTATTACATGCCAAGTACTTTCAGCACAGTATCTCATTACCTAACTAGATCAACAGTATTAAGTAGGACCTATTATTATTATTAGCCACATTTCTTTCTGAGGTTTAGAGAGCTAAGTGGATTGGCCAAGATCATGCAACTAGTAAGTAGTAGAGTCTAAATTAGAACCTGGGCAGAGAGTTCCAAAGCTCATCTTCTCAAACACTGAACTGTCTCTAAAAGAAAAGTACTTAATGTCTATGAAATTCTTAGAGGCCAAAAAAGCATAGATGGGACTTCATATTTTCCTGTAGACTCCCGTTGTATGCCATCCCCTCATTATTAGTCTCATTATTGAAGGCCAGAGGATATGTGGAGATTGGTCTCAGAGCATAGAACAGAAGTTCTTTACTTTTATAGTTGCATATCCTATTGAAAGTCTGAAGAAAGTTATGAAATATCATTCCCAGAAAAATGTACAAATGCATAATTTTGCATGCATTTGCCAGTGTTTTCTTTTTGGGGGTGGTGTATGGGATGTGGAGTAGCTTTTGACTGTGAACTTGTAGGAGAGGCTGCCATGTAATTAAACAGAGTAAAACTTGTTGGACATTAACACGAATTCTAGAATAGTGCAAACAGGAGGTTTGAAAACTGACTTGGAGAAGTCAGGGAAATGAGTCTTATTAGAGTTCTATGCATTAAACAACTAGACTAAAACCTATCTGTAGGGTCTCACCTATGACCTAAGAGTTCTATATTTTAGTTGCTTCATCTAAAGATAGCCTTCAAGATTTCTCATTAGACAGTTTCTGGAGGTGATATACGTCCATATTTCTATTCTTTTGTATTTACTTCCGCCATCTAGAGAACACTGTGTGTTGCTCTCAGAATTCAGTATTTTGCTGTAGCTCTCTTTTAGCTGACCTTGGGTCTTGGTCTTTCAGTGTGTGGGTATGTGAGAGAGAGAGACAGACAGACAGATAGACACTTGGTGAATATATGAATAAAAAATTACAAATTTACTCATAGTTAGTCCTGGTAAATAGAAGCTCCTAGATCGTGTGGGCCTCTTGGATCAGTTGCTTAAGGTTCTGAGCTTCAGTTTCCTCAGCTAAACAAGAATACTTAGTTTTCAGGATTATTATAACCATTAAGATAATAGGAAAAAAATATCAGTACTTTATCTGGCACATTTTAAATGTTCAGTGAATATTAATCCCCTTCTCTTGTCTCCTATTCTCATCTTGGGTTTTTTGTTTGCAATTTGTCAAAGCAAACAATGTTAGTAACCTTGGTTCACAGAGAAGGAAAGGTAACAGAATGGCATGTACATATAAAACTCTATGGAGAGAGGTTCCTTGAAAATTAACTTTTGCTTATGTTTGATTATTGTGCCTTTTGTGATTGCTTGAGATAAGGCTACAAAAAATCCTATAATTAAAATAATACATGGGAATGATAGTTGCTGTTTAAAGATTTTTTAGAGGGGGATTTTTTCCTTTTGCCTGCATCTTGAGGGCTAACCTTCGGAGTTCTTCTGAAACACGTAGAGCTCTGCCCTGGCGCCCTCCCCCTCAGTATCCTACCACTTATTCTTTCAAACACCTGTGTTGGGGTAGAATGCAGCACTGTCCCAGGTGCTGAAGGGACTGTCAGAAATTAGAAGAGCCATAGATTCAAGACTAGGTGATTGAGCAATAATTTTTATATGTATATGTGTGTACAGATAACATGTTCTCAAGGGTGTCCTGTACCTCTGACAATGGAATTTGGGAATGATACACAAAAGCACTCTCTAAAATTCCAACTTTAAAAACTGAAGTAGGTAATAAGCATAAAGCCCCTGTCGTTGTTCAGTTGCCCCATCATGTCTGACTCTTTGTGACCCCATGGACTGCAGCACGCCAAGCCTCCCTGTCCCTGTTAATTCACAGTAAATAAAGTCCTGTATTAATGTAAATGATTACTTTTACCTCAATTTCTAGGATAATCCCCAGAAATAAAATGAAATCTTTATAAGGTGTGAGTGTTTTTGCTTATTTACGTTACTAGTAAAGAAGTTTAATATGTTCTATAAACAGTGACTTCCAAAAGTACAGACAGAGCATTCAACTTCTCACAGATGGCTGGTTTTTTTTTTTTTTGGGGTTTTTTGTTTTGTTTTGTTTTGTTTGAAAGGTCTTCTGAAGAATGTTAATTTGTTATTTACTCTCATTTACAAGATGTGTTCTAGTCTCTCTACTGCCCAGGAATTATATTCTTTCAAGAATCTTGACTCTTGGTCATTTGGATTTTCCTGGGTGATAGGAAGCAGGAGGTAGCATTCACCTGTGGAAGGTGAGAAGGGGAGAGTGAGTCCCTGCTACCACTTAGAATAAAAGTAGTGGGCATCCCCTTTTTCATAGTTAAGGCCTAATATAGATGAATGTCTTGGGAAATGAGGATGCAATAGAAGAATTGCCAGCGTGGATATGTGTCTTGGGTGAGCCTTGATCACAGAGGCTGTGAAGGTTTAAAAGGGCAGATGGAAGACTGAAGTGTGTGTTAATTTTTCCTGTAGGCTGAAATGGAAAGAGGGAAATTACCTAAGTCCCCCTTGGAAGTAAGTGTCTTCCTAAGGCTCTGTGGGTATTTAGGGGGTGTCACAAGCTGTGAATGTCTCTGAGTGCATCTTGTCTCTTGCTTTTGCCTCGCTGAGCCCTTCCCTCTGTGGATCCATTCTTCTAACTGCTTCTGTAAACTCTCCCCTGTGGTATCTAATTCCCCACGGCTGCTCAAATGTGATTCCCCCAAGCCTCCCTTCCTCTCCAGCTGCATCTGTTCACCTCCCCTGCTGATCGATCCACTTCTTTAGCTCAGGGACAGTGAGAGGATATGATTCCAGCAGCTAAACAGCTTTTATGCAGAGAGAATATTTAAATATTCTCAGTTCGCATGATTCCCTTCACCTCATGCTATGATCAGAGGTTAATGGAGACATTTGGGGCTTCTCTCCAATGGTATAGACAGGAAAACTTTCTGAAATGAAGGCTAAGGTCAACACCTTCCCTCAATTTCCCCCAAATGCGTTTGTTTATTTAAGAGAATAACAGTACCTTTCCTTGTCAAAGTCCTTTTTAGAGAGTAGACCATTCTCCATACCCTAATTCTGGGTAGGATGCCAGCCAAATCAGAAGCTGTTATTAATATTTATTGTTTCTGGTGGTTGGAATTTAAAAAGTGAATTTTGAATTCTAAATGTTTATATCACTAAAAATTATCTTTTGCTATATAAAGTGTATTTTTATGGTGATACTTACTTAGATTTTTTCTCTTTTTTTTGAAATAAGTTTATTTTTGCAAATTTGAGCTGTGAGACATTGTACAAAGTAACCTTCCAGGCAGGCTTGTCCTAGGTATTAAATATACTGATAACCTAGCACAATGCCTGACCAATAATGCCCAATAAATTAATTTATAAATATGTATTAGCTTTGTGCTTCCCTGGTGGCTCAGATGATAAAGAATCTGCCTGCAATGCAGGAGACCTGAGTTTGATCCCTAGGTCAGGAAGATCCCCTGGAGAAGGGAATGGCAACCCACTCTAGTATTCTTGCCTGGAGAATCCTGTGGACAGAGGAGCCTGGCAGGCTACAGTCCATGGGGTTGCAAAGAGTGGGACATGACTGAGTGACTAAGCATACATATATATGTGTATGATATATATCCTTTATACATTTGTCCAATATATGTTTGTCTTTTCATTAATTTTTAGGGCTGCTCTCTGTCTTCATTGCTGCTTTCTCTAGTTGCAGCAAGTCGGGGGCTACTTCCTGGTTGCTACATGGGGGTTTCTCATTGTGGTGGCTTCTCTGGGTGTGACGCATAGGCTGTAGGGTATGTGGGCTTGGTAGTTGTGGCTTAGTTGCCCCGCGACATGTGGGATCTTCCAGGGATCAAACCTGCCTTGGAAGGCAGAGTCTTAAGCACTGGACCTCCAGAAAAGTCCTATACATGTTTATCTTTTAATTGATTGTATAGTGTCTCCTTATGTTGTAGTATGTTTTCTTTTCTATTTCCTTATTCTTGACAATTTATTTTATTTCCAGTTTTCATCTCTCTCTCTCCTTTCCTTGTTTTCTTCCTTCTATTCTCCTTTGTTTTTAAAAATTTTCCCTCTACAGCTTTTCTTTCTACAAGCCTTCTTCCTTTAGTTTTTTACTTTGTTTTGTTACTCTAAAAGATATTGATTAGAACACCCCCTATATGTCTCTTTTTGGAGTCTTCCCCCAATAAAATTCCTAGATCAAGAATCTGAACAATGCTTGTCTAGACTGGAGTTCAGCCACATTCTCACAGTAATGTACACTCTTACATATGCCAGATTCTTCACAGTCCTGCCAGCAATGGGTTTTCTTATTTTTCATTTGTTTTTGTGTATTTGATGTTTCTAATGGGACTTTCAAAAATTTTATGTTCTATTAGCAGTTTTAACCTTTCCATTTGAAATTTTCTCATCTGTAAACTGTCTTCTTATACTTCTTATCCTGTGAAATCTGGGTAATGATATAATATATTCCTTTCAAAGTATTACCTATTTTGAGTAGTAACCCAGCTAGAAATGTTGAGGGACTATTTTGTGCTAAGTGTCGTTCAAGGAACAATAGGGAACTGGAGATATAATGGTAGAGACATGGTCTCTGACTTTCAAGAGGTTTGAGAAATTTATCTAGTGAAAGGTGACAAGTATATAAACAGAGTGCATCATAGTGTAACAAATATTTTGTGATGGAAATATGTCTAGGGTTCAGTGGCATCACATAGGAAATGGGATGATTAATCAAACCAGGGAATAAAGAAAGTTTTTATAATTGAGGATCATAGAAGAAACCTTCACCAGTTACATCTGTCATTTTTTTTTCTTTCTGATTCTGTTGGATCTGTGCTTTTGATTGTTTAACAAAGCAACTCCTTTGCTTCCATTTGCCTGGTAATACCACAGCATTTATGACTCAATGGTAATACGTGTATGCAACACAGCATCAGGTACATTTAATATGATGTACATTTTAGGGTTTAAGGTGAAAATAGAATGCAATTAATGCTGAAAGAGACATATTCACCCTTGCATTGTTTATTTATTTGAAGGCCCAAGTAGTGATCTTACACACTAGTGCTATTTGGGGTTGATCCTCTCGTGCCTACACACCATGGGACTCTAATATATTCCTACCAGGAAGTGCAAGGAAAGTGTCTTAGGGAATAGTGACCTCTGAAATGTTTCCCTCCAAACTTCCTACTCCTGAGGACTCAAACAAGTGCAGAAACTTTGACATTTCTGGTATATCTTACAGAAAGATGTTCAGAAAGATCTTCCACTCTTTCTAAATGATAGTGGTACAAAAGGTCCTGGATTCTAGGGAACAGAGTTTATCTAGTTTTGCTTCTGCTAGCTTTGACAGAACATTTTTTTGGTGGACCAATCATAGCTACGCAAGAACTACTTCCATTTTTGGTTGACTGGTTGGGTTTATCAATTTTTAAGAAGAGCCACATGAAGATGTCCACTTTTTTTGCTTTTAGAGACCCAGCCTCACTTTCCAGATTTTTATTTCTCTCCCTCCTGTACTACTTGCTTTTCTCAAATGTGATTATGTTAGTCCGTGAGCTGCTTGAGGGCAGGAGTTCTGTTCAGTCCTCTTTGTATCCCATACACATAGCATGCTGTCAAACACATCCCATACACGGTGCTAGCTCATGGTGGGCCTTCAATAGTGCTTACCATATGAATGAAGCATGCTCATCTTGTCTTTACAGTTACCCTAAATGTTGCTCTTCTTTTTCTTCAGTTCATTCACTCCATCATGTCTGACTCTTTGTGAACCCATGGACTGCAGCACACCAGGCTTCGCCATCCATCACCAACTCCCAGAGCTTGCTCAAATTCATGCCCATTGAGTTGATGATGCCATCCAACCATCTCATCCTCTGTCATCCCCTTCTCCTCCTGTCTTCAATCTTTTCCAGCATCAGGGTCTTTTCCGGTGAGTTGGCTTTTCTCATCAGGTGGCCAAAGTATTGGAGCTTCAGTTTCAGCATCAGTCCTTCCAACGAACATTCAGGGTTGATTTCCTTTAGGACTAACTGGTTGGATCTCCTTGCAGTCCAAGGGACTCCTGAGAGTCTTGTAAAACACCACAGTTCAAGAGCATCAGTTCTTCGACACTCAGCCTTCTTTATGGTCCAACTCTCACATTTATACATGACTACCGGTAAACTTATTTTTCTTAGTGTCCAGTAATAATATGACATCTTTATGTGCCCAGATTTCCAACTCACGACCAGATTCCATCTAAGAGAATTGCTTTGACTCCAGGAGTTTGTATATCCACTAGAGGGCACTGTTTTGTCAGAGGCTTTCTTTGATACCTAGATACCTTAACTTCATTGTCCATCCCAGCTTCAAGTTCTTTTATATTTGTTAATAAATGACACTGAACTTCCTATCACAACTACACTTGTAAAAATAGAATCACTATAGTATATCATGACCAAAGATAGTTGAATAAGTTCGATATAAGCTAATATTACTAATTGATATGGCAAATATGTATTTAACAACAGAAGGACATATACTGAATAAGATTGCTCATATACATTAAGGACATTTTTCTGTTCTTGCTCATTATTTTTTAGATTTTCTTCTAACCAAAACTAGAAGGGCAAGTGGAGTTTTCATTGTCTCCAATTTCATTTTTGCATGTCCCAAATATAAGCATTATGCTATGACTGGAGAAATTCCAAACTAAATACTTTATACCTGAATTCCAATAGTAACTCCCAAGGAAATTTGTTTTAAACAGAATGGCAATATCAAGTCTGCTGCTGCTTTTAAGCTATAAAATCTACATTTTCTGAAGGGTTTTTTTTTTTTTTTTTCCTTTCCATCAGTTCTAATCCCACAGAACTATCTTTAGGCAGAATCAAATGAGTTTCCTGGTCTTTAATGTCAAACAGTTCAAGTTTGCAAATATTGTCAGCTTACATGTGAATCAACACGGGATACATGAGAAGACAAAGCTGCTTGCACTGTCAGCGAGCTTCCAAACACATCATTAACCCAGTGATGACTCGTGAGGCCCCACTGGAGCTGTCTAAGGAAGCCGCAAAAGAAGGAGAAGCCAATAGGGAAGGTATCTATCCCAAGTGTAAAATCTTAACTGGGAATCATGTCATAGAATTGAAGGAGCTAGTGGGGCCCAGTACCCTATCAAATATAAAGGGATAGACCTGTAAATAAGAACTCTTAGAGTCTTCTCACAAGAATTTGTGATGATCTGTTAGTAAACTCTATTTAAATTATGCTTAAAGGCTTAAGTGTTAGTTGCTTCATCCTGTTCGACTGTTTGCCACACCCACGAAGCTCCTTTGTCCATGGAATTCTCCAGGCAAGAACACTAGAACGACAGCTATTTCCTTCTCCATGCGATCTTCCCAACCCAAGGAGTGAACCCAGGACTCCTGCTTTTCAGGCAGATTCTTTACCATCTGAACCATCAGTGAAGCCCTGAAGACTTGAAAAAAAGTTGGACTTTTTTTGTGTACCAGGCCACAAAGCCATTTGTGAAGTGTTTAATTAAACTTACTCTGATTGAAAATGTAGGCTTAAAGATTTGTTGATAGATGTTAATTGTCTTGACTGGTTTTATTTTGTATTCTCCAGACAACAGGATCATATATGCATAACTGTGGTTGGGGGAACAGGAGAAAAAACACAATTTTGAAAAGAAACATGTATTTAAGTTAGCCAGATGTTATAAAACCATATATATAGGAACCATATATATTTTTCCTGAGAGAAAAATTTGGAAGACATAGAAAAGGAAAAAAATGAAGTTCCTCTCTCTCAGAATTTGCATCTAAAAGAAATGGATGATAGGGTTTTTTTTTTCTTTTACAAACTTTGAAATCTAGCTTCCTACTCAGTAATCCTAACATTTAGATGTTTGTAAATGATACTATTTTCCTTAAATATTATACTTCTTTTCTGGAAGGCTTTATAACTTTTAATAAGAGGAGAAACCATTTCTCTCCACCTATTTGATGTAGCAGATTATTTATGGAGCCAACATGTTGACACACTATAAACTGTAAAAATGAGACCTAATAAGGTTAATTGTCATCTGAACCTTCCTCTGTAGGCTGCAATCTGTAGGCTTTGATTGTTTCTCTGGGGGAAACTCTGCCCAGATGGTGAAATCTTCAAGGCCCTGACCCACAAGAGGCCTGCAGAGATGGAGAACAAGGTGCTTCTCCACAGACTAATTAATTTACTAGTATAGCACCTGTTCCAGAATAGATAGGGCTGGAAGGGAAAGCAGTCCCTGGGCACAGTGGCAAGCTCGTGGGTAAATGGATTTCAGCTGATTATATTAAGCTGATGCTTTGATCATCTAAAGGCGTTAAAATGGAAATATGTTTTTTTCTGGCTGTTGGCCTCTGTGAGTGTGGTTTATATTATTATTATTATTATTATATAATGTTGGGAATAGAAAAGGCTGTTTTAGATTTCAGCACGTTCCATTTGGAAGGTGCATCATATATTTGTCTTTTTTTTTTCCAGTTTTAGAAATGTGTGTTGTCATAAAGCTGTACCTTTTAAACAATTCTGCTTTCTTGTTTCCATTTGATTCCAGCCAAATTACTAGCTGGAAATCAAACACCAGCACAGATTCCTTTTAGCTAGAACATTTTATTATGTACTCACACCTTTAATTCAATGTGTGTAATTAGGCTTTAATCAGCTGAACACTATTTGTGAAAAATATCAGACACTTCTTTAAAGAAAATTCTGGTAAAGTCATGCTATTAAGCTTTGGTGACTAGTTACTGGCATGAATAAATCCTTGAGTAAACAAGGCTTGGTAGTAAATGGATTTACAATGTGAGTCTTTCTGCACTCAATTTCACTTTATTGCCTCTTTGATTCCCAAAAGGATTAGAGGTAATTTTTTCAGTCCTTTAGATGCCATGAAACTGTTTGCCTTTCCAAATTAACACTGTGATCTTCCATGTAATGTGTTTGGCAAACACTAGGAATTTATAAGACCATTAGTCTGATGTTGCATAGTAATAGAGATACAAACATGGTGTTTTAGATGTCATGGCCTTATAGTGGCCAGCTTTCACCAAGGTTTTGAAAGTTTAGATTTTTGAAAATAGAAAAATAATTATTGGTCATATGGAAGACATCTTAAAGAATGCTCGTGTTAATGACTTGAACTATTTCTATTACCATTCTGTGTTAAATTCTGACGTTGCAATGATGAAGTGACAACAACTAAACTTGTCTTCTTTTAGGAAGATATCACACAGAAATTAGCATATACTCCTAGGGCTTATTTCCAGAGAGTCCCATCTGATTTTGTCCTCATTATCCTTGGAACTTTCTGTTTGGTAGAAGAAAATGAAAATTTTATGGCTGCTTTGCTTTGGTTTTCTCTTCCAAAATTCCAAAAGCATCTTTTAAGTGTTTGTCTTAGTGGGTTTATTTTTAATATACATTCCTTTTAAAAAATAAGTACAGCGATCTATATAGCGAAAATAGCTCACTGTTCCACTCCTCACCCTGGTCCCTCTCTTTAGCTCCCCTCATTGACCAGTTCTCTGTGTGGACCTCCAGAGGTATTTTAACCACATTTGGTATAAACTAAAGGACATTTGGGTTGCTTCCAGGAACTGACTTGTAGAATTGCTACTGTAATATCCCTGAACATGTATCTCTGGGCCAGATGCACCTATAGTATATATTTCTACAAGTTTTTGGATAAATATTAAGTGGTACTCCAAATATGATATATGAATGTGACTTCTTGCCCATAACCAGGTTTGCGTCTCCCCTCCCAATCTGAAAGTTTGTACTGTATCTTATTATATTAATTTGCATTTCTTTACTTATGACTGAGGTTGAATATCTTTTCAAATGATTAAAGATAGAGATCACTTCATTTTTTTTTTTTTTTTGATGTGAACAGCCTGTTCATGTCCTTTGCTGGTCTCTCTATTGGGCCATCAGTGTTATTCTTGTGGGGCTGAAGAGCTCTTTATGGAATAAGGAAATCAGTATCTGTCTGCCAGCGTCAGCATTCGTCGCTTCAGTGGCATTTCCCCTCATATCTGTTGTCTCTAATTTACGATGCCTTCTCTTCCTCTTCTTTTATCATTGGCAGTCTGGATTTAGGGTTGCTTAATAACTCTTGGAAACTGGAAGTGATAATGTCATGGGAAAGGGGTTAATTTAGGTGGTTTTCTAACTTTGACTTTTGATTAAGCAGGAGCAGGACTGAAAGGGCAAAACTAAAGAGAGTGAAGTGACTACTTTAGTGATTTGAAAAAGGGGCTTTTATACTGACAAGACCTTGAAAAATAATATTTATACCAAAAAAGCAATTTATTTTACCCATAATTTTCTGCTTGCTTCTGCCATTATTACAGGTATTTGTGTTAGAATAAGAATTCTCTTTCTAGAAGCTTTGGCCGTATAGTAATATTTCTGCTTTTTGGACATTATAATTTCTGGTCATGAATTGAAAGCGATTGTAGGGCCACAAATTCAGCACAGTGACCTTGATCTTAGATGGAGTGGCAAAGGAAGAGTGAGAACAGCAAGACTGAAAGCTTTTTTTTTAAGCACAAGTAACTTTTTATGTTCAGCTCCAATTGATGACAAAGTAAACACAGAGACAGGGTTTAGACATTTAGGGCTCAATGTCAAAATATCTTTGTGATGTCCTGAAGTTACCACTGTTATCTTCAGAGTAATGGTTAAAAGCATGGGCTTTGGAATTCAGCAACCTGGGTTCAAATCTTGAGTCTTTCACTTTTTAGCTGCATGACCTTGGTTAAGTTCTCATCTGTAAAAGAGATATAATCAGAAAAATGACTTCATAAGTTGTTTTGAAAATGAAATGAGATAATGTATGTGCCTGTCAAAAATGCCATTAGTTTCAGTTCTTATTAGCTTTATTAATTACAGGTAATATTTATAAAATATTATCTAAATTGTTGGGTAGTCAACCTCATCTAAAGTAAGTGAATGAATGTTTGTGAAACTTTCTTACATGTGGTAAAGAAATGTTGCAGCCTTCATTCAACCACATCTGAATAGTTTCTTGGTAAGTTACTTCATATCTTTTCTCCAAACCAAGTTTAAAGGTTAAAAACATGATACTGTAGTAGAAATTATCAGAATAAAGTTTGCCCTTGCAAGAGGTCTCATATATACCTCAAGTCTTATAGTAACAAGACTAGCTTGAGTCCACTTCAGTCCTCATGGCTTTCATGTGTTTGCTCATGCTGTTCCTCTTGTTTGAAATGCTGTTCCTGATTTTACCATTCACATAGAAATATATACATTACTATGTTTGTCAGTAAAGTTGGTAGCTAATTTTCATTCTGTTGAGGAAGAATGTAAAGGAACACTGCTAAATTGGATATAACCATCTAGTATTACAGAGAAGGCGATGGCACCGCACTCCAGTACTCTTGCCTGGAAAATCCCATGGACGGAGGAGCCTGGTGGGCTGCAGTCCATGGGTTGCTAAGAGTCGGACACGACTGAGCAACTTCACTTTCACTTTTCACTTTCATGCATTGGAGAAGGAAATGGCAACCCACTCCTGTGTTCTTGCCTGGATAATCCAAGGGACGAGGGAGCCTGGTGGGCATGACTGAAGCAACTTAGCAGCAGCAGCATCCAGTATTATGAGGAATAATATGTGTGCTTACTTATTAGTTTTAAGTGAATGACTTTCAATCACTTCAGTCAACATTTCTGATGTGAGTATTTCATGTGACATTGGTATTGTGTTGGTTAGTTCTGCAAATCAGAACTTGTTTGTAGAACCCTATTGGGTTAATATATCTTATCATAATATTTGCCAATACCACAGGTTTTACAAATTAATTATTGTGACTATGGTTTTCTATTAACATGAATTTACTGATTAATTTATTTACTTTATGAGAATTCATATAGCACAATGCCAGAGGTCAATGGCTAAGAATGAGTACAGGGATTCGTGGTATTAAAAAAACTGTCACTCATTGGACATTTTTATTCTGGCTCTACATGCCCAGAAAATACCTGGTAGAAAATATTATAAAATAGTCCCTTAGGAAATTAATTAGTAACGTTTCAGGCAAGATCCTAAATCAAACCTATTCAACTTGTGCTTGAGTAATTGCACTTCATCAGAAGAAGATCATTGGAATTGTAGTTACTAACTACAATTTTCCCCTAGATTAGAAAAATGAAAATAATGACCAAATGCCATTTCTATCTATCAAATAGATAAAAGTTCCTAAAGTAATGGTAAGTTCTTTAGAATGTAATGAGATAGGTACACTCACTGAATAGTTGGTGAGGTTGTGTATTAGTGCAACTTTCCTGGAAAGTAATTTGGCAAACATATTAAGAAACTAAAAATGGCCTTCTTGGCAAAATGTTTAATGGAGCATATGTATCTTGCCTCCCTGCCCTGCAGGTTTCCATTATATCACCAATAACATGTAGAGATAGTTAAGTACATAGACTATGCTACTACCATAACTACTGCTGTTACTGCTACTAATACTAATATCTGAACCCAGAATGCCAGATAACAAAATAGTTGGGAAATGGTTGAGTGAGGGACAAGGAAGAAGTGAAGCATGCTAGTTCTCATCTAATTCAGGAGTCACTAGATGCTGTTTCACTATGGGAAAAAATGTGTGCGTCGCAAGTGTGTGTGTTAAATTTAATCACCAGAAAATTCAAACAGAATATTTTCCAGATTACCAGAGAAACAAGCATAGGACAAAATAAGCGTGGTGCAAGATGCAAAAAAAAAAAAAGAAAGAAAGAAAGAAATGAAAAAGAATAAAGAATGAAGAAAGTAATGTAATAATAGAGAAAATAACAAAGCAGATAGCATATCAAACTTGAATTCAATGATGTGTGAACAAGGGCAGTTACATTTTATAATTCAGTTTTTAAATTGTAAATAATGGCTGTAGAAGGGGACACAGTCTGGTAACCAGAGTAAGCAAGAGGACTCGTTCTGGATGTCAACAGGCATGGCCTGGCTCTCATATTAGGCCAAGAAATCTGGTTATAAAAATAATCTCAGTTACCAGAATAAGAGGGTTCATAATTTTTAGTCTAGAAAGATTCGGTAACCCCACTTAATGTCCATGGAAATTATTATCCCTTATTGTACCTGTTTTAACCCCAGGAAAATTATAATTAAGTATGAAGGGGCAAAAGAATCAAAACTATAATATATAAATATTTTTGCATTTACAAGTTACATGTACATATTTAGTATCTTATATATTTGGAAGTATTGAAATTAACTTGCTGTATTAGAGTCTATTCAAAATTGATTAATTTGGGTCTATTATAACTTTGTAACTTCAATTTATTTCTGCACCTAGGAAAGTTAGATTTGTTGAATCAGGTAACTAAAGTACCTAAAAACATATCTATATATTAAGTGTATAAATACAGAGTTAAATGTTTGAAGGTGTTTAATTATCTGAAAATGTGATTGAGCATTACTGAAATTCCCTTAGAAATGATTTCTGACATCTCCAAACTTATAAATAGAATTTTAAATTTCTTAGTTCAGTTGCTTAGTCATGTCCGACTCTTTGTGACCCCATGGATTGCAGCGTACCAGGCTTCCCTGTCCATCACCAACTCCTGGAGCTTGCTTAAACTCTTATCCATTGAGTAGGTGATGCCATCCAACAACCTCATCTTCTGTCATTCCCTTCTCTTCCTGCCTTCAATCTTTTCCAGCATAAGGGTCTTTTCCAATGAATCAATTCTTTGCATTAGGTAGCCAAAGTACTGGAGCTTCAGCTTCAGCATCAGTCCTTCCAATGAATGTTCAGGACTGATTTCCTTTAGGATGGACTTGTTTGATCTCCTTGTAGTCCAAGGGACTCTCAAGAGTCTTCTCCAACCCCACAGTTCAAAAGCATCAATTCTTGGGTGCTCAGCTTTCTTTGTGGTCCAACTCACATCAATACCTGACTACTGAAAAAAACCATAGCTTTGGCTAGATGGATCTTTGTCGGCAAAGTCATATCTCTGCTTTTTAATATGCTGTCTCATTTGGTCACAGTTTTTTTCCAAGGAGCAAGTGTCTTTTAATTTCATGGCTGCAGTCACCATCTGTGGTGATTTTGGAGTCCCCCAAAATTAAGTCTGTCACTGTTTCCATTGTTTCACCATCTATTTGCCATGAAGTGATGCGACCGGATGCCATGATCTTCGTTTTTTGAATGTTGAGTTTTAAGCCAACTTTTAACTCTCCTCTTTCACTTTCATCAAGAGGCTTTTTAGTTCCTCTTCACTTTCTGCCATAAGGGTGGTGTCATCTGCATATCTGAGGTTATTGATATTTCTGGCAATTTTGATTCCAGCTTGTGCTTTATCCTGCCTGGCTTTTCATAGGATGTACTCGGCACATATGTTAAATAAGCAGGGTGACAATATACAGCCTTGGCATACTCCTTTCCCAATTTGGAACCAGTTAAATTAGTTCCATGTCTGGTTCTAACTGTTGCTTCTTGACCTGCATATAGGTTTCTCAGGAGGCAGATCATATGGTCTGGTATTCCCATCTATTTCAGAACTTTCCACAGTTTGTTGTGATCCACACGGCCAAAAGCTTCAGTGTAGTCAGTGAAGCAGGAGTAGATGTTTTTCTGGAATTCTCTTAAGCTCAACTTAAAAATAAGGAAAAACATATTTTTAAAAGTGTACCTTATTTCACATCTATTTTATATCTATATGGAAGCTATAGGTGATAATCTGGGAGTTTTCTTCTTCATTGCTGTAGACTTTGCACCTAGAGTGATATATGACACATAGTAGATGCTCAATAAATATTTATTGAATTACTAAATTGAAATGCACCCAAGCATTAATAATGATGATCTCTGAGTGGTAGGATCATGGGTGTTTTTTGCTCTCTTTATACCACATTTTCTAATTTTTTACTACATATATTTATTATATTTTAAAAAGACAACAACAAAAGAACCTTTAAAAATTGGGCCAGAAATTTCTCTATTACCAGTTTTTATACTAAGAAGAACCCATTCTTTTCTTCCCTCAAGATTTCTTTCCCCAAGAGACAGCAACGATGGTGTAGTCTTCATCATCTGAGGTAAATCATATCACCCTGCTGCTTAGGAGTTCTGAATGTTTGCAGGCCGAATTTTGTACTCAGATTCTAAAATCTGGTCCCAACATATTTTCCTAACTGAATCGCCAACTCTTTCATGTTAAGACAATCCCTTACCATGTTCATTCTCTAAGTCTTAGTCTTTGCATCTAGGGAACGTCCAAGACTATTCCAGTCAAATGGTCATCTTGCTCTCCTATCTCGGTCTTCAAAAGTCACGCCAATCCTCATAGTCCCTCATGATCTGTCTCAGTGCCTCACTCCACGTGAGTTCTCTCTCTCTGTTGTCCTTCAGCGCATATTGCACCTACAGATTCTTTTGACTCTTACCTGTGCACTCTTATGGTTTTTCTGAAATGTTTCATAACATTGTTATGATTGATTTTTGGTTGTTTGATTTCCCCAAGGTGCTAGTAAACCTCATTGGCTTGGGGAGAATGATGCTTGCTTCTTTAAATTTTATCAAGCCTGGCACTGCACATTGAATATCACAAGCACTGAACATGTATTTATTGAAAATGGCTAGATGCTGTTCAGTTTTGACAGTGGTCAGAAAAATTAAAAAAGGAGAACTTGGGAGTATGATAAACTGGGATTCCCACCTCTGTTGATTACTATTTAACTTTGTGATCTTATATTAGTAAATCTCTTTGAGCCTTTAATAGCAGTTTACTATCTTCCCTCATAGCTCAGTCAGTAAAGAATCTGCCTGCAAGGTAGAAGACCCAGGTTTGATTCCTGGGTCAGGAAGATCCCTGGAGAAGGCAATGGCAACTCATTCCAGAATTCTCGCCTGGAGAATCCCATGGAGGGAGACGCCTGGCAGGCTACAGTCCATGGGGTCACAAGAGTCGGACCCGACTTAGCGACTAAACCACCACCACTACAGAGATGATAAGATTTTCTTCTATCTTCTTGGCTCTGTCATTTACTGTTTGATCTTGGGAAAGTTTTTCTGCCTCTTTAAGCCTCAGTTTCCACACTTGTTAAATAGAGACATAACAACCAATCAACTCATGGTATTGTCAGAAAGATTAAATAAAGCTTGGCAAATCCCTTAACATAGTTCAGAGCATATTTTCAAGGCTTGCTCATAAGATTATATTTATTTTGGTATTTGAGAGGACAGTAGTGGCAAATAAATGGTGTTATTTCTGAATTTACCTGATAGAATGCCAATAAATGTTAAATGAAAGATGCTTAGCCTGATTCTAGCTCAATAGGTGCTGGTGATCATTATTTTAGTTTTAGGTACAATGGATTAGTAATATTTACTTTGAAGAGTTTTGGATTGAGTTCAATGTGAAATTTGTATAATGCATGTAATTAATAGATTATAAGTTTCCTCTTTATCCTCTTATTTCTCTTCCTTAATCCCTATACCTGACAACTAATTTTGGACCAATTTATATCAGAGTACTGAACACCTGAAGGACTGTTGGGGTATTCAGTCATGTCTGAATGTAGAAATGCCTTGTGGAGAAATGCTGGTCTCCACTAAATTTCTCTCTATGTTGTTTGCCCCCTAATGGCATTTACTTTTTATGTTTTCAAACTGAAGGGAAGATTATATTCAGATTGTAGCAGCATGAGACCACATGGAAGCACAAATTCAATAATTTGTATATGTAAAAATGTGAGACCCAGAGAGGTTCTGTTGTTTACCTAAGGTCACACAGCATGTTGTCGTCTCTGTAGTCCTATGCATTGTGCAAATCTACATTGCCTTTCCTCTCCTGAGCTTTGTGATTAGCTGTTACAACTCTAGGACCCATGTGAGACTTGCATGTCATTCCTCAGAGAGCTGCAAATAAACCTATCTCATGCTGAATCTCCCAGAAAATACGTTTATATACAGGTTCTTTGCTCTTATTTTTTCCCCAAAGATCCTGTTAGTCATTAAATGGCTATTTAATATAAAGAAACAAATTAAACAGGGGAGGGGAAGAAACGCATCTTTAATTTTTTTCTCAGTTGCTTTTTGTGCAGGTGGATTGCTGCAGGAGTCCCCTCTTCTGAAGCCCATCTGGGATGTTAGTTTAGCTCTATTGATGTTTAAGACTCAGTCTTTCATCATAACCACATGCCAAGACAATAAGTAATTGAACCACATGTTTTGCCTTTTAAAAAGGTGTAATCTCCTTCTGAAGTGTAGAGATGTTTAGCAGGATTTTTCTAATTTATCTGTCATCACACCATGCAGGCTAGGCTCCAAGCCCTGAATGCAGTGTCTCTTTATCACTGTCTTTTGATGAACACCTGTTTCCAGCATACAAATATATCTGCTGAAATGCAAAATTAAAATAATTTCAACAGTATAGGAATAATTAGGAACCTTTTTTTTGAAAGGTCCACCTGTTCCAAATAGGAAAATATCATATTTAGTTGCATGTACATCCTTTTATCACTATATATTCTTTATGCTAGGTATATATATACTTGATAATAATTTTCCTCTGCTATTCCATTAAGAAAAAAAATATTTTCATTTTTAGATATTCAATTGTAGGCAATTTTTAAAAAACAACCAGAGTTCTCTATGTTGCTTGGGAGAGAGAAATTCTCTTTAGAAATCTCTCTCTAAAACTTTTCAAGGGAAATTACTCCAAAACTTTTAAGGGAAGAGACTTTGCAAATGTTCTGTTATTTATGACTGACTGTACCTTTGTTAAGGATTTGACTTTATAAATATAATGAAGATTATGTGAATCTTAAGTTAGTTTCAGTAGATATTAGTTTTTAAGTGGTAAAGATATAAGAACTCTTGAAAATATTTTTTGCAAAGTTTGGTAAATGAAAACAATTAAAGCAACAGACTTAATATGAAAAATTAATTTTTAATTATTGTTTGTGTTGCTTCATATTTAAGACTTTATGCATCATGTTTCCTTTTGGCTTTCCCATAAACTATGAGTTTTTGGTGTTTTCAAAGTGAAATTATGTAGCAACTGTAATCCCCTATTTGTGGCCTGACAATGTGAGGCGAAAGATCCCCATTTCCAAGAATTCATATTGCAAAAGAGAAGCCCACACAGATTTAAATATATATATACATGACAGCACAAGCTGGAATCAAGATTGCCGGGAGAAATACCAATAACCTCAGATATGCAGATGACACCACCCTTATAGCAGAAACTGAAGAGGAACTAAAATGCCTCTTGATGAAAGTGAAAGAAGAGAGTGAAAAAGTTGGCTTAAAGGTCAACATTCAGAAAATGAAGATCATGGCATCTGGTCCCATCACTTCATGGCAAATAGATGGGGAAAGAGTGGAAACAGTGTCAGACTTCATTTTTGGGGGCTCCAAAATCACTGCAGATGGTGACTGCAGCCATGAAATTAAAAGACGCTTACTCCTTGGAAGGAAAGTTATGACCAACCTAGATAGCATATTCAAAAGCAGAGACATTACTTTGCCAACAAAGGTCTGTCTAGTCAAGTTTTTCCAGTACACATGTATGGATGTGAGAGCTGGACTGTGAAGACCAAAGAATTGATGCATTTGAACTGTGGTGTTGGAGAAGACTCTCAAGAGTCCCTTGGACTGCAAGGAGATCCAACTAGTCCATCCTAAAGCAGATCAGTTCTGGGTGTTCTCTGGAAGGAATGATGCTAAAGCTGAAACTCCAGTACTTTGGCCACCTCATGCAAAGAGTTGACTCATTGGAAAAGACTCTGATGCTGGGAGGGGTTGGGGGCAGGAGGAGAAGGGGACGACAGAGGATGAGATGGCTGGATGGTGTCAATGACTCGATGGACATGAGTCTGAGTGAACTCCGGGAGTTTGTGATGGACAGGGAGGCCTGGCGTGCTGCAGTTCATGGGGTCGCAAAGAGTCAGACACGACTAAGTGACTGGAACTGAATTGATCCAGAGCAAGAGACGTTGTAAACAATAAGCTATGTAATGGTCTCTGTTTAACATTAGTCATAGTGGTGTTCACTCAATGAGAAGTAACCTTTTATTTATTATCCAAACACCCAATAAAGCATAATTCTCAGATGAAAGCCAAGTTAATATAGAATTGTATTATAATTGGTCTTTATTTCAGAAAGTGAAATCTGAAGTGCCAGATTTTGTGTTTTTCTGACAGCCATGCAAAAAAGTAAATCACTAGTTGCCTGGCTGTTACATGCAAAGTTGTCCACTAGGCATTTATATGGCTGGTTGCTTTTTAGCTGTCAGGGACATTTTGGGCAGTCTTATATACATAAGACTAATTATACTAATTAACCCACACCAACGTGTGAGCAGTAAGCATGACTACTATTAGGATGTAATTTTTTTAAATCCTTTATTGTGTACATTTAGAGACACAGCAGTTTCAGATTTACCATACAATAGGAAAAGGAGTTATCCAAATTGAATAAATATACATTTTAAGTTGGGCAAATACATTAATGTATGGCACGTGAAACCTACATTTTGAGTTACAAATATGCCCTTGCTTAAGAATGATTTTCTGTGTAGGTGTATGGATTGTAGCTTTTGTGGTCATTAAATTGTGGGGCTCTCTATTCACTTTGCTTAATATAATGTAGTAATATCACATTAAGTCTATAGCTTTTGCTTCTGATGTGAGTAGTTGTATTATGTGGATTAATTGCCCCTCAGAAATATCTGTATTCTAATCCTCAAAACCTATGAATATGTAAGCTTACATGACAAACAAAAACAAATAACCTTGTAGATGTGATTTAGACAAGAATTTTAAGGTAAGGAGATTATCCTGGAGTATTTTAGTAAACCAAAGTAACCCCAAGGGTCCTTCTAAAGAGGGAGGTGGGAGAGTTGGTGTCAGATATGTTATAATATAAGAAATAAATCAGCCTGTTGGTTTTAAAGATAAAGAAGAGACCATGAGCCAAAGTATATGGGCAGCATCTAGCAACTGGAAACGGGAAGCATGATAATTCTTCCCTGAACCTCCAGAAACGAATATAATCTTGCCACACCTTGATTTTAGCCCACTGAGACTTCTAGAATTATAATGTAATAAATTTGTTATGTTTAAAGCTGCTAGGTTTGTAGTATTTATTACATCAGCAATAGAAAACTAATATGGTTGGTTTAGGGGGATTTTTTTGGTTTCTCAGAGCCTCAGATTCCTTGTCTGTAAAGAACTAATAACATTTGCTTATTATTTTTATAAAAACTAATGTATGTAAGTTCAGTTCAGTCACTCAGTCATGTCTGACTCTTTGCGACCCCATGAATCACAGCATGCCAGGCCTCCCTGTCCATCACCAACTCCTGGAGTTCACTCAGACTCTTGTCCATTGAGTCAGTAATGCCATCCAGCCATCTCATCCTCTGTCGTCCCCTTCTCCTCCTGCCCTCAATACCTCCCAGCATCAGAGTCTTTTCCAATGAGTCAACTCTTTGCATGAGGTGGCCAAAGTATTGGAGTTTCAGCTTTAGCATCAGTCTTTCCAATGAATACCCAGGACTGATCTGCTTTAGAATGGACTAGTTGGATCTCCTTGCAGTCCAAGGGACTCTCAAGAGTCTTCTCCAACACCACAGTTCAAATGCATCAATCCTTTGGTGCTCAGCTTTCTTCACAGTCCAACTCTCACATCCATACATGACTACTGGAAAAACCACAGCCTTGACTAGATGGACCTTTGTTGGCAAAGTAATGTCTCTGCTTTTGAATATACTGTCTAGGTTGGTCGTAACTTTCCTTCCAAGGAGTAAGTGTCTTAATTTCATGGCTGCAGTCACCATCTGCAATGATTTTGGAGCCCCCCAAAATAAAGTCTGACACAGTTTCCACTCTTTCCCCATCTATTTGCCATGAAGTGATGGGACCAGATGCCATGATCTTCATTTTCTGAATGTTGAGCTTTAAGCCAACTTTTTCCACTCTCTTCTTTCACTTTCATCAAGATGCTTTTTAGTTCCTCTTCACTTTCTGCTATAAGGGTGGTGTCATCTGCATATCTGAGATTATTGATTTTCTCTTGGCAATCTTGATTCCTGTATGTAAAAGTGCTTTTAAATATTTAAGATATTACAACATAAGGTCATTTATAAAATAAGTAAAACTATTTTTAAATTTTAGAGTAACTAAGAGACTGTCAGTGTAAGACTTAATCATTTAAAAGTCTTCCCTAAATCCCTATCAATTAAGAACTAGTGACTAGAGAACATGGAATATGTCCAGCTTCATTAGAAAGCATGTGTCAGAACGTATCCAGGCAGCCAGTGAAAGGGATTGAGTAAATGACCTGGACAGTATGAAAAGCCAAGAACATAACTGATGTCAACAGGGCAGCAAAGATTCAACGGACAGGAAATTATCTCAGCAGGGCTAAGGAAAACAAAAATACAGGGACTCATTAAAAGACCAAGCTAGATTATTTACAGCAAAAAATAGCTTAAATGACCCTTAAACACTATTTTCTGAAAAGATGGGTAAACAATTCTTTTTGCTCAGGGGTATTCAGCATTGAATTATTTTAATTAGAAAAAATTGAAAACCATCTTAAATGTCCAACATTAGGAAATGGTTAAGTAAAATATGGCTTAACAATAGCATTTGATACTGTAATTAGAAGTACTTATCAAAAGCTTTCAATAATCTTTGGGGGAAAATAGATACATATATAGAGTAGAATAACAACTTTGTAAAAATTCTCTTAATAATCTAGTAGGAAATATACAAATTAAAATGTTATCAGTGGCTACCTCTGAACGATTGAGTAATGGTGATGTTTTCAATTTTTCCTTTTCCAGTTTATAAAATACATATGTATTACTTTATAATTCTCCCATGCACGACAGCACATATTTTAGAAAAGTATACATAGTCTTAAGAGGATCTTCTAACTGGGCAAATTTATTCACTCTTGCTATTTACCAATTAATGACTATCTCCTGTCACTTTTACTTTAACCCAGTGACATTTCCTGGATACTTAGTTGCACTTACTTTCCTTTGTTGGCTGTTGGTTTAGTCCTTAAGTCATGTCTGCCCCTTGCAACCCCATGGACTGTAGCACACCAGGCTTCTCTACCCATGGGATTCTCCAGGCAAGAATATTAGAGTGGGTTGCCATTTCCTTCTCCAGAGGATCTTTCCAATCCAGGAATCAAACCCGGGTCTCCTGCATTGCAGGCAGATTCTTCACTGACTGAGCTATGAGGGAAGCCCTGAGCTATGAGGGAAGCCCAAACTTACTTTGCTAGGTGGTATGAAAAATATAACAGTGAGTAAAATATAGTATTATTAATGTAGTACTTAATTTACTATAATATTGACCTCTGGGATTTATAGGCTAGTGGGCAGGAGATGAAAATAAACACTGCATCCAGGTTTGCGGTATAAAGACAAAATTGGGGAAGAATAGGGCTAAGTGAGAGTCGTCTTCCATGAAGTGACTCATGGAGATCATAGAGTCTTAGCAGGGACTTTCTAGATGACTAGGACATGAACAGAGACTGGGGAGGATGGAAGCATGTGTGGGCAGACATGCTGTTGGTACTGTCATAGAAGGAGGACAGGACAACGGTGTGTTTAGAGAACAATGGATTTTCCCAGTTAGAATTTGGGGAGAAATCATAAGAGGAAGCGGCAGAAGGAGAAGAGAGAGTTAGAAAAGAAGCTGAAGGCCTGGTTGTAAAGGGCCCTGATGTCTTAGCTGATAAATCTGGGTATCAGCTTTGTGCACATTAACATCTTGACACTTAGCCATCACGACAGAAAAGCTAAGAAAGAAAGGCTACATAGTCACCTGAATGGTTGACAGCAAGATACTTGACTACGTGTTAACTCTTCATTCAAATGTTTTACAATGTTGAAGTCAGACCCATAGGACACATGGATTCTATTAACTGTATCTTCTGAGGCTGAATTTTATTTTATGTTTAAATTTTTATTGAAATATAGTTGATTTGGTTTCCTGTTGACTCAATGGTAAAGGAAATGACAACCCACTCCAGTATTCTTGGCTGCAAAATCTCCTGGACAGAGGAGCCTGGCAGGCTATAGTCCACAGAGTGCAAAAGTGTCAGACATGACTTAGCAACTGAACAAGTTTCAAGTAGACAGCAAGGTGATTCACGTATATGTATCTGTGGCAGAATTTTAAGAAGTGATTCTGACTGGCCTTGTCCCATCAGACCCCTGGGCTGAATCTTGAAGCAATATGGTAACTAGGATTCAAATTCAGAGCTTTACAGCCTGGCTGCTTCCATATGCAGGAAGTCCCCCATCCCCCAGCTTCTCTATTTGGTATTTGTACACACACTATTTCCTCTCCAAAACCATAGCTTTTCAGTGGACACAAATAGTGTCATCTTATGTTTGTTCATCTCCTTTCTCCTATTTGAGCATAGACAAATAACCCTAAAGTTTTAATATTAAGTCAACTGTCATCCTATCCATTTGTGTCAATTCGTATGCAGCAGTACCTGCTCAGCATTTAGATTTAAAAGAGTTCTTTGAAAAAAGCCATTGCCTGAGATATTTGGAAGGATCATGGCAACATCCTGAGTCTTCTGATGTTATTTTACCATTTTCCCCATTTCCACTACATTTTCTGACTGAACATGTAGCTTTGTGTGGCTCATAATTTAATTCTCCTTTTTAAACTGCTAATACAAGGGTCTGGACTGAGAAAAATAATCTTTTTAGGAGGTTTCTTTCTACGTGGTATTTTAAAATCTTTTCTGCCTTCATCAGTTGTCTGATCGAATGGCAGTTCTTGCTCATTCTCTTAGACTCTGTTTAACAGCATGTTTTCCAAGCCTTTTGTCATTATTAGTACCCTTTGGATTCTTTCCAAATTAGCAATCTTGTTTTTTTAACATAGAAAGAGCCCAAAATTGCATGCACTTTTCCAGACAGAGCTTAAGGAGTATGGTGAATAATAGGATAATTATTTCCCATGTGAACTTTATTGACACCCAAAGAGATTTGTAGGCATTCCCTTTTCCCTTTTTATCCCAAAGGATGATGTTCACTAAGAAATGATCAGATCTTTTATTAGGGAAAATTTAATGAGAAGTTTTGCTAAGTAACAAATTAGGTGATAGCAAAATACTATTAATTATCTAAAAGATGGACATTTCTGTTTGGAAATACTACCTTTGGTGTAAATTTTAAGCTCCATTATTTCGTTCAGTAGTAGTAATAAGAGTAGAGACACTCTCAGGGAGTGGTTTGGGGTGGGGAGAATACCTCATTAACACCACATTTAATCATGCAGCATGGGAACTTCCATAAAAAATGGTCAAGAACATAAGCAGAGGTGAAACTGACATTAGTTAGCATTGCATATTCCTTCATATATTTATATATGTTTATTAAACATTCTGTGTAGTGCATTGATCTGTAAGCTCTGGCTATAAATGTGAACAAAACTGTTTCTGACTATAAACCAGATTTTTTCACTTCTCAAAAATCTCTAGTAGCTTCTTCTCTCACAGGGATAAAATACACATTCCTGACTCTGATTTACAAGGCACTTTGGAATCTGGGCCCTGCTCCCTCTTTGACCATGTCAACACTCTGCTGTCACACAGAGGGCCTCTGCCAGAATGGCTGGGGCCCAGGGTGGAGTTCCGAGAATCACATTAGTTCTTACCCTGTGCCAAGCACTAAGCTAAACGTTTTACAGACATTGTTGTACTCAAGCCAAAGAAGAAAGATACCTTTAAATGATTCTATTATTTTTTACTAGCAGTATGTTAAACATTACTAATATTAGTAGTAATATTAGACCATTATTACTGTCTTATTGTTATTATTAAAGAAGAGAAAAAGTTATTGAAGAGAAGTAGCTCATAGTCATTCAACTAATAGTTGATTAAACCAGACAACTGTGTTTGAAAAACTTCCTTGTCCTTGGATACTCTGTTGAAAGATTTCAACAGAGTTGAATTGTGTGGATAATGGGGGAAAAAAAACTGCTTTTCTTCAAGAAACTTTCAATTCCATACACTTACTATATGGATAACAGTCATTCAGTTTACTTTCTGAGTCTGAAGAATTAACTGTTCTACAACTGACTTCTAGTTCAAGATGATTATTTGGACCTAAGTATTTAATGTTCCTCCTTTCCAAATTTCTATTGAAATTAACAAAGAAGTATAAATTAGGAGGAAAAAAAAAACTGTTTCAGACCTAGAAAGGTGGAAAAGATTGACCAATAGAGCAGAAACCCAGAATTTATGTTATATCCTACAATAGAATTGCATAACCTCCTGCTGTTGGAGTGCCCCAGGACTTTGGCCTAGGTACCTTCTTTCTTCAATTATATACAGTGAAACCTATCTCTATTGCTGCTTTGAATTTTCTCCAGAACTCTAAATTTGTATACCCAACTGACTCTTGGACATCATCCATCAGTACTCCATGGGAATGTCAAATTTAAAGTAGTCAAAACAGAATTCATAATTGGTCCACTGTCTGTCAAACCTGTCCCCCCACCAGGCATTTCCATTTCAGTAAACACACACCATTATCTACCCAATTGCTAAAAAGAATCTAAATATAATATTTGATACTCCTCTTGTTCTTACTGCTCACCCACTGCAAATTCAAACCATCAGCAGGTCCTGTGTTCTCAGTATTCCAAAACATGCCCTGAAATTGATGACTTCTCTCTGTCTCCATCACCTGTCCTACTGATGCTCTTGTTTCTCCTAGAATAGTTTCCCACACAGCAGAAGTGGGAGCTTTTACAATAGAAAATTGTATTATGTTACTCCTTCCCCACAGCAAAAACAGGCACAGAAACAAACCCCACAATTTAAAACCCGCAAGAGCTTTGCATCACACTTAAAAGCCATACTCCTTGTGATTTATGAAGTCCTACTTTATCTGATAACTGCCACCTTTTATCACTTTCTCACTCTTTTAATATGCAGCAGCTCCTCTCAGTTTTTCAAAACCCACCAACTCAGAGGGTGGGACAGATTGAGAGACTAGCATTGACATAATATACCACCATGTGTGAAACAGATAAATAGTGGGAAGCTGCTGTATAACACAGGGAGCTCAGCTTGGTGTTCTGTGATCACTATGTGGGTGGGACAGGGCGGGGTGGGAGGGGAGGGGTATAGATATAGACGGGAGATATATATATATATCAAGAGAGAGGGGATATATATACTTATGGCTGATTTCACGTTCTTGTACACAGAAATAACACAACATTGTAAACTGATTATATTCCAATTAAGAAATAAACTTTAAAAACCCACCAACTTTTCCATCTCAGGGTCTTTACACCAGGGCTTTCCTTTCCCCAGTCTCAGGAGAATCATTACTGATCTTCACCCTATTGGCTGTTTCTCATCAAATTGGCGTTCGCCCTTTAGAGAGACCTTGCCTAACCTCCCAATTTGAAGTATGTAACCCTTCTTTCTCTATGTAGTAATTATCACTGGCTGAACCTTTTCCTGTATATTTGTTGTCTATTGTTCTTTTCACCTTCTATGACAAATCTCCCAGAAACAAGGACCATGTCTGTTTTGTTTAGTGCAGAATTTGTCCTAACTATGTGATATAGAGTAGGTACTCAATAAATATTTGGTTGAATGAATGATTTTTAATATGGTTTTGAAATGTAATATAAATATCAAAAATAATAATTATTATAATCTAAATATAAAGATCATTTCACCCAAATCTAAGCAATATGGTAAATCTATATAAAAGAGTTATAAGAAATACAAAATAAGATGATAGAAGCTAGACCAAATGCTACCAGTTACTTCAGCATGTTTGGGTTAAGCTCCACCATTAAACAACAAATATTTCAGATTGGGTCTCAAAATATAATAAACCTGCTTGATATTTATGAGACATACCTAAAATAGAAAGATAAAGAAAAGCTATAAATTACAAGAAAGGAAAAGAAAAATCTAGAATATGGAAAAATGGGTACTAATAACAGACAAAACAGCCAAAAGAGACATGTATTTTTACATTGATAAAATGTACATTACAGAGAAACTGTAACAGTGATATAGTGATACCACTGTGCACTCAATATAAAATACATAAATCAGTAAACTTAAAAATTCCACATTAAATCACAATCATAGTAGAAGTCTTTAGTATACTTTTTTTTGAGACTTTGATGAAACAAATATAGAGGAAATAACACTGTCACTGATAACATTTTGTTTAAATATATATGGATTTTTATATTCTACTAACAGAGATGGGAATAGCAGACCACTTGACTTGCCTCTTGAGAAACCTATATACAGGTCAGGAAGCAACAGTTAGAACTGGACATGGAACAACAGACTGGTTCCAAATAGGAAAAGGAGTACGTCAAGGCTGTATATTGTCACCCTGCTCATTTAACTTCTATGCAGAGTACATCATGAGAAACACTGGGCTGGAGGAACCACAAGCTGGAATCAAGATTGCCCGGAGAAATATCAATAACCTCGGATATGCAGATGACACCACCCTTATGGCAGAAAGTGAAGAGGAACTAAAAAGCTTCTTGATGAAAGTGAAAGTGGAGAGTGAAAAAGTTGGCTTAAAGCTCAACATTCAGAAAATGAAGATCGTGGCATCCAGTCCCATCACTTCATGGGAAATAGATGGGGAAACAGTGGAAACAGTGTCAGACTTTATTATTTTGGGCTCTGAAATCACTGCAGATGGTGAATGCAGCCATGAAATTAAAAGACACTTACTCCTTGGAAGAAAAGTTATGACCAACCTAGACAGTATTTTCAAAAGCAGAGGCATTACTTTGCCAAAAGAAGTCCATCTAGTCAAGGCTATGGTTTTTCCAGTGGTCATGTAGGGGTGTGAGTGTTGGACTGTGAAGAAAGCTGAGTGCCGAAGAATTGATGCATTTGAACTGTGGTGTTGGAGAAGACTCTTGAGAGTCCCTTAGACTTGAAGGAGATCCAACCAAGTCCTAGGTGTTCATTGGAAGGACTGATGCTGAGGCTGAAACTCCAATAGTTTGGCCACCTCATGCAAAGAGTTGACTCATTGGAAGAGACCCCCGATGCTGGGAGGGATTGGGGGCAGGAGGAGAAGGGGACGACAGAGGATGAAATGGCTGGATGGCATCACCGACTCGATGCACATGAGCTTGGGGTGAAGTCCGGGAGTTGGTTTCCCTTGTAGCTTAGACGGTAAAGCGTCTGCCTACACTGCGGGAGAGCCAGGTTCAATCCCTGGGTCGGGAAGTTCCCCTAGAGAAGGAAATGGCAATCCACTCCAGTATTCTTGCCTGGAAAATCCCATGGACGGAGGGAGCCCATTAGGCTACAGTTCATGGGATCTCAAAGAGTTGAACTGAGCGACTTCACTTCATTTCACTTCCAGGAGTTGTTGATGGCCAGGGAGGCCTGGTGTGCTGCCATTCATGGGGTTGCAAAGAGTCGGACATGACTGAGTGACTGAACTGAACTGAAGCAGTATCAAACCGCAAGAAAACTAAACACTCTATTTTAAAAATATATTTCTCAGAAAAGAACTGAAAACTTCCACTGTTAATGAAATAAATACATTTCAAAATTTGTGAGATGCAGCAACAAATTCATACAGAGTAAAATTTATAAATTTAAGTGCTTTCATTAAAGAAGGATTAATAAATGAAGAATTTTAAAAGCACCTGAAGAATGAAAGTGAACAGATATTAATGAAGAATAAAATAGAAACTATTGAAGTATATTTCATTCTCCTGTGAAGGCTGAAGGTCCTGATCATATTCTCCCTGGATAGAGGTCCTCTGCACATCAGCATTGGAGCAGCACAGTAGTTCAATTAGATCCATGTTTTGAAATCTGAATATTCAGAAGCCCTTCCGTTCACATAATTTCACAGATACTGCCTCCATCCTCTCTGAGTGCTTAGTGTATGCTGCCTACTTGATAATCATAACTTTATTTAATTTTCGCAAAGACCTGTGGGTATTATTGTCAATTCCATATTATAAATGTGGAACTACCCCAATTCATGCAGCTAGTCAATAGAACTAGGGGATTTAAACTCATATATGTATGACAGCTAAGCCTGTGATCTCAGCCACCACTAAACCACATCATCTTCTCCCCAAAATTATGAACAGTTCTATCATGCATTAGTATCAGCAGTATTTACCCTTGATACAAAAAAGGCATTAAAACAAGAAAGTAGGTTTTGTCTACTCAGTTCTAACATATGATTTTTTTTTCATTTTACAGTTGAATAAGTAGCATTTGGGTTGTTTTACAGTTTTAGGTATTATAGAGTTTTGGCCAGAGTGATGCAACTCAGACTTTAATGTGCATCTATTCAAGGATTTTGTAAAAAATGCAGATTCTGTCTCAGCAGGTTTGGGGTGGGGCCAAGAGTCTGCATTTCTAACAATTTCCCAAATGATGATGATGCTGTGGTTCCACCAAACATACTTTGTGTATCAAATGACTAAAGGATCATCACCAACTTTTTGTTTTCTAAATCTGGAATAGTTATTAGGTATGAGATGTTGTTCAAATTTGTTGTACAGTTGCTCAGTTGTGCCTCACTCTTTGCAACCCCATGGACTGCAGCATGCCAGGCTTCCCTGCCCTTCACTGTCTCCTGGAGTTTGCTCAAACTCATGTCCATTGAGTCAGTGATGCTATCTAACCATCTCGTCCTCTGCCGCCCCCTTCTCCTCCTGCCTTCAATCTTTCCCAGCATCAGGGTCTTTTCTAATAAGTCAGTTCTTTGCATCAGGTGGCCAGAATATTGGAGCTTCAGCTTTAGCATCAGTCCTTCCAATGAATGTTCAGGTCTGATTTCCTTTAGAACTGATTGATCTCCTTGCAGTCCAAGGGACTCTCATGAGTCTTCTCCAGTACCACAGTTCAAAAGCATCAGTTCTTTGGTGCAGGTATGAGATAAGGAGGATAAATGACTAGGCTCCAAGATGACATACTGCTTTCATACAGAAGAAATTGGATGTATAGACAAGTTCTAAAGGCCTTGATTACATATTTGCCTAGAGGTTCTTGGCCAAAATTAGCTCACAAGTTGAAGGAGAACAGGAACAAATATTTACTGAGTGATCAGGGCCAAGCTCTGTGTTGGATACTTCTGTTATCTTGTTAGTCCTTCCCAGATCTCTGTGAGGAGGATGGTACCCACCCTATACCCCTACATATCATAGAAATGGGAGTGGAGTTTGGAGTTTGTTCAATATACAGAGATTTTGGACAAAGAAGTGGCAACCCACACCAGTATCCTTGCCTGGAGAATTCCATGGACAGAGGAGCCTGGCAGGCGACAGTCCATGGGGTCACAAAGAGTTGGGCATAACTGAAAACATACACACAGTTTTGTTCTGGGTCCTAAGTCACTTCAATTGTGTCCAGCTCTTTGAGACCCCATGGACTGTCGCCTGCAGGCTCCTTTGTCCACGGGATTTTCCAGGCAAGAATACTGGAGTGGGTTGCCACTTCCTAACAAGAGGACAAAAAGTCTGTGAATGCTTAAACCTCCCATCTTTGAGGCATTCTGAACAGTTTTCATGTGGTCTGGCAAGTCAGGTTGCTAGTTTCCACAGCCACACATCTGATATTGGTCTTTCTTCCTTCCCATCTCTCACTCGCCCTGTTTCCTCCCTCTTCCTTCCTGAACTCATCTCCTTCACCCAAGGCCTTGTCTCTGTCTCTGCTTAGTGGGAACCCAAACTATGACAGTAATACATACTTTCTAGAGCTAGTCAATTACACAGATCAGCCTGCCTTATATAGATTCTGTTTGTTCTTATTTCAAAGTGAATGTTTAAGTAGTTTTTTTTATTGATTTATTTTTTAAATTACAATACTGTATTTGTTTTGCCATACATTGACACGAATCAGCCATGTTTAAGTAGTTTTAAATTTTCAACCAATTACTATGTATACCTATTATGTATTCAATATTGTGCCAAGTCTTAAAAGCACACACTTTGGAAAAAGCATGATGTTGGCACTCAGAAGACCAGGTTTCAGTCCTGGCTTTGCTGTACACCATCTACTACTTGGAACATTACTTACATTCCCTAACCCTTGCCTACAGAATAAGGAAAATAATGCCTCTTTCTGGGGAATGGGGAAAATATTGCTAATATTTTCATTAAGCATGACAGTGTATGTATGCACTCATACATACATATGACAAATTCATACATATGTACAAATACAAATATATTTGTCAATTAGTAAATTATAGGTTGGCATAAAAATATGAAATTGTTGTCTAGGTAAGTGACACAATCATGGTGGTCACTTTTCAGGTTGCATGTACATATGTTTTCTAGGTTCCTGATTTGTATGCTAAAGGAAATAGCATCTTGTTAGTTTTGTAATTGTAAATGATAATCTGTATGTGTATGTGTGTGGATGAGACAGAGGCCGAGGCACAGGGACAGACACAGAGGGAAAGGGAAAATCAGCTCCCAAATGACTATTTGCATCTCCCCAAAAGCTGTATCTTTGGTGACTAGAAAGGGATCCTACTGAGATAGGAGACAAATGGTAGCGTGCAGAATAAATCTACTAAATGTTAATCCATTTCAAAAACTCCTGTAAAGCAACTATCAATACATCAAGGCTCAACCTTGAAATTTGAGCATGTTGGTTTAGATGGCGATTTTAAGACACAAAGCAAGCAAAGATCATTGAGACAGAGGGTAAATATAAGCATTTGTGCTATTAACAATAACATGACCTCAGTAAATTTTTCACGGTTTCTCCAAATAACTTGGAATTTCCAAGGATTCTTATGAAGTGCTATCTGGAACTACCCCAAAACTAAAAATGTGTTTTGTTTTGCTTTTTGTTATTGAAAACAAACTGAAAGTAAGGCTAATCAACTTTCAAAGACAATGACTTATATCATTTCCTCCTGCCTGATGGGTTTATCTTTGTGATCTCCCCTAGTAACCCCTCTATTATTTCCTATCTAGTTTTAGGAATAGATTAAAGATTTGGCTGTGATCTTTGGACCAGAGTTAGAGCCAGGCTTTAGAGGTAGTAGAGATGGTCTATCCCTGTAAGTCTTAAGTCAGGGGATCAGAGCCTTGGACCAACAGGTTCATTCTTTGCGGCAGCACTTCATGAGTCTGATCCTTGATGATAATAAGGTTGGGGAGCAAATAAATTAAAGCAGAGGTAATCTAAAACTGCTGTAGGGCTTCCTAAATTACCACTGGTGGCATGTGAGATAATTTTCAGTGATTTATAAATGACTAGTTTTTGACTTTAAAAGATGTATGTTTATTTCAGTATTTATTATGTACCTTCTATATTATGATAAATAATTACAGTTATGGAAAATAAATACATAAAAAGGAGTGAGTCAACTAAAAGATGTCGGCTGCTTTCAACGAATAGGATTCATATGACACATTAGATGGTTTTAGATGATACAGAGATGCATATTTCTTAACCTTTTTAAAACTGAGAAATAAAACATATATACAAAAATGTACATAAAACAAGATATAGAGTTTACTGACTTGTCAAAAAACAAACATCCATGTAACTACCACCAAATCAAGAAAAAGAAAAAGAAATGGTATTACCATAAACTCTGCATTTGCCTACCAATCTCTACCCTCTGCTGCCCCACAAAGAACCACTATCTTAACTGTTGCTGTACTAGGTTCTATGCTCTTCCTTAGTTTTTCTATATTAAGATGCACTCCTCAATACCATCAAGTTAGTTTTGATGATGATTTAAATTATTTGTGAATGGAACTGTGTATTATGTATTATTTGTGCCTGGCTGATGTAGTTTTTGCTTATGAGATTCATCCATGATGTTGGATGTAGCTCTAGTTTCTTCATTTTCGTTGCTGCATAGTATCATATTGCTGCATATGCCATTATTTATTCTGTTGTTGATAGATATTTATACATCTTCCAGTTTTCAACTATTAACATTAATACTGATTTGAACATTCTTGTCCATGTCCCTTGGGATGTCTATGCACACATTTCTGTAGGATAGGTAGTGAAAGAATAGAATTGTTGATTAATTCAGCTTTACAAGATGTTGAAACTGGTGAGGATGAAAACTACTTTCATAGTTTTACCAATTTCTGTTATATGATTGCTTCAAATCCTAATTTATACTTATCAGTCATTTTAAATTTCAGTCATTCTGGTGATATGTGTAGTGATATCATGTTATAGCTTCAGTTTGCATGGTCTTGATTCTTAATGAAAATGAACACCTTCCGATATGTTTTTGGACATTTGGATATCCTCTTCTATAAAGTATCTGTTCAGATTTCTTGCCCTTTTCTATTTGGTCATTTTACTTTTTCATATTTATTTTCTCTATATACTCTAGATAATACTTTGGTTGCTAAGATACGAGTTGGTTATCATTTAATGAGAAGTTCTTAATTTTAATAAAATCATGTTTTATTGCTTAAAATAAGTGCTTTTTGTTGTTTTAAGAAGTATTTCTTGTTTCCATATCTATAAGTCTAGGAAGAGAGTGTGACATGTATGCAAAGAGTAACATGGAAACTTACATTACCGTATGTAAAAATAGATAGCCAATGGGAATTTCCTGTATGGCTCAGGAAACTCAAACAGGGGCTCTGTATCAACCTGGAGGGGTGGGATGGGGAAGAAGATGGGAGGGAGGTTCAAAAGGGAGGGGATATATGTATACCTATGGCTGATTCATGCTGAGGTTTGACAGAAAACAACAAAATTCTGTAAAGCAATTATTCTTCAATTAATAAATTTTTTTAAAGTATTTAGTAACCAATAACAATAAATCAAGGAACCAAATACAGGAAAAAAAAAAAGAATAGGTCTGGAGTTGGGTGAAAATCTAGGCTAGAGGTATAAACTCAGAAGTGGCATCATGTAAGATGTTTTATTACATATGATTAAATATGAAAATATGAATATGGTTCTAAAATTAAAAAATTATATGAAGCAGAAATAAAAGGTATTTCCTATCTTAAGGTCATGAAAATATATTTCCATATTATTTTCCAGCAACTTTGTTGTTTAGTCTGACATATTTAAATCTATAATCCAGCTGGAAATTAATTTTTGAATAAGCTATTAGATAGGGTGCAATTTTCTATTTACATTACCATTTATGGAAAACACTAGTCTTTCTTCACAGCTCTGTAGTACCATCTTTTCATAAATTATGCCCTAATATGCAGAGGTCTGTGCCTGAGATCTCTATTTTATTCCATTGTTCTATTTGTCTATTCTTTGCCAGTACTATTACTGTATTGCCTTAATTCTTGTTGCTTTATAATAAGTCATGATACCTGGTAAAGCTTGTCTTCCCACTTTGTTCTTATTCTTCAAATCTGTTTTAATTGGTCGATTCTTTGTTGTTGTTGTTCATTTCTGTATCAATTTTAGAAGAAGCTCAGTAGTGTGCAGGCTAAGTTTCCATAGGTTAAATATTTCCAAAATGGTTGGTTTCAAGCCACCAACACTAAAATAACTATTTTGGCTTGAGTTGCATTGAACCTATACATCAGGCTGAGAAAAATGATATAATGTATGATATAGAGTTGTCCAGCCCATGAATATAATATATTCTCCATTTATTTAGATCTTTAATTTCTCTGCATAATAATTATAATGTCTTTCTTTTTTATATACTTTTTTGCAAAGATCTTGCTCATATTTTTAGTTAACTTTATTACTAGTAATTTGACATATTTTATTAAATGTAAATATATTTACATATAAATATATAATTTATAAGGGCTTCTCTGGTGGTTCAGATGGTAAAGAGTCTACCTGCAATGCAGGAGACCTGGATTCCATCCCTGGGTAAGGAAGAACCCCTAGAGAAGGGAATGGCAATCCACTGCAGTATTCTTGCCTGGGAAATCCCATGGACAGAGGACCCTGGTGGGCTGCGTCCATGTGGTCTCCAAAGAGCTGGATAGGACTGAGCAACTAACACACGTGTAATTTATATGCTAATTAAAAGTTTGTTTTGTTTAATGTTTGTTGCTGATATAAAGAAATGTATTTTTTAAGAAAGGTTATATTGTCATTGTACTCATCAATTCCCTAACTCACATACACAGTTTAAAATTTATGTGTACATTTTTTTCATTTTCTATGTATGCATATTTTTATGTGAATGATGATTTTATTTCTTTTTTATTCCTTGTTCCTTATATTTTTTTCTTGCCTTGCTGCACTGTATTTCCAGTACAATGTTAGATAAATTAGTGACTGCTTTCATTCTTTTTCTATTCCAGATTTCCGAGTAAAAGCTTCTAGTATTTTACTGTTAAATATGACTTTCTGGCATAGGGGTTTTTTGTTGGTTTTATTCCATTTGTTTTTGTTCATTTGTTTTTATACATTTCCTGTATTGAATTATGGAGGTTCCCTCTTGTCTTAGTTTAATTATATATGAATGGTTGCTGAATTTTATCAAATGCTTTGTCTCCATTTATATAGACCATATTATTTTTCTTTTTATGCAAATGTAATGAATAACACTAATCACTGTTTTAATATTATATCAATCTTAAATTCTATATAAACTAGTAAATATATATTACTGGTTTCAGTTTGCTAAGTTTAACATTTTTACATCTATGGATATGAATATAATTACCTGTAATTTTCCTTTTATCTTAAAATTCTTGTCAAGTTTTATTATCAAAGTATTCTGTTTTATGAGAGAAGATAGGAGTACTCCTTTTTTCTATTCTCTGGAAGAATTTGGATTTATTTCTAGGATTGCATTGGATTTGTTTATTGTTTGGTTGAATTCACTATTAAAAATAAGAAATTATATTAAAGAAAATAGGGCTGTTCAAGTTTTTTTACTTTTTGTGTTAATTTTGGAAAATTATATTGTTAGAAATTTCCATTACTTAAACATTTTCAAAACTGGCAAAAAGGTGTCCATATTACCTTACTGCAAACTTTTCCAGATCTATGTAATCCATACTGATCATAATGATGTCCCCGTTTTGTTGCTGGTGCTGATTTTTTCATGCTTTCCTCTTTTTCTTTCATTAATATCAACATAAGGTTTTAAAATTTTTACTAATATCCTAAAAGTAACAATATCTGAATTTTGTTGATCTTTTCTGTTATTTATTTTTATATAATTTTTTGCTGTTAACTTTATTTCTTCCTTCCCTCTATTTTTTTTGAATTTTATTTTATTGTTTTTTAACTTTTTAAGATAGATGCATAACTCACTTTTAGCTTTTTTCCTTTTGAATTCATACTTTTAAAGCTTTAAAGTTTCTTTAAGCATGGCACCATATCCTACGTATTTTGATACTTAGTAATTTTGTTATCTTCAGTTAAAATATTTTTTTATTTTTTTTATTAAATTTATTTATTTTTTTAATTACAATACTGTATTTGTTTTGCCATACATTGACACGAATCAGCCATAGGTGAACATAATCTCCCAATTCAGTTAAAGTATTTTAAAATCTTCAATACACTCTCTTCATTGAGCCCTAATTTACTTAAGCATATATTTCTTAATTTCTGAATTAACAGAAATATTCCAGGGAAATATCTGATACTGATTTCTAGTATAATTGCATTGTGACCCTAGAATATACTTTGCATGACTTTGGTTGCTTGAAATTTGTAGAACCTTACTTGTTTCATAATATGATACATTTTTAAAATATTAAGAATGTGTATTATTCAGTTTTTGTCTGTATGATTCTATACATGTTAATTAGGTCGTTTACTCTTCATGTCTTTCCACTTTATCCAAACTGATTTTCTGTTTGTTTTTATTATAAAGAGAAGTATATTATAACCTTTCACTATAACTGTGTGTTTATCCCTTTTTGCTGTCAGTTTCACATAGCCTTTGAAGGCTATGTTCATGTTCAGTTGTTCAGTGGAGTCTGACTCTTCGCGACCCCATGGATTGCAGCACACCAGGCTTCCCTGTTCATCACCAGCTCCTGGAGCTTACTCAAACTCATGTCCATCGAGTGGGTGATGCCATCCAACCATCTCATCCTTTGTTGTCCCCTTCTACTCCCACAAAGCTATGTTATTAGACATAAAAACATACAGAATTTTCCATAAAATATTCTTACTTTTTCCTTAAGATCTGTTTTCTGATATTATGGTTATACAAACTTTTATTTAATGAAAAATTGTTTTCCTTGCAATCTTTTTATGTCAGTAGATTTTAGATATTCTCTCAAAAAGAATAGTGTTTTTAATGCAATCTGATAATGTTTATTTTTTAATTGGAATATTATGCTCTTTATATTTAGTATACTTACTGATATTTCAGTTTAAATCTACCATTCTATTATGAGCTTTCTATTCTATCTGCTTTGTTCTTTCCTTTTCATTCTCAACTTCATTTATATCGATAAATTTTTATTATTCTATTTTCCTTTTATTTCCCACAAAGTTATACACCCTTTCTATTAAGTGGTTGGCTTACTTACTATAGCATATATTCTTGGCTTATGAAAGTCTAGTTATCAATTGGTTCTTTCACACTCTACCCAAAAAATGAAAGTAGATCAAAGACATTAAATAATTTCATTCATCCTCATTTTACTTAGATTGATTTAATTTTATGTACCTTCCTTTTAAGTATAAATGCTATTATTTGGTATGTATCTTATTTATGTATATATTACAAGCCAGACAAAACCCAATTATGACTCTCTTACATAGCCAATAATCTTTTTACTCATTTATTTAGTTATTACAGTCAATTTTCAAAAATACAATAACCACTCAGCCAAAAATTTGTTTAGTTTTCAATACTGATGATGCCATACACATTTAAACAGGGTATGAAAATGTTTATTACTTACATAATGAAGCTGACTGAGGAGAGCAGGGCAGATCTCCTAAGATGGTCTCAAAAATTTGGGAGAATAGGAAGATGACACTTGTTATTGTTGTTCAGTAGCTCAGTCATTTCCAACTTTTGCAACCCCATGGACTGCAGCACTCCAGGCTTCCTGTCCTTCATCATGTCCCAGAACTTGCTCAAACTCATGTCCATTGAATTGGTGATGCCATCCAAACATCTCATCCTCTGTCATCCCATACTCCTCCTATGTTCAATCTTTCCCAGCATCAGGGTCTTTGTTAATAAGCTGGTTCTTCACATCAGGTGGCCAAATTATTGGAGCTTCAGCTTCAGCATCAATCCTTCCAGTGAATATTCAGGACTGATTTCCTGTAGGACAGACTTGTTGGATCTCCTTGCAGTCCAAGAGGCTCTCAAGAGTCTTCTCCAACACCACAGTTCAAAAGCATCAATTCTTCAGCACTCACCTTTATAGTCCAACTCTCATATCCATACATGACTACTGGAAAAACCATAGGTCTGACTATATGGACCTTTGTTGGCAAAGTAATACCTCTGCTTTTTAATATGATGTCTAAGTTGGTCATACCTTATCTTTCAAGGAACAAGCATCTTTTAATTTCATGACTGCAGTCACCATCACCAGTGATTTGGGAGCCCAAGAAAATGAAGTCTCTCACTGTTTCCATTATTTGCCCATCTATTTGCCAGGAAGTGATGGGACCAGATGCCATGATCTTAATTTTTTCAATGTTGAATTTTAAGCCAGCCTTTTCACTCTCGTCTTTCACTTTCATCTAGAAGCTATTTAGTTCCTCTTTGCTTTCTGCCATAAGTGTGGTATCATCTGCATATTCGAGGTTATTGATATTTCTCCCAGCAATCTTGATTCCAGTTTGTGCTTCATCCAGCTTGGCATTTAGCAGGATGTACTCTGCATGTAAGATAAATAAGCAGGGTGACAATATACAGCCATGACATACTCCTTTCTCAGTTTAGAACCATTGTGTTGTTCCATATCCAGTTCTAACTGTTGATTCTTGACCTACATACAGGTTTCGCAGGAGGCAGGTAAGGTAGACTAGCTTAGAGTTTTTATAGTGGTTAGAGGGTGGGCTAACATGAGGGTTTGTGTGTAAGTAGGGGCCTAAATCATTCAAATCTCACACTGGTACCAGAAGGAATATCCAGACTTTTTCTTAACCTGTTCAGATATGAAGCAGAAAGTCAAGAGGGAAAAGGGGTAGTTTAAAAACTTTTAGCATTCAAACATCAAAACATGGAGCCAGGCTCCCTAATACTTAGGCTTTCCATTGCTTTTAATGACTTCCTACATTTCTAAGTTTCCATCTGAGATGGAAACTTGTCATTTTACCTGAAGAACATTCTTTAATATTTATTTTAGTGTGTCTCTTTCTGGGAAATTATTTTCTCAATCTGAAAAGATTTTTTTCACTATCAAGTTCAGAAGATAAGAGGTTGAAAGTTGTTATAGGGATGGTCCTAAGATGGCAGAGGAATAGGATGGGGAGACCACTTTCTCCTCCACAAATTCATCGAAAGAACATTTGAACGCTGAGCAAATTCCACAAAACAACTTCTGAACTCTGGCAGAGGACATCAGGTACCCAGAAAAGCAGCCCGTTGTCTTCGAAAGGAGACGAATGACATCTGCCAGGAAGGTGGCAGCCAGAGATCAGCTCCACAGAAGAGACACGTGGCACACTGGAGATGGGCACAGCCACTGCAACCCAGGAATCCGAGTGGCTGGGATGGGGACGTGATAAGATGTACTCGCCACCTGCAGAGAGTGTGCTTCCAAAGCACCTGGTCGCCTGAACTGCTTGGACCAGGGAAGGGCACAAAACACAGGCCCAACCGAGTCTGTGCCTTTGTGGAGAATCCGAGAACCTGAACCTGAGTGGCTTAGACCTGGGAAATGCACGCAACCCAGGGCCTGTTCCCTGCAGAGCAACCTGGAGCCAGAGCAGTGTAGACTAGGAAAGCACACATGCTGTGAGTGGGGGCAGACCCAGTGTGGACCAGACACTGTGAGCACGCCCCACACATGCCAGTGATAATTGTTTGCAGGGTTCCTTCCTCCCTACAGCATGAATGAACAAGTGAGCCTAAACAAGAGACCACCTTCGCCCCCTTGTATCAGGGTGGAAATTAGACACTGAAGAGATGCAAACAGAAGAAGCCAAATAAACTGAGGGAACCAATTTGGAAGTGACAGGTGCAATAGATTAAAATCCCTGTAGTTAACACCGGATACATTGGAAGGGGCCTATAGGTCTTGAGAAGTATAAGCTGGAACAAGGAACTATCTGAAACTAAACTGACCCATAACCTAGATGTTTTTTCGGGAGTGAAGTAAGCCAGAAAGAAAAACACCAGTACAGTATACTGACACATATATATGGAATTTAGAAAGATAGTAATGATGACCCTGTATGTGAGACAACAAAAGAGACACAGATGCATAGAACGGACTTTTGGCCTCTGAGGGAGAGGGAAAGGGTGGGATGATTTGGGAGAATGGCATTGAAACATGTATACTATCATGTACAAAATGAAGCACCAGTTTTTGTTCGATACAGGATACAGGATGCTTGGGACTGGTGCACGGGGATGATCCAGAGAGATGATATGAGGTGAGAGGTGGGAGGGGGTTTCAGGATTGGGAGCTCGTGTACACCTGTGGTGGATTCATGTCAATGTATGGCAAAACCAAAACAGTATTGTAAAGTAGAATAAAGTAAAAATAAAATTTAAATAAATAAATAATAAAAAATACTTTATTAAAATATTTTTAAAAAAATAAAATAAAATCTAAATATAAGCATTTGATAATTCAAGGTATTTTTGATTTGTAGATTCTCCAATCCATGTTATTTCCATAAAAGAAATAATAAAATATTTTATATTACCAAAAAAAAAAAAAAACCTAGATGTTTTATCATTGGTGCTATATGGGTGGAGAAGTCTTGAGGCTAACTGTAAGAGTAAGACTGAAAACCAAAGGCAAGAAGCTTAAGCCCAAAACCTGAGAACACCAGAGAGCTCCTGACTCCAGGAACCTTAATTGATAAAACCTCATCCAAAAGCCTCCATACCTACACCAAAACCAAACACCACCCAAGATCCAACATGGTCCAGAGCAAGACATACCATGCAAATTCTCCAGCAACACAGGAACATAGACCTGAGCTTCAGTATACAGACTGCTCAAAGTCACACCAAAACCATAGACATCTCAAAACTCACTACTGGATACTTCATTGCACTCCATAGAGAAGAAATCCAGTTCCACCCACCAGAACACTGACGCAAGCTTCCCTGAGCAGGAAGCCTTGACAAGCCATTCGTCCAACCCCACTCACAGGGAGGAACCTCCACAATAAAGAGGAACCATAAACTGCCAGAATACAGAAAGGCTACCCCAAACACAGCAATTTAAACAAGATGAAAAGGCAGAGAAATAATAAACAGGTAAAGGAACATGATAAATGCCTACAAAACCAAACAAAAGAGGAAGAGATAGGGAGTCTACCTGAAAAAGGATTCAGAATAATAATAGTAAAAAGGATCCAAAATCTTGAAAACAGAATGGAGTTACAGATAAATAGCCTGGAGACAAAGATTGAGAAGATGCAAGAAATGTTTAACAAGGACCTAGAAGAAATAAAAAGGAGTCAATCAATAATGAATAATGCAATAAATGAGATAAAAAACACTCTGGAGGGAACCAACAGTAGAATAACTGAGGCAGAAGATAGGATAAGTGAAGTGGAATATAGAATGGTAGAAATAAATGAAGCAGAGAGGAAAAAAAAAAAAAAAGAAAAGAAATTAGGACAACCTCAGGGACCTCTGGGACAATGTGAAATGCCCCAACATTCAAATCACAGGAGTCCCAGAAGAAGAAGACAAAAGAAAGGCCAAGAGGAAATACTCAAGGAGATAATAGTTGAAAACTTCCCTAAAATGGGGAAGGAAATAGCCACCCAAGTCAAGAAATCCAGAGAGTCCCAAACAGGATAAACCCAAGACAAAACACCCCAAGATTTTTATTAATCACATTATCAAAAATCAAACACAAAGAACAAATATTAAAAGCAGCAAGGGAAAAACAACAAATAACACACAAGGGGGTTCCCATAAGGATAACAGCTGATCTCTCAATAGAAACTCTCTAGGCCAGAAGAGAATGGCAGAACATACTTAAAGTGATGAAACAGAAAAGCCTACAACACAGATTACTGTACCAAGCAAGGTTCTCATTCAGATATGAAGGAGAAATCAAAAGCTTTACAGACAAGCAAAAGCTGAGAGAATTCAGCACCACCAAACCAACTCTCCAACAAACGCTAAAGGATATTCTCTAGATAGGAAACATAGAAAGGGTGTATAAACTCAAACCCCAGCAACAAAGTCGCAATGGGATCATACTTATCAATAATTACCTTAAATGTAAATGGATTGAATGCTCCAACCAAAAGACAAAGACTGCCTGAATGGATACAAAAACAAGACCCCTAAAAAAAAAAAAAAAAAACAAGACCCCTGTATATGCTGCCTACAAGAGACTCGCCTCAAAACAAGGGACACATACAGACTGAAAGTGAAGGGCTGGAGAAAGATATTTTACACAAATGGAGACCAAAAAAAGCAGGAGTAGCAATACTCATATCAGACAAAATGGCCTTTGAAATAAAGGCTGTGAAAAGAGACAAAGAAGGACACTACATAATGATCAAAGGATCAATCCAAGAAGAAGATATAGCAATTATAAATATATATGCACCCAACATAGGAGCACTGCAATATGTAAGGCAAATGCTAACAAGTATGAAAGGGGACATTAACAATAATACAATAATAGTGGGAGACTTTAATATCTCACTCACATCTATGGATAGATCAATTAAACAGAAAATTAACAAGGAAACACAAACTTTAAATGACACAATGGACCAGTTAGACCTAATTGATATCTACAGGATATTTCACCCCAAAACAAGGAGTTTCACCTTTTTCTCAAGTGCACATGGAAACTTATCCAGGATAGATCACATCCTGGGCCATAAATCTAGCCTTGGTAAATTCAAAAAAATTGAAATCATTCCAAGTATCTTTTCTGACCACAATGCAGTAAGATTAGATGTCAATTACAGGGGGAAAAACTATTAATTCCAACATATGGAGGCTAAATAACATGCTTCTGAATAACCAACAAATCATAGAAGAAATCAAAAAGAAATCAAAATATGCATAGAAATGAATGAAAATAAAAACAAAACAACCTGAAACCTATGGGACACTGTAAAAGCAGTGCTAAGGGGAAGATTCATAGCAATACAGGCATACCTCAAGAAACAAGAAAACAGTCAAATAAATAACCTAACTCTACATCTAAAGCAACTAGAAAAGGAAGAAATGAAGAACCTCAGGGTTAGCAGAAGGAAAGAAATCTTAAAAATTAGGGCAGAAATAAATGCAAAAGAAACAAAAGAGACCATAGCAAAAATCAACAAAGCTAAAAGCTGGTTCTTTGGAAGATAAGTGAAATTGACAAACCATCAGCCAGACTCATCAAGAAACAAAGGGAGAAGAATCAAATCAACAAAATTAGAAATGAAAATGGAGAAATCACAACAGACAACACAGAAATGCAAAGGATTATAAGAGACTACAATCAGCAACTATATGCCAATAAAGTGAACAACTTGGAAGAAATGGACAAATTCTTAGAAGTGTATAACTTTCCAAAACTGAACCAGGAAGAAATGGAAAATTTTAACAGACCCATCACAAGCACAGAAATCAACACTGTAATCAGAAACTTTCCAGCAAACAAAAGCCCTGGATCAGACGGCTTCTCAGCTGAATTTTACCAAAAATTTAGAGAAGAGCTAACACCTATCCTATTCAAACTCTTCCAGAAAATTGCAGAGGGAGGTAAACTTCCAAACTCATTCTATGAGGCCACCATCACCCTAATACCAAAACCTGACAAAGATGCCACAAAAAGGAAATCTATAGGCCAATATTACTGAAGAATATAGATGCAAAAATCCTTAACAAAATTCTAGCAAACAGAACACAAAAGCATATTTAAAAGATCATACATCAATGACCGAGTGGGCTTTATCCCAGGAATGCAAGGATTCTTTAATATCTGCAAAGCAATCAATGTAATACACCACATTAACAAATTGAAAGATAAAACCATACGATTATCTCAGTAGAGGCAGAGAAAGCCTTTGACAAAATTCAACATCCATTTATAATAAAAACTCTCCAGTAGGCAAGCATAGAAGGAACATACCTCAACATAATAAAAGCTATATATGACAAACCCACAGCTAACATTATCCTCAATGGTGAAAAATTGAGAGCATTTCCCCTAAAGTCAGGAACAAGGCAAGGGTGTCCACTCTCACCACTGCTACTCAACATAGTTTTGGAAGTTTTGGCCACAGCGATCAAAGCAGAAAAAGAAATAAAAGGAATCCAGACTGGAAAAGAAGAAGTAAAACTTTCACTGTTTGCAGATGACATGATCCTCTACATAGAAAACCCTAAAGACACCACCAGAAATTTACTAGAGCTAATCAATTAATATAGTAAAGTTGCAGGATATAAAATCAACACACATTAATCCCTTGCATTCCTATACACTAACAATGAGAAAACAGAAAGAGAAATTAAGGAAACAATTCCATTCACCATTACAACAACAACAAAAAATACTTAGGAATATATCTACCTAAAGGGAATAAAAAGACCTATATATAGAAAACTATAAAACACTGATGAAAGAAATCAAAGATGACACAAATAAATGGAGAAATATACCAGTTCCTGGATTTGAAGAATCAATATAGCGAAAATGAGTGTACTACCCAAAGCAATCCATAGATTCAATGTAATCCTTATCAAGCTACCAACAGTATTTTTCACAGAACTAGAACAAATAATTTCACAATTTGTATGGAAATACAAAAAGCCTCAAATAGCCAAAGAAATCTTGAGAAAGAAGAATGGAACTGGAGGAATCAACCTGCCCGACTTCAGGCTATACTACAATGCTACAGTCATCAAGACAGTATGGTACTGGCACAAAGACAGAAATATAGATCAATGGAACAAAATAGAAAGCCCAGAGATAAATCCACACACCTATGGATACCTTATCTTTGACAAAGGAGGCAAAAATATACAATGGAGAAAAGACAATCTCTTTAACGAGTGGTATTGGAAAAACTGGTCAACCACTTACAAGTGGTGAAACTAGAATACTTTCTAACACCGTACACAAAAATAAACCCAAAATGGATTAACGATCTAAACATAATACCAGAAACTATAAAACTCCTAGAGGAGAACATAGGCAAAACACTCTCTGACATAGATCACAGCAGGATCCTCTATGACCCACCTCCTAGAATAATGGAAATAAAAGCAAAAATAAACAAATTGGACCTAATTGAACTTAAAAGCTTTTACACAACAAAGTAAACTATAAGCAAGGTGAAAAGATAGCCTTCAGAATTGAAGAAAATAATAGCAAATGAAGCAACTGACAGAATTAATCTCAAAAATATACAAGCAACTCCTGCAGCTCAATTCGAGGAAAAAAAAAAGACCTAATCAAAAAATGGGCCAAGGAACTTAACAGACATTTCTCCAAAGAAGGCATACAGATGGCTAACAAACATGTGAGAAGATGCTCAGCATCACTCATTATCAGAGAATGCAAATCAAAACCACAATGAGGTACCATCTGATGCCAGTTAGAATGGCTGCTATCCAAAAATCTACAAACAGTAAATGCGGCAGAGGGTGTGGAGAAAAGGGAACCCTCTTACACTGTTGGTGGGAACGCAAACTAGTTCAGCCACTATGGAGAACAGTGTGGAGAGTCCTTAAAAAACTAGAAATAGAACTGCCTTATGACCCAGCAATCCCACTGCTGGGCATACACACTGAGGAAACCAGAATTGAAAAAGACACGTGTACCCCGATGTTCATCGCAGCACTGTTTATAAGCCAGGACATGGAAGCAACCTAGATGTCCATCAGCAGATGAATAGATAAGAAAGCTGTGGTACATATACACAATGGAGTATTACTCAGCCAGTAAAAGAATACATTTGACTCAGTTCTAATGAGGTGGATGAAATTGGAGCCAATTATACCGAGTGAAGTAAGCCAGAAAGAAAAACACCAATACAGTATACTAACGCATATATATGGAATTTAGAAAGATGGTAATGATAACCCTGTATGCAAGATAGCAAAAGAGACACAGATATATAGAACAGACTTTTGGACTCTGTGGGAGAGGGAGATGGTGGGATGATTTGGGAGAATGGCATTGATGTATACTATCATGTAAGAAACGTATTGCCAGTCTAGGTTCGATACAGGATGCTTGGGGCTGGTGCACTCGGATGACCCAAAGAGATGGTATGGGGAGGGTGGTGGTGGGGGGAGGGGGGGCGTTCAGGATTGGAAACTCATGTACACCTGTGGCGGATTCATGTCAATGTATGGCAAAACCAGTACAGTATTGTAAGGTAAAATTAAATAAATAATAAAAAAAAAAATTTTTAAGAAAGAAAGCTGTTGTACATATACACAATGGACTATAACTCAGCCATTAAAAAGAATACATTTGAATCAGTTCTAATGAGGTAGATGAAACTGGAGCCTATTATACAGAGTGAAGTAAGCCAGAAAGAAAAACACCAGTACCATATACTAACGCATATATATGGAATTTAGAAAGATGGTAACAATAACCCTATATGTGAGACAGCAAAATAAACACAGATATATAGAACAGTCTTTTGGATTCTGTGGGGGAAGGTGAGAGTGGGATGATCTGAGAGAAGAGCATTGAAACATGTATATTATCATAAGTGAAACAGATTGCCAGTCCAGGTTCGAGGCATGAGACAAGGTGCTCAGGGCTGGTGCACTGGATGACCCAGAGGGATGAGATGGGGAGGAAGATGGGAGGGGGTTCAGGATGGGAAACACATGTACACCCATGGCTGATTCATGTCAATGTATGGCAAAAACTACTACAATATTGTAATCTGCCTCCAATTGAAATAAATTTTTAAAAAGTTTTTATAACACTTTATAATGATACTATTCCATTCTTAGGTGATATTCATTGTTTCTGCTGAGCAGTCAGCTATATGTCTGATTATCACTCTTGTAATGGTAATAGTTTCTATAACTTTTCATTTTTTTTCCATTTGGGGCTTTTAGCAGTTTTATTATTTAGTGCCTCAGTGTGGATTTCTTTTTCGGATATTCTTCCTGGGATTTACAGTGATTCTTGAGTAGATAGCTTGATGTCTTTCTCTGGTTGTGGCAAATCCTCACCTACTATCACTTCAAAATTCACTTCAGTCTGATTATATATCTCTTTTCTTTGTACTTCAGGTCTATTATTTTTCTCCACCATTTTTTAGGACTCTATTAAAATGTTATACCTTCTCACTGCATCTTCTACATCTGTTATCATCTTTTCTGTTATTATAATTTCATTTTTACTGGACTTACTAAGAATATTCCAAGTTATTAATCTCCCTTTGATTGTGTATATTCTACTATTAAACCCATCTATTGATTCCTAGTTTCAGTTCTTATTTTCAGGTTTAAAGATTTCATTGAGTTTTTCTTTCTCTGCCAAACTTCTTCATCTGTCTTTTATCTTCTTGAACATGAGAAGCAGATTTATTTTAAAGCTTTTATTTGGTTATATCTATTTCTGAAGCTCCTACAGATTAATTTTTACTGTTGTAGTGTCTGCTGGCTTTTCTCATATTCTCTTGCTCATCATGGAGCCATTTTTAACTTATGTGCTAGAAGTTATACTTTAAATTGTTTATAGGAATAATATAGTGCCTGAGATATATTACACTATGTAGAAAGGCATTTGAGAACTTCAGCAAAATCTGAGTGCACAGGCATTCTTGGATACCAAAGACTAACAAATTGGTATTCCTTTAATTCTATTTCAAGGATTAATTCTAATTCAAGGCTGAGCTACAAGAATTTGGCTATTTTGACTTACCCTATTCCTTAGGATATATCCCTTTATGGTTTCATCCCCAAACAGGAGTGTTCAGTGTGTCTGTTCATCACCTTGCAGGGCTCTGGACTAAAAATCTTCTTCTTAGAGCCTCATGAAAATGTCAAAATTCACTTAGCCTCTCAGGTGCTTATCCCAAGATTAGAAAACTATACCAAGGGAAATGGAGCTCTAAACTCCAGTTTCACCTCTGACCATCTCCGTCTCCTGCACTGTGGAACAGGAATTCTTCATTATCTTGTTGGCTTTATAGTACCTTTAGAATAAAATTTTAAAAAGTATTTTGCCTGATTTTTGTCTTTTGTCAGAACAAATGAAAAAGTTACATAGTTTGACATTACTGGGAGTGGAAACTGGTAGAGTGAATATTTTTACAATTTCAGTAGACAATTGTTCATGTAAATTTATACCAGGAAGATTGTCAGTATTTCCAAACTATTATTTCATAGATATAATTTCTTAGAATAAATTAAAAACTTAACCAGCCAATTGGAAGAATATATTCAGGAAATTATAGGTAATGATGGCAAAAATTATGAAATTTGAATGAAATTATGTGAAGCTACAGTTCAGTTCAGTTGCCTAGTTGTGTCTGGACACTTTGCAACCCCATGAACTGCAGCACACCAGGCCTCCCTGTTCATCACCAACTCCCAGGGTTTACTCAAACTCATGTCCATTGAGTCGGTGATGCCATCCAACCATTTCATCCTCTGTCATCCCCTTTTCCTCCTGCCTTCAATCTTTCCCAGCATCAGGGTCTTTTCAAATGAGCCAGTTCTTCACATCAGGTGGCCAAAGTATTGGAGCTTCAGCATCAGTCCTTCCAATGAAGGACTGATTTCCTTTAGGATGGACTGGTTGGATCTCCATGCTGTCCAAGGACTCTTAAGAGTCTTCTCCAACACCACAATTGAAAATCATCAATTCTTTGGCATTCAGCTTTTTTGATACTCCAACTCTCACATTCATACATGACTACTGAAAAACCACAGCTTTGCCAAGGTGAACTTTGTTGGCAAAGTAATTTCTCTGTTTTTAAATATTCTGTCTAGGTTGGTCATAACTTTTCTTCCAAGGAGCAAGCATCTTTTAATTTCATGGCTGCAGTCCCCATCTGCAGTGATTTGGGAGGGGAATCCCCAAAAATAAAGTCAGCCACTGTTTCCATTGTTTCCCCATCTATTTCCCATGAACTGATGGGACCAGATGCCATGATCTTTGTTTTCTCAATGTTGAGCTTTAAGCCAAATTTTCACTCTCCTCTTTCACTTTCATCAAGAGACTCTTTAGTTTTTCTTCACTCTCTGCCATAAGGGTGGTGTCATCTGCATATCTGAAGTTATTGATATTTCTCCTGGCAATCTTGATTCCAGCTTGTGCTTCCTCCAGCTCAGCGTTTCTCATGATGTACTCTATATATAAGTTAAATAAGCAGGGTGACAATATACAGCCTTGATATACTCCTTTCCTAATTTAGAACCAGTCTGTTGTTCCATGTCCAGTTCTAACTGTTGCTTCTTGACCTGCATACAGACTTCTTAGGAGGCAGGTCAGGTGGTCTGTTATGCCCTTCTCTTGAAGAATTTTCCACAGTTGGTTGTGATCCACACAGTCAAAGGTCTTGGTGTAGTCAATAAAGCAGAAGTAGATGATTTTCTGGAACTCTCTTGCTTTTTCAGTGATCCAGCAGATGCTGGCAGTTTGATTTCTGGTTCCTCTGCTTTTTCTAAATCCCACTTGAACATCTGGAGGTTCAACAATTCATGGCACTGTTTAAGTCTGACTTGGAGAATTTTGAGCATTACTTTACTAGTGCGTGAGACGAGTGCAATTGAGTGGTAGTTCGAGCATTCTTTGGCATTGCCTTTCTTTGGGATTGGAAAGAAAAACAGACCTTACACAACTTTTTACAGTAATTCAGCTTCTACAAATATTTCCTTCCAGGGAATCCACTATTGCCCTAAATAATTCCTTATTGGAAAAACACTTTCTGTAACATTGAGTTCACAATTTTGTGTACCTTGTGCTGAAAATTAAGTACCTATTTATTTGAATCAATGCTAATACTGTATAATAAAAGACATTGTTTTTTATCATTGGCTCTTTATATGATATTATTGATGTTGTGATGGGCCACAAAATGCTCCTGAGGCCCCAGAGGAGTCCTATTTTATTACGGGTATAAGAAAGTTGCAAATCTGTCACCAAACTTTAGCTGTTCTAGGTATTTTCCTCCAGTGCTTTCTAGTGCTTTATTATACATATACTACTGAATTCAAACATGACTGAATGATTGAATTGAACTGAAAATATTTTCATTTTATTTTTGACTAAGCATTTTTCGTAAAGCCATGAAAATATATAATTTCAAACTATAAGTTTTCTGTTTGTTTTGCCATATTCACTAGAATTCTGTTTTTTTCATCAAAGTGTAGTTGGTTTATACAATACTGTGATAGTTTCAGATGAAAAGCACAGTATACAGTTATATGTACATGTATATATTCTTATTCATCATAGGTTTTATAAGATATTGAATATGGTTCCCTGTGCTATATATATAGTAGGTCCTGTTTATTTTATGTATCAGTTCATTCCAGTTCAGTTCAGTTGCTCAGTCGTGTCTGACTCTTTGTGACCCCATGAATTGCAGCACACCAGGCCTCCCTGTCCATCACCAACTCCCAGAATTTACTCAAACTCATGTCCATGGAGTTCATTGATGCCATCCAGTCATCTCATCCTGTCATCCCCTTCTCCTCCTGCCCACAATCTCTCCCAGCATCAGGGTCTTTCCCTGTGAGTCAACTCTTCGTATGAGGTGGCCAGACTATTGGAGTTTCAGCTTTAGCATCAGTCCTTCCAATGAATACCCAAGACTGATCTCCTTTAGAGAGATCTCCTTGCCATCCAAGGGACTCTCAAGAGTCTTCTCTTACACCACAGTTCAAAAGCATCAATTCTTCAGCGCTCAGCTTTCTTTGTAGTCCAACTCTCACATCCATACATGACCACAGGAAAAATCATAGCCTTAACTTAGATGGACTTTGTTGGCAAAGTAATGTCTCTGCTTTTCAATATGCTGTCTAGGTTGGTCATAACTTTCCTTTTAAGGAGTAAGCATCTTTTAATTTTATGTATGGTGGTATGTATTTGTTAATCTCAAACTCCTAATTTACCCCTCCCCTACTTTGATAACTGTCAGTTTATTTTCAATAAGTCTGTTTCATAAATAAATTTATTTGTATCTTTTTTAAAACATTGGCTTCCACCTGTGAGTGATATCATGTGATATTTGTCTTTCACTGTGGGTTACTTTACTTTTGTATGATAATCTCTAGGTTGATCCATGTTGCTGCAAATGGAATTATTTCATTCTTTTATATGGCTGAATAATATTCCATTATATGTATATACCACATCTACTTTGTCCATTTATCTTTTGATGGACAAATAAATTGCTTCCATTCTTGGCTGTTGTGAATAATGCTGCCTTGAAAATTGGTGTGCATGTATCTTTTGGGGTTAAAGTTTTCATCCTTTCTGAATATATGTCCAGGAGTGGGATTCCTGGATCATAGGGTAACCGTTTTTAGTTTCTTAAGGAACCTCCATACTCTTCTCCATACTGGCTGAACCAGTTTACCTTCTCATTAGTTCCCTTTTCTTTACACCCTCTCCAGCATATATCATTTGTAGAGTTTTTGATGATGGCCATTCTGACCAGCATGAAGTGATACCTCACTGTAGTTTTGACTTGCATTTCTTTAATAATTAGTGATGTTGACATCTTTTCCTGTGCCTGTTGTCCATCTATATCTTTCTGCAGAAATGTCTGCTTAGTATTTGGAGTTTTGTTCCAGCCGCCCTGGAGGAGAAGTTTGCTGACCTGAGTACAGCCTCGCTTGTGACGACCACGACAGCCTAAAATGTGGCCTTGCCACCGTGGGCCCACACTGCTGCCCCCGTCAGGGCCCAGACATTCCCATGGGGTAACGTGACCTGGATAGTATGGCCATTTTAACAACACTGATTTTTTTCAATCCAAGAACATGGTATATCTTTCCATCTGTTGTGTTGTCTTCAATATTATCAGCATCTTATAGTTTTTGAAGTACAGGTCATTTGCCTCCTTAGGCAGGTTTACTCCTAGGTGTTTTTTCTTTTTGATGCAATGGTAAATGGGATTGATTCTTTAATTTGTCTTTCTGATATTTTATTGTTAGTGTATAAAAATGCAACAGATTTCTGTATATTAACTTTGTATCCTATAACTTTACCAAATTCATTTATGACCTCTATTAGCTTTTTGGTAGCAAGGATTTTCTTACTGTTTATTTGCTAAGTCATGTCTGACTCTTTGTAACCCCGTGGACTGCAGCACGCCAGGCTTGCCTGTTGTTCACTGTCTCCCAAATTTTGCTCAAACTCATGTTCATTGAGTCGGTGATGCCATTCAACCATCTCATCCTCTATCATCCCCTTCTCCTCCTGCTTTCAATCTTGAAAGTGGTTGTATCACAGCCTTGCCCATTCCAATGGCCTATGAATAATTTTAATATTTAAAAATGTAGAGAGAAGTTGTATCATAGGAAATAACAAAAAACAAAGACAGATCACCATCTAAGTCAGAAGTTATTATTTGAAAAGATTAATAAAATAGATATATCTCTAGGAAGATTGATTAAGAGAAAGCAAAATGGGGAGATAATAAATAAAAGGATTGAAATAACATAACTATAGGTGGAAAAGAAATTAAAGAATAAATAAGAGACTATCATGAACGACTTTATTCCACTAAATTTGAAAACTGAAAGAATTCTATTTTTTTCAATTTTATCAAAGTGACTCAAAAGAACTATAACTAAATAGTTCTATGATTATATGAAATAAAGCAACAATAAAGCCTTCTTTAAAAGAGAAGGAACTTTCTGATAAACTTTCTGATAAACTTTTAAAAGAAAAGAAAAGACTTTCTGATGAACTTTCAGGGTACATATTAATTCAAAATTTACAGAAAAATTTCCAGGGAATAGAAAAAGAGGAAATATTCCTTAATTTTTTTATGAATCTTATATAGACTTGAAATAAAAAATAATCTGAGAAGAACAGTACAAAGAGGGTAAATTATAGGCTAGTCACACTATACACTGAAATAAATTCCAGGTGAATTAAAGACTTCATTACCAAAGCAAAACTTCAAAATTCTCATGAAAAAATTTAATAATACATTTAAGATTTTGGTGTAAAAAGGATTATTTATGTGAGATAGAAAAAACACTACCTACAAACGAAAATATTGAACGACTTGTCTACATTCAAGTTTTCTGTTTGTCAGAGACACTATTTTGAAAGTAAAAAGCATATTACAGGAGAATATATCTGAAACACATATAACTAATAATGGAAAAATGAAAATGTATGCATAGTTTTAAATGCCCCTTAAAAATCAATACAAAAATTAAAATAATCCAATAGCAAAATGTCTCAAAGAGATATTTAGGTATTTCACAGAGGAGGAGATATGAATGGTCTACAGATATATGCAGTATGTAAACAGAGAAATACAAATGCAAACCTCACTAAGTACCCACCTGATTGGCAATTGTGTTAAACTAAGTCTGACAATACCAAGTGTTTCAAGAGTATAGTATGCTGAGACTCTTAAGTATTCCTGGTTGAAATATAAATTAATTACTTAGAAAAGAAATCCAGCATAAATTAATATATTTGAAGATGTTTACACTGTATGATCCCCAGATGTATAAACCCTATGACCAGAATCATCACATGGTTCTGCCATCACCCTTCTCCATCTTCCACAGCATGGCATGTCCCAGACAAGGGCTACTCTCTTCATTCTGGAAGAAGACACAGGGAATAAAGCTTCAGCTAACGCATAGCCTAGACAGTGTATTAAAAAGCAGAGACATTACTTTGCCAACAAATGTCCATCTAATCAAAGCTATGGTTTTTCCAGTAGTCATGTATGGATATGAGAGTTGGACTATAAAGAAAGCTGGGTACCGAAGAAGTGATGCTTTTGAACTGTGGTGTTGGAGAAGACTCCCTTGGAGAAGAGTCCCTTGGACTGCAAGGAGATCCAACCAGTCCATCCTGAAGGAAATCAGTCCTGAATATTCATTAGAAAGACTAATGCTAATGCTGAAACTCCAATACTTTGGCCACGTGATGCAAAGAACTGGCTCATTGGAAAAGACCCTGATGCTGGGAAAGATTGAAGGCAAGAGGAGAAGGGGATGACAGAGGATGAGACGGTTGGACGGCTTCACTGACTCAATGGACATGAGTTTGAGTAAGCTCCGGGAGTTGGTGATGGACAGGGAAGCCTGGCATGCTGTAGTCCAGGGGTCTCAAAGAGTCAGACCCGACTGAGTGACTGAACTGAACTAAACTGAACCCATAGCCAATGTAAAACTATGTAACATGAACAAACATAACTTTTTTATCAGTCATAGAGGTTTAGAGATTGTTACCTCAAAGCAGATGCTGCTGTAACTAAACCTTTAACATATGCCCCGCTAACTTGGTGGCAGAATGGTGGATAACAAAAAACTGTTCTTCGGAGGCTGGAAGGATCACAAAGCACTGTGCAGTGGTTAAGCATAGCTACAGTTCAGTTCAGTTCAGTCGGTCAGTCATGTCCGACTCTTTGTGACCCCATGAACTGCAGCACGCCAGGCCTCCTTGTCCATTACCAACTCCCAGAGTTCACTCAGACTCACATCCATTGAGTCAGTGATGCCATCCGGCCATCTCACCTCTGTCGTCCCCTTCTCCTCCTGCCCCCAATCCCTCCCAGCATCAGAGTCTTTTCCAGTGAGTCAACACTTCACATTGAGGTGGCCAAAGTACTGGAGTTTCAGCTGTAGCATCATTCCTTCCAAAGAAATCCCAGGGCTGATCTCCTTCAGAATGGACTGGTTGGATCTCCTTGCAGTCCCAGGGACTCTCAAGAGTCTTCTCCAATACCACAGTTCAAAAGCATCAATTCTTTGGCGCTCAGCCTTCTTCACAGTCCAACTTTCACATCCATACATGACTACTGGAAAAATCATAGCCTTGACTAGATGGACCTTAGTCAGCAAAGTAATATCTCTGCTTTTGAATATACTATCTAGGTTGGTCATAACTTTTCTTCCAAGGAGTAAGCGTCTTTTAATTTCATGGATGCAGTCACCATCTGCAGTGCTTTTGGAGCCCCCCAAAATAAAGTCTGACACTGTTTCCACTGTTTCCCCATCTATTTCCCATGAAGTGATGGGACCAGATGCCATGATCTTCGTTTTCTGAATGTTGAGCTTTAAGCCAACTTTTTCGCTTTCCTCTTTCACTTTCATCAAGAGGCTTTTAGCTCCTCTTCACTTTCTGCCATAAGGGTGGTGTCATCTGCATATCTGAGGTTATTGATATTTCTCCGGGCAATCTTGATTCCAGCTTGTGCTTCTTCCAGCCCAGCATTTCTCATGATGTACTCTGCATAGAAGTTAAATAAGCAGGGTGACAATATACAGCCTTGACGTACTCCTTCTCCTATTTGGAACCAGTCTATTGTTCCATGTCCAGTTCTAACTGTTGCTTTCTGACCTGCATACAGATTTCTCAAGAGGCAAGTCAAGTGGTCTGCTATTCCCATCTTTTTCAGAATTTTCCACAGTTTATTGTGATCCACACAGTCAAAGGCTTTGGCATAGTCAATAAAGCAGAAATAGATGTTTTTCTGGAACTCTCTTGCTTTTTCCATGATACAGCAGATGTTGCCATTTGATCTCTGATTCCTCTGCCTTTTCTAAAACCAGCTTGAACATCAGGGAGTTCACAGTTCACGTATTGCTGAAGCCTGACTTGGAGAATTTTGAGCATTACTTTACTAGCATGTGAGATGAGTGCAATTGTGCAGTAGTTTGAGCATTCTTTGGCATTGCCTTTCTTTTGGATTGGAATGAATCTGACCTTTTCCAGTCCTGTGGCCACTGCTGAGTCTTCCAGATTTGCAGGCATATTGAGTGCAGAACTTCCACAGCATCATCTTTCAGGGTTTGAAATAGCATAGTAACATACAAATGAGGTAATATACTGAGTGACTTTGTGATCTTAGGCAAAGAGATTAGGAAACAGAGCATTACTAGCATGGCCTGTTGGCTACATGTGACATGGTGTTACAGAAAAAATGAGCTCACAAAAGGACTGGCCAGTTTTTAAGCAAAGATGAGAAGAAATGATAGATGATCATAAAGCTGGGGATTTAGAGGATTGGAGGATTCAACCTGTTCTCATATCCCAGAGTAAAACTGAGAATGCTTCTGAGTGACAAAATCTGATTAAAACTTAACTTTGGAGTCATAGGCTGAATTAAAGATGTTAGGGGTGCCTTAGGTTGAATTGATTATGGTGATAGCTGGTCAGTCTTTTCAGGGACACAAGTGGCTTAAAAGAACCTAAGGGTATAGTGCCCTCAGAGAAATCTGATAAAGTTCTACAGAGCCTCCATGGAAGACTGGAGAAAGAGAGGCATGTCTTGAAAGGAATTGCCTATGTGGCTGTTGGTACAAAAAAAGTGGATGAACTTGTTGGGAGAATTACGCTGCCAAAATAGCCATGAGCCTAGGATAAAGGAGATTGTGTCTATTCTAAGTATAAGAGCATGAAGCAGGAAATTCTTAACTCCCAAGAGTGCATATTCTCCAGTGCCTATTTCAGAGGTGGCCCATTAGAGTAATGTCTATAACCATGAGCTGGGGAGCTAGAGACAGAGCAGAATGAACTTAATCCAGAGGCATTTCCTCCCCCAGTGTTGGAGGGCCCTCACAGCATTTCCCCAGGGCAATTTCAGAACTGCTATACTTGGCAGACCGTTTTAGCGCATGGGTCTACAAATGAAGAGGAACTATCTCTGGACCCGATGTTCTGGACCTGATGTTAAGGTGACCATAGAACCCCGGACCTAGAATCTGATACTGTAATGGAGACATCATTTAAGCTGTTTCCCTTGAGGTTGGGGAAAGTATATCATTACCTGAAAGAACAAGAAATGAATAATTGTAACCAAGAGAACAAACTTGGGTCAGTTTTCTTGTTTCCCCTATTCACTGTCATTTCCTGAAAGAAGATTATGCATTCCTGTCCTTGGCCATGTATCTTGTAGTGTTCCTCCCTGCGATATACCTTCCTTACTTATAACAGGCCTGGCCAGTGATACGTGATGGAACTGAGCCATTTCCAGCAGAAGTTTTAAGAGTCATCCATGGTGTTGCCACTGCTCTTTTTCCTTCACAGTGAGACTGAGATGGAGCTACCCCTTTAGTCTAAGTCCTGGAATGACGAAGACCCAGACAAAATCAAGGCTGACTCACAGACACACAGCCAACCTGTACCAAATGTGTGCTTGAGCAAAATATTCAATATTTCTTTGTATAAGTTACCACTGAAGCATAACTTAGCAAAGCAGATTAATATAGGAAAATATATATAAGTGAGAAAAATTGAAAGGAAAAACAAGAGAATTGTAACAACAAAATTTGGGATAATAGTTAACCTTTAGTGGGGAAGCAAGAGAATACAGGGAGGAGCACATGGGTATTTAGGTCATGTATATGTGGGTGTTCACTTTATCATGATTTTACCTGACAGACACAGTCAATTGATTGACAGAGCATATTATATAGTACATATACATGTGTATAAATACATACACATGCATATGTATATATATATATATGTACAATCTTTATACAAATATACTTTTAAATTCTATTGCTTGTGTCAAACATTTCATAATAATAAAATAGGAAAGTATATTAAAACCATGAAATAATAAACTGAACACATGCTTTGACCTATTCTTCTTCACAAAACCATACTAAAAGGACAGCATGAAAACAAGGAGAATGGGAGAGGAAAAACAGCAACCAGAATTTTGACTAAACAGCCCAGAGAAAGCTGCAACCTAGACTAGCAGCTTGACAAGCCTAGACTCAAGATGCTTCAAATCAAATTACTCCCGGGAAGTCCAGGAACTGTAGGCACAATGGACCTACAAGAAGGGTGTTCAGTTAAGGGTGAAAACAGAAGAGTTATGTTAAAATGCTATAATTTGCAGTTGGACCCTCAGATCTGTTCTTCTATCATAAGAAGCTGAGTTACTGCTCATTCTCTATCCTGCAGAAGATGAGAGGTTTAATTCTAAAGATATTGAACTCCAGGATGTCAGGCAAAGCTGATCACAAAAATAGCTTTCTAAAACACAGATCAAATAAGAATCCACAGTAAAAAATGTTCCTCCAGTTTTTGCAGTATTCAGTGCCAGAATTACTCTAAAAGAATAAGCAGTTCTACAGAGGTTAAAATAATCGTTCTCCTAGGGCCATTACAACTCCTAAAATGTGTATATGTGGGGAATCCTCAATTTAGTTGTTCAAAAAAAAAAATTGAATAATTTCTATATGGCAAGACTGCCTTAAACAAGAGATAAAGAAATTGTCCTGCGTCCTCTCAAGAGGTGAGTGTTAGAGGGGATGACGAAGCATTAAATAAATAATTACACAAATTATTAACCAATTACAATGGCAATAAGTGCTTCATCGGTGACCAACAGCCATTCTTGTAAATATTTTGTACATAAAAATATTTAACTGTTATGCCATGGATATCAACTAGACTAGATTGGTAAACATTTCCAGTGCCTCCCAACTAAACAGTATCACTGAATATAGGAAGTAATAGCCTCTCACTCAAAGTATGGTTACTCTATATTTATTACTAAAATTGGAAAAAGAAGGAAGACTCTTTAGACTTCTCTAAAGGTCATACTGTGATATTAACAACAGTTAAGTTGGAGTGCCGTTCTTGAGGTCATGTGACATAGTATTATACTTAAACACAGTTAACTGATTTTCCACACTTGCAGGACAAATGAGGAACAGTAAAAATAATCATAAAACCCTGGATTATTAAATGACCAAACAACTCTACAGTACTCATTTAATTTTTACATGCTAAAATTAATATCCTAGGGAGTAAGACAGAGTTGGCAGTCAGAGAAATGTGGAAGCAGGTTTTTGAGGTGACAATATTAAGACCTATAGTTAGTACAGAAGTTAGTTTTCCCCTTCCCTTAACTATAGGATCTGGGATCTTAAATTTGGATTATGGAAGTCAGAAAGGGTAGGAATCTAAAGGGTATAAGAAATCACCTACAGAGTAAAGGTTAAAAAACAGTCTTCTTGATGTGTTTTGAATTCTTCGAGAGCATCTATCTTGTACAAAGCAGCCTTTTTCTCTCTACTGACTCTGCTCTTTCTGCCTCCCTCATATTCTTTTTCTCTCCCTATCCCCCCTTCCAAACTTCAAGGTGACCTCCTCTACGTGGTGGGTAACTGATGTATGAAGGAGACCACCCGGCTGGGCCTGCCACACACTGCAAGTGCCACCCCGGTCTGCTAGGGTTCAGGAAGGCCCCCCATTTAGCACACTTTGTATTTTTTGTTGTATTGTTCCCCTAGCACTGGATAAAAAACATGGCATGAACAATAGAGCTGTGTGAGATTTAAAATATCTGAATACATAATAATTTTACCCAGCTTTCAGAAAAAACTAAAAGTAAATAACAAAAACCACTCCTCAGAATGTGTGAGCCTAAATTTTCAGTCACTTTGGAAGCATTTTTCTTCCTTTTCTGGTTTTTCATTATCTAGGCCAGTTGGCAATAAAGCAGCATTTAATTATACATAAACGTGAGAACTCTGGTGAGAGAATATGGATTGTGATCTAGTCAGAACTAGTTTAGGGCCAGAAATTGTTCATTCTTGATGGCTTCATTCTTGTCTGCTTTTCCCCTATTTATTTTGTACTTTTATTTTCCCCTGCAGTTTTCTTTCTCAACTTTTTTTTTTTTTTGGTTTCTATATGGTCTTCATTTTCTGTTCCCTTTCATTATTTTCTTTTTAAAAGTCCCACATTTACCAAGATACAAGCAGTCTCCTGGCAGGGGGGTGGGGGTGGGGTGGGGACTATTTTGTTCGGAAATAATTACCCCAAATTGGCAAATTTTTCTGCAGCAATGTAAATCATAGTCACATTAATGAGATCACATTTTACAGTGAAAGGTACTTTTAGGGAAGGTATGATAAAACATGCTCCATTTAAGTCTGAAGCCTCTCCTGGAAATACATCATGGGTTCATTTGAATAAAATTTATCCTGTGAATCTGTTGCTTCTTATGGATTTTGAGAAAGTGCCCTGTTCTTCCCGTCAGTGGCAGACGGCATCTCTTTAATTTTTTTTTCCAATAATATTGCAGTACTTCAGTACTCATTTTAAAGATAGATGGATTTTTTTCTCTCATAAAGAAGAACATTGTGGGGGAAAAACGCTGGATGTGATTTCAAAAAATGTCAAAATATGTCAAACGCAGATACCACTCAAGGGTTTCATTAACTGAAGCTTTGGTGATAAGTGTCATCTTGTCAAAGACCCACCCATCTCTTCCAATACATTACCAAATGTACTAATTTCCTTGCCGAGCTTGATGTTTATTGTATAGCTGAAATTGAAAATGGTCGGTAATGGAGTGAGCTTCAATCCAAGACCAATTCTGAATCTAAATTACTTGCTTCTTTCAATAGCATCGACAGAGGAGAGCTTTATGCACCTTGTACCTAATCAACCCTTACTGTGACCCTAAATTCAGCAGTCTTCAGAGATTAATAATAAAATCCTCAGTTCAAACAATTATTTGCCCTGAACAAGTTGCCCATTTCTTATGCTGAGAATGAAAGAATGTGACATTTTTTTTTTAAAAGCTCTGCATGTTGTGGCCCACCATTTATTTTTGATCTCTGACCCCCTGCTGAAGCATGATTGCAAATCCTACATGCTTGCTTGAATATTTTTTGGAGGGTGGTGGGGAATTGAGAGGAGATTTCTTTGTTAGCATTTTAACATGCCTCTTCTCATTCCATATCCCCTTATGACTGTGGTTTTCACAAAATAAGTGAGATACATTCTAGCAATATATATATTACTAAAGTTTTTAATACAGGTCTTTAATGATCATGGAAAGCATGACCTAATTCTGGTTTCGTATAAAACTATTTGTAATCTCTAGAAAATAAACACTAACTCTGGGAAAAATCAACTATATCTCTACTTTCTCAAAAAAAAATATGTCAAATTCAGAGAATGTCTTCTTGAGACTGAAACCATACATTTTTTAATGAAATTGTTTCCTCACTCCATCCCATTGGGCATTATAGCCCTTGAGAGATTAGCTGAGCAATATCATTCTTTTACTCATATTTACAAAGAAAAAATGTTCCTTCACATTCAGGGCCACAGGGTGTGGGATTTGTTTTGTTTTGTATTTTGTGCTTTCAACTTCCTTTGTCCAGTTAGTATTCATTAGTGTGGTTACAATGATAGATAGAAAGGCTCAATCTCTGCTTTTCATAATGTTTGGGTTGGAGGAAAAATCTGAATCAAAAGGTAAAGGAAATATTTGGACATACGAAATGGATGACTTCTTAGATTGATCAATAAGAGTCACTCCTATGTCCAGGAGCCTACTCGGGGAGGGAAGAGACCCATGGTGCTTTGCTGCCCTAGAAACTCTGCCTGACATTCGACATGGTCGACATTTACTCCGGCTGGCTGCTTTTGGAGGGAAACCCTCCCTAAGGACTGCCCTGGTTGACAAAAGGAGTGTTTCCAGAAGAGTCTCACGCCTCTTGAATGCACTTTTAATGCCCGACAGCAATAATGGCCATCTAAGTATTGATTATATAATATGTCTGCTGAGGTGGCAACTACATTATTGTTACAAGAGGCTAAGAAACTAGGTTATCTATGAACTGTCTCAGCCATTGAGCATTTTCTTGAGCAAAGGTCAATATACAAAGCTATCTTTGGACCTTATTTCACCTTATTCTATTATTTCAATTGACAGATAATACAGCGAGATGGCCAGCATGTTCCAAGTCCTTGGAAAACAGCCTCAAGTTTATCATGGCATAGGCATAATTTGTTCATCACCACAAGGGGACAGTAGTCTTATGGAGGTCTGATTCACGAGGAAGACTAGGAATTGACCAGGCTGTTGCTCTATGAGGGCACCCGGATGCTAATTAGCAGCAGTGAATTGGTTAAGTAGACTTTGAAAGGCAGTCAGGAAATAATTTAATATTTTTTCTTTCATCCAAAAAAATACAATAGATGGTATATAGTAAGTCTGCTGTGTATAGTAACAGCAATAAGGGCACTGAGCTTTTATTATACACTGAATTACATCCCCTGTGTGGGGACACTAGACAGCCTATCGTGTATTAAGAATTCAGCTGAGATCACAAGCTTGCCTCACCTAAACCTTCTGTGATGTGATGAGAATGACTTTTGGTTACTGTACATCAAAGAGGGTCTAGCAGGCTAAACAGTGATTGATCCATTCTCCTCTTTCAAGCCCTCTCTTCAAAAATAGCTTTAAAGCAATCATCTAATAAGTGTCAGAATAGAAGACAGAAAATGTTAGTACAAGCGCTAGGCATATATCTATACTAGCTAAATTTCTGCAAGATGTTCAATGACTGAACAAGGTTTTTAGAGCAAATGCTATCATCTCACAAGAGGCAAGAAGTACCAAGTGGACTGCCATTGACATGGAAACTAGGCTGAGACTTAAAATGATTCAAGGCAAAATACTGTGATTTGCTCGACTAGCAGAGAATTCTGTTAAGAAAATTTGTGAATAATTTTACTTATGCACAAAAGCTAGTAAAGGGGTTACCTTCTTGCTTATGCACACAAAAGCAATAGTATCTTCACAGTATTTATTCACAAAACTGCATTGATTGTTTCTTTCAATGAAAGCTGAGTTAAGTGGACCAACCATGTGAGTGTTCCAGCATGAGGATCATTAGAGCTATTCATAAGTACTGTGATTCTCTTCCTCTTCCCTCAGGTCAGATCTGGCTACATGATTTTCTCTGGACAATTAAACGTGAGACAAAGTAACCTGAACAACATGTGGATGGGAGCTTTGAGAGCTAGCAGAGGATTTGCCACATCCTTGTTTCTCTGTCTTGATGACTCAGAAAGTGTGAGTCAAGATGGAGCCTCTTTCAGTCCCTGAGTCATTAATGTAAAACCTCTCTGCTGACCTGCACCGGACAAGTAGCACAAGCAAGAAATAAATCTGTTCTATGTTAAGCCACTGAGATCTTTGGAGCTGTTTGCTACCACACCATAACCCAGCCTATCCAGACAGATACATAAGAGCTAAGTAACTTAAGAGCTCCATTAGGTCTCTGAAAAATGGAAAATGGTGTAGAGTGGGGCATCGTTATGGATCATATGCTTTCTTTTGTCCAGGCAACAAAGATTTATTAAGTATACACTATGTGCCAGGCAAGGTGCACATGAGGATAACAAATAATTGGAGAGTGTGGTTTGATGTGTTATATTTGTCACCTCTTTGCTAAATCCCCAAGGAGTAGATGAGTAATAAAGCTTGAAGTTTCCACTACTTCAAGATAACTAATCAAGAGAAAAATAATCTAAGATTAGTGATGTTTTGACATCCTTTTGAATGAATGGCATTTTTCAGAGGACAGTTTATTGGAGAAAAATGATTTTGGAAAATCCTGAGATTTCTTACATTGTCCAAAAATCTGTAATTGTTAACACTGACAGTCCAATCATTTATAACCACGTCAGGCATTTCCTAGGCTTGTTCAGGCTGTGCTCTCTACCTTGAGCACTCTAATTAGCCTCTTTTCCTCATCTTTCAAAGATCAGCTCATGTGTCTTCCTTTACATGAAATTTTCCTTTCTCTACCTCTCCACAGCATCAGGTGAAAGTGAAACTGAAAGCTGCTCAGCCGTGTCTGATTCTTTGAATTCTCCAGGACGGAATACTGGAGTGGGTAGCCTTTCCCTTCTCTAGGGGATCTTCCCAACCCAGGGACTGAACCCAGTTCTCCCACATTACGGGCAGGATTCTTTACCAGCTGAGTAATAAATGAAGCCCAAAAATACTGGAGAGGGTAACCTATCTCTTCTCCAACAGATCTTCCCAACCCAGGAATCAAACCAGGGTCTCTTGCATTGCAGGCAAGTTCTATAACAACTGAGCTATCAGCGTCAGGTACCTATCTCTGAATTGAAAGTGTTAGTGCCTCAGTCGTGTCTGACCCCTGTGACCCCCATGGACTTCTACAGGCAGGAATACAGGAGTGGCTAGTCATTCCCTTCTTCAGGGGATCTTCCTGACCCAGGGACTGAACCCAGGTCTCCTACATTGCGGGCAGATTCTTTACCATCTGAGCCACCTACTTAGCATTTATTTCAGTCTGCATTATGTTATGATTATTGTTTACTTGATAACTTTCTGCTGCAAGATTCACTAAGCCCCACATAAAGGCTGTACATTCATTATAAGTAAAGGACTTTTTATTCTGTTTTATGTATCTCCAAACTGACTCCCCTGTCTACCACTTGGTTCATGTTAATTGATATTTTAATTGATTTGAGAGATATGTTTGGGTGGATCATGGATTTCTTAAAACAGATAGCAACTGCCCTGATTTGGAATATTGAAGAAACAAAGAAACCCTTTCAGCTGATACTTTTGGCTACTAGGGGGAATTAGTTCTGTCTTGGCCATGGACCAAAGCCTGCCTCCTGAACACCCATCACACTTAGCTAATTTCCATTCTCCCCAGGGACCAAGACAGAAAGACAAAAGAAGAGGGAAGTAAGCATTTCAGAAGAGTTACCCACCCACAAAGAGCCAGTTGAAAGGGAGAAATGAAGAGGGGAGGAGGAAACTGGTGTTAAAAAAATTACCAAATGAATGTAGAATTTAAATTGCATTTCATTATCCATCTTCTCTGCATCATACCAATAACTCTCTAGACTTGCTCTCTCCCGGGATGAGTCCCCGATTGCTCAAGAGATTGCTGCTACTGGAGCAGAGATCAGAAACCTTCAGTGCTTGTGCCAAAAATACCAAGCCACTATGTTCAGTCCTTCTCTCTCCTTCCCATTTCTTCTTCCTCACTCGACCCCAGCATTTACGAGCCAGGACACCACTATTCCCTTGATACTTGACCTGATGAGTACTAAATATGAGAGATGAGCAAGTGGCTTTTCTCTCCTGATTTATCCCACCACACAGGCAGTTTCTAACCTTTCATTCTTCAAGGTAGAGAAAAATGACTTTGGCTTCAAGCAGATGGAAGATGTAATCCTAGTTTAAAAACGCGCCTCAAATACCTTAGAATGTTAACCCTATCATGTGAAATAGAGTTAAGTACATCTATATAAAGTGATTGTTAATATAGATAGGTGAGATATGATTGTAGGCACATAGTTAGTGATCAGTAAATATCTTACTCTTGTTATTACTAGTAAATATTTCTCAATGATTTTTCTCCTCTCTATGATCTTTCCACTGTGATGATCTTGGTGGTATCCTAATGATCCCATGTCTAATATCACGCTGTCTCTTCTAAGTCATCTTCCTAAAACTAGAGATCAGAGCATGACACCTTCACAGAAGACCCTTCCACACCTCTAAAACTTTAAAAAACTTTCCAACTTTCCAGTCATTCTTAGAGATTTATAAGAAAAAAAATCTTAACCTAGTATAGCAGAGGAAGGCTGAAGCAATCTGGCATCTGTATCCAGTCTCATTGCCCATTGTTTCCCTCATTGAAACCATGAGAGTCTGTTTCTCTACAGAATCCCAGAGAATCACACCTCCAAGGGTCCATGTAATAGTGCCCTCACATGTTGAGAATGGGCTTGGCCGTGTGACTTGCTTTAGCTGCTAGAATATCAGCACATGTGACTCAAGTAGAAACTTGATAAGTGTTTATGCACTGGGGCTTCCTCCTCTTGAAACTCTGCTGGCACCATTTGAAGAAGTACAGCCCAGTCTTTTGAGAATGAATGACTTCTCGGCAAGAGGAGCTTAGCTAGCCCATATGTTCCAGCTGAGTCCAGCCCAAGCCCAGCCTCCAGAGAAATAGGCTGCATTTGTGCATGCAGCCAAAGCTTCAGAACATCCATCCAGCCAACCCACACAATTATGAAGAATTTTAAACATTGTTTAAAGCCATGTTTCTGAGTAGTTTGTTACACAGCAATAGATGACTGATACACAGTGCCTTTTATCTCCAAAATAATGAGTAACTGCAGTTCAGTGAAGATGTTATTTTTGTCACACACCCACTCCTTTACAGATGCAGTTTTTTGTGCTTTTAATGCCCTTTACCCTTGTCTATTACCCTTTGTATCCCAGTGGAGTCTGGCATATACTAAGTGTTTGATAAAGTTTCAATGAACACACTTAAAATGTCAAAATATGCCACAAAACCTCCAAAGGTCTACACTAGATTCACCATTGTTCTGATTGGGATCTTACATAGAAATGTATCCATGTTGCTGCTTTTGTGAAAGGAAATACTGGTTTATATGCAACCATATACTTATATATCTACTATTATAGAAAATGTCTTAGCTTCAAAAAATACTTAATTTAAAAAAAAAGAGATTTAGTTTTAATAAAAAGGAGACAAATTCTTTCACTACTTAGCAACTTTAAAATTATATGCTATCAGACATTACTTGTACTTGGGAAAATCAGGGTAATATTTGAGAGATGAATTCTGGTGCATGTATTAAAAGCCATAAAATGTACATAGCTTTCCTTTGATACAGTAATTCCATTTATGGAAACCTAACTCATAGGAATAATACAAAATGCAGAAAAATATGCACAAGAACCCTGAGCATGGCACTGTTTGTTTTGAAAAGCATAAATAAATTAGATTCTGATCACCAGAGCTTGGCTCAGTCACTTTTGGTGCATCCATTCAGTGAAATGTCATGTGGCCATTTAATAGCTATGAAGTCTGTCATGAAAAATACAGAAAAGCAAATGTTAAGAGAAAAGCAAGATACATAATAATTGTATGTACCCAAAGATGATAACAGTATAAAAATATAAATGTGAAAATAGTTGTAGGAAATTATGGATCACTTCTTCTTCCACACCAGATTTTCTATAATCTTGTAACATTATTTTTATAATTTAAGTAGAAATTTTAAAATAAAAAATAAAGTATATCTCTAATTCTATAAAATATCATATTATAGAAGTAATTTTGATGCTGAGCTTTTAATTTAATTCTCTACCTGAGACTGATCCCTCATAGTAATTGCTATTACTTTACATTATCCAGGAATCATGGTGTTCCACCATCTGGTTTATGCCATCTCTTTAATCAATATTTATGAATATACTTCACAGGAGTTTTGTGAGTCACCGTACCTTATAGAATTTTTAAATTAAATCATTTTGTAACTATTGCTGACACTCCTGCATTTGTGAAAATTAATACTAATTGCCTTTTGCATGGGTCAATTTATACTGGGAAGTTTTCCCTAAGACAATGGGAACTTTCTTTGCCAGGATGGATTTGCATATTCCATTTAAAGAGCTGCATTTTAGAGAGAGATCCCCTAGCCCCAGACACATCACCAAAGAAAATCAATGGAGCATGATTCATGATAAGGGCCCAGTGACTTCCACTCTTCCTGCAGGTTGGAAGATCTCCAAAATTTCTATCTCAGCTGTTAGGACTTCCACAAGGTCCAATCACAGACTTCTAGATATTTCTACTGGCATGATCTGCTTTCACTGAAACTCAATACAACTAAAATGTCCCCAGCTGGTTCTTTTCCTGACTTCCATGTTTCTCACATAAGTCACTTAAACTCTCCAGTTAGAAAATTAATGATTTTTCTCTCTCCTTCATACATACATATGAAACCAGTAAGGCCAGTCAGTTTTAACAATGCTTCTCAGATCAAAACCCTTCTCTTTGCTTTTCCTTGTCTTCATGGTTGTTTAGCTTTTATCACTATACCAAAAGTCTCCTAATTAATCTGTCTTCCTCTACTCTTCTTCTCTATCTAATACCACTATCATATGAATATGTCTTGAGTGATCATGCAACTCCCCAGGACACTAAGAAAATGTCAGTACATTTCTTATTACCAATGGGCTAAATCAGGTGCAGCATTCAAAACTCTCTGTCATTTAGAGCCAATCTACTGTCCTAGCTTCATTCTCTCAAGGCTGCCACATTACACGACTCTGAGGGCACCATTTACACTGCAGAGTATGTAGGTTACACTGTATGGTGTACACCACAGTGAGATGGGGGCTTCTTGGAAGCACATGAATCGTGGATCTGTAACCCTGTTCTCTCCTGTACCAGCCAGCCAAAACCCATTCTCGAAAAGGCCTCTTGCCATCTGCATCTTTAGACCATCTCACCTAGCAAGTCTTGCCCACTCTTTAATATCCCTTCTCCTGGAAATCTTTCTTGGTTTCCTCAACCCTTTTCCTCTCCTCTGGTATCACTCTGATTACAGTTGTTAACTGCATGTACTGAGAGAGGTCAGAAATGGACAGAGTAGTTTTTAATTGTTCCTCATTTCAGCACTGTCTCTATGACCTTGGAGAAGTTATTTCTGTAAGCCTCATCTGCCTGAGACAGAGATACCTGTACCCACTCCTGCAGAGCACAGGGAAGATTAAACGATATCATGAATGTCATGTAACACTTTAGCATGGTTCCCAGCACACGATAAATGCTCTGCATATGTGAATTGTGGTGGCAGCTACTGCTGAGGTGACAGTTGTAGGTTTTATTTATTCTATTAAATGAGAAAGTAGGGCCTGGGAAGAAGGGTTTTACGCCAGGCTCTGCCATGTGAAAGCTGTGAAGCCTTGAACAAGCTCTCTTTACCTTGGTGAACCTTGTTTTCCTTTCTGATAAAATGATCAAATGACGCAATGGATAAGAAAATGCTTTGCAGACTAGCAGACAGTATAAATGTAAGATGGCAATGGGAGTAGGTTAGCAGGGTTTTCATTCATCTCTTATCCCCCTCAGGACCTTGCACTCAGTGTGGATAAGTATGTTCAGTGCACTACTGTACAACCTATTAAATATTTGAGCAAAATTTTGTGAGTCCAAAGGGTTGTGGAACGTGGCTGTTACGTATGTTTAGGGCTCCAAGAGATTTCAGAGATTCTTTGCTTCAGCGTCCCATCTCACTGTCACCTAAGGTCATACCCAGGGTCATAAAGAAATTAAGCAATTGAACCCAGATCTGTATCTAATTTTTCAGGTTTTTCTTCCCATCATTCTTGGCTAGTTCCCTGCATTAAGATCTCATTGATGAAAAAAGGAATACATTTAAATATCATTAGTTTTATTTTAACCAAAACCTTAGTAACCTAGCTAAGGAAATTCATGGAAAGCTTTCTTAAATACATTAGAAGAATTAGAAATAATGACTACTGGAATTTAGCACTGTTCTGCTCTTCAATGTTTTTTTCCTTCTACATGGAACAACAGTCACTATAGCTTTGAGTGTGAGTCCTCTTGAGAAGAGAAAGGTATGGCTAGTGACTGACACAGAGCAAACAACTGGGGTCAGACACCTGGGACTTGACTTCTCTAAGCCTCATCTGCCTGTCAATGGAGATAATAGTACCCAATATACTTCAATGTAATGTATAATTCAGTACCCACTGAATTATATTGAATTTACATTATATTGAATCATAATATATTGAATCATTTGCCAATGTTTAAAAATTGGGAAATGTCACATTTTAAAAGAATCCAGATTTTTCTGGAAAAACTCAGCAACGGTGAACTCATATTCCCATTCCCTTTTGATAAAGCAGATACTGTCTGTGTGCCACAGTAATAGTCACTGACCTAGACAATAGTCAATTGCCATCTATTGGTCATGTTCAAAGTCTTAAAACTCCTCACTCACATTGCTTGCTTACATAACTTGCTTAGCCTCATTAGGTGTTAAGAGTTTACACCCTTGGCTTTCATCAGTATCACAGCCCCTGCCCACACTAAAGAGGAAAAAAAGATGAAAGGGAGAGAAATTTTAAGTTAATAGTAATAATAGTTACTGAGCTTTTGCCATGAGTGTGCACTGTGCTATTTTACATACCCTCACTATGTACTCTGTGGATGAAGAACTAGTCTTATCACCATTTTATAGCCAAGACTATGGTTTTATATGTTAGGTAACTTGTCTAAGGCTACAGTTCACGAATGTTTATAATTTGGATATTTCTGCCTCCAAAGCCTATCGTTGGAACTGCTACACAGCTTTTGTACTCTTTCTTAACATATAAATGATGAAATCAGCACCATAATATACTTTCTTCATCTCTCAGAGAAAGCAAATATTGATTAACTACACTCAAGCAATTTCAAATTAGGCAGTCAGTCTTGAAGTACTCCAAATCTTGCCTATTTGTGTTCGTGCAGTGGTGGGTTGGCATTAATAATACGCCTGGGTAAATTCTCGCAGCATTTGGTAGTTTGAAACATCCAACATACAGGTGGGAGGATGTGTATAGCAAAGTAACAGAAAATCTATTTCTTTTCTTTCCAATTGAACTTATTGTGACATGTAGGGAATTCATTCTGAAAGATGGTGGGTTTCTTAAATGGTGGCTAATTCTGATGCATCTGCAAACACTTGACTCCTTGGGTACCCAGGCTCCTTCTGCAGTTGTGTGTGCAGAAGGGACGTTATCACTGAATTAGAGGAATTAGGAGGCAACCCACACTCTGTGTCATATGCTCAGGCCCCCTTGCAGAACGGAAAGGCTTTTTGCACTCTTTCCAGTAATAGCTCCTATGTCTTAATCAAATACATTTCTCCCTGTTTCAGTTTTTTTCTAGCAACCTTTCATGTTTTTCTTTGTAGTTCTGCCCTGTGAATTTCGGGGGTGGGATGGGAATTCTTATCTAAACCAAATCTCTATCCCTACCTCCTACCATTATTAACCAGCATTATGATAGCAGATCTTGTTTGCTGTTCCACATTGTGCTGAAGCCACGCAAGGCCTTATCTAATTGTTTATATAAAGGTCTGTGTATGGAGAAACCCTGAGCTCATCTGGTGAGGCTGCAGTGGAATAGAAAGTTGCCTCATTCAAGGGATAACCATGGTATCAGAAGGATTGCTGCTTTGTTTTTAAGTGAATGTCTTGCAAGAACAAGTACCCACAACCAAGGCACAGGAACATTTATTAAACCTATTTATTGCACATTTCATTACTATAAACCTTCTAGGGAGTCATTGCCTAAGCAGCAGCTTGGCCACATGGGGACAAATGATCAGTTAAGTCTAACTGGAGACAATTTCATAGATTTTAAATTGTTTTTCTCCTAGTGGGAAGAGTGTGTTCTTATGGCTAATGTAGACACTTGGATTCAATCAGAAACTGCATTCCTGAGAACATCCTGGATTACATAGTATGTTAGGATTTCAGACTGCATATTAATGTCTTCTTAAGTGTCCAGTGCACTGGTTTGTGCCCTTTTCATTTGACAGCTGCTACAAGAAGCTCCTTTCTGAAGCAGCTCTCTGATATGTAATTTCTGGGGTGCTGAAATTCCCTCTCAAATCCCCACCCAAGAATATGCTACCCTCAAATTTTCTGCCAGGCTGAGAATTCCCATCATTAGTCATTGCTCTGAGAGTGGAACTTTGTCCCTGAGAGAAGTAGCTGATTAAGATCCATAAATCTGCCACTGTAAAATTGATACATTGAAGATGCCTCTGGCCTTATCAACATCTATACGTAGGCAGATATTTGGAATGGTCTTACATCTCTTTGCCCCTTCTCCACTTGCTTCTTAAAATCAAAGATCTGGCTTAAATATTATATTCCCTATAAAAATCATCCTAACTGTCCCAGCCAAAGCACTGCCTACACATATTAATGCCTTTGGTGCATATTTATGCCTTCATTAATTCATCATTAAATGTAAACTAGGAACTTAGAAAAATAGTGAGAACAGAAAAATTAACATGGGCATTTACCCTTGGGTCATGTCTTCCACGGCAGCTCTTCTTAAAGTAATAAATATCCCAAGGTGGAGTATAGGTAATGATTTTAGATGATGAATTGATTTTTTTAAATTTCAATTATTACATATTTACATTTACTGTCTAATTACATTTACCATCTAAATGATCCTGGTTTTTCAGTCATGGAGTGATATAAAGGTACTTTAAAAATAAATGTATTTAACTAAAAAGCATTAATGGAAAGCTTTTTAAAATTGTAACACAGGCAATACATAGAAGTAGGGGAAAAAAAGCAAAAAGCCATGAAGTGTGTACTGAGCAATTATAGGCAGGAGAAGAATCATTAAGGGAATATGTGAAAAATAAAAGTTTAGAAAAGTTTAGAAAAGTTTAGACCTGAAAATAGACAAATTGTAATGCAGTTTGATAAGACTGTGATAATGTTATATAAAGATATTAATACCTCTGGAGGAGCCTATCGAGGTAGCATCTGCTGGGGATGGAGCATCAGAGCCAAATCAGCTTGTTTACTGCTCACTTGATCCCCCATATCTGATCATGTTTGGGTGTATATCTCTTCTCCTTTGAAACCATGTAAGGTGGCCCTGAGGGAAGGATTCACTCTGTATCCTTATCCCTCCACACAGTAGTGCATGGTGTGAACTAATCATTGTTCCTATAGCTAATATCTAAGGAGAGGTATTATTTTTCAAGGATCTAGCAGATAAAATAGAAATGTATGTGTATGTCAGACTTGTCATGTTACTACTTCCAGATTCATAACCTTTTGTTTTTAAAGTATACTTGACCTCCAACACCATGTTAATTCCAGGTGCACAGCCTAGTGATTTGATATTTCTAGATGTCATGCGAGTGTATGTTTCTCGATTCTTTGTCTCGTCACAACAAAGATTTGGAATGACGGACATTAAAGCCCCCTCAGCGTGTCACAGCTCTCAGGTCTTGGATAGACCGTGTTATAGCTCTCAGGTCTCAAATGGACCATGTTATAGCTCTTAGACAAATCAGTGTTACAGCTCTATTTTATTTAGAAGATAGCAAGAAAATCCATCTTCGAGGCATGAGGGCACGGCGATCTAAAGACTTGAGGAGAAGAGCGCCCCAGTGCGCGGGAGAGAGAGAGAGCTGGCTTTGGCTGTCTATTTATATGTTTATCTCTCCCTGGACCTGTCCTTTGTAAACTAGGCCAGCCAGGAGTGTCATTTGTTTTACCTGAGGTCCTCACTCTGATTCTTGGACCTTCTTTTGTTCTATTTTGGTGGGCTTTTTCCTTCCTTGTCTTGTAGCCACCACCATTTTGGACTCCTTTCCCCTGTTCTACCTACCTAACATTCCCCCTCAAGAGATGGGAGGCCCAATTCTTTGGGAATAGGGGCGTCAAGGTCTGTCTGGCTACTTCCTGCTGAACTGGGACAGCGAGGAGAATTGGGCCTCCCCCTCTTGTTAGTCTCAAGCCTCAGAGTCCATCTAAGGGTGTGTGCTGTTTTCATGGTCGGCTGTAGTTTTACATCTTTGTTGAACTGGCACTGTATGTTGTAGCTTGTTGACCTGGGCAGAGACAAAACAGGTTAGACAGTTGACAGTACATGGAATAATCATAAGCGTCATCAATATAGCATAACAAGGACTAGTAGGGGCATTAGTCAATTTTAAATTTACATCACCAGGATGGCCCAAGTCCCTCCTTGTTCAGGGATCAGAAGATCTATCTCCTGTCTATTTTGGAGTATAATCTCTGTCAAGCTGTGTTGGCTCTTTAGAGTTATCTTGAGAAATCTTATCCCCAGAAACTAGATTTTGGGAGTGTTCATTAGAATGGCACTCATTTGTAGTCCTGAATAGATATCTGAGATCTCTCAGGGGCTCACAGGTGTATTGAGTGTCCTCTTCTGTTTTTTTTTCCACGGCTTGACTCGTGAGTAGTGAATCCAGGTGTCATGCCTTAGTACTTTGACTGCTGTGGGTGCAGAAAGTATTACAGGGTAGGGGCCCTTCCATGTGGGCTGGAGTTGAGCTTTTGGGGACCCATCTTTCCAGACTTTAATTAGGACTTGAGTTCCTGGAGCATATAGTGGTGACTCCTTAGAATCTTTTGGGTCCTGGTTCATACCCCACAAGCGTATATCCTGTTGGAATTGTCCGATGGCCATGGTATAAGACTGGAAGGTCTGAACCGCTGGATCTAGGAAGAGGTCACTGACATAAATGAAAGGTCTCCCATACAGCATCTCATAAGGACTAAGACCAAGCTGTTCCTTAGGGGCAATGCGGGTGCGGAGAAGAGCTATTGGTAAAGCCTCCATCCATCCCAGGGAGGTCTCCTGGGTTATCTTTTTTATTGCTGATTTTAAGAATTGATTGGCCCTTTTTACTTTTCCTGAAGATTGAGGCCTCCAGGCACAAAGGAGATAACAAGTAATGCCCAATGCTTTTGAGACCCCTTGGGTGACCTTAGAAGTAAATGATGTCCCATTGTCACTTTGTAATGACCTGGGCAGGCCAAATCTTGGAATGATTTCATGGAGCAGTTTTTTTTACCACCTCCTCAGCCTTCTCAGTCCAGGTGGGAAAGCCTTCAATCCATCCTGTGAATGTATCTATCATGACTAATAGGTATTTATACCCTTGAGAAACTGGCATCTGGGTGAAGTCCATCTGCCAGTCCTCTCCTGGGTAGGTCCCACATCGTTGGATGGACTGGGCCAGCTGGGGTCTTTGAGCTCCTTGGGGGTTGTTTAATTGGCAAGTGGGACAAGAGGAGACCACATGTCTTAGAGTTGTTTGGAAGCCTGTTTCTCTGAAGGATCTTTCTAGTAATCTTTGGAGGGCCTTTTCTCTTAAATGAGTAGTGGCATGGTAAGGAGTTAACCAGCTTCCATTGGAGGTTCCCAGGCAGAAAAAGGAGTCCCTCCTTTTGGAACCACCCCATATGATATTCTTGAAAGCTCTCCCTCTTAGCTTTAAGAGTCTCACCTTCAGTATATGAAGGAGTTTCTGGCAAATTAGTCTGTGGAACTAAGGTGGCAACCCCTATTAGGTCATGGTCCTGTAATGCTGCTCTCCTAGCTGCCTGATCAGCTGCTTGGTTCCCTTGTGCCTCTTCCGTGCTCCCTTTTGGTGTCTTTTACAGTGGGAGACAGAAACCTCAGTGGGTAGATGGACTGCCTCCAAGAGTCGAAGAATTTGATCACCATATTTGATTGGGGACCCTCGGGTGGGGTGGTCAAGCGGCCCCTTTCTTTCCAAATAGCCGTATGTGCATGTAGCACCAGAAAAGCATACTTGGAATCAGTGTAAATGGCTATTTCTTTTTTTCCAGCTCTAAAGCTCAAGTCAGGGCTATGAGCTCAGCTAATTGGGCTGAAGTACCTGGTGGCAGAGGCTTAGCCTCTATGGTCTCAAAATTGGAGACTACTGCATACCCGGCTCTTCTTTTTCCATCCAAGACAAAGTTGCTTCCATCAATGTACCAGATTTCCTCAGGATTGGTCAGAGGATCTTCTGACAATCCCTTTCAGGGTTTTGTCCAGTGGTCCAAGGTTTCTAGACAAGAGTGAAATGGGAGAGAGCTGTTGGGGGTAGGCAGGAGGGTGGCTGGGTTAAGAACCTCACAAGGGGATATAGTGAGGCCTGGATTTTCCATCAGCATTACTTGATATCTGGGGATTCTTTGATGAGACATCCATAAATGGTCTCTCCCATTTACGAGTTGTTTTACTTGGTGGCAAAAATAGTTAGTTTGCCCCCAAGGAGAGTTTTAAAGTCTCTTCTATCATGATTGCAATAGCTGCAAGATTTTGAAGGCAGGGGTCCAGCCTTAGGTAGTTGGATCGAGCTTTTTGGATAAGTAAGCTACAGGCTGGGGCTCAGATCCCAACCTTTGAGTTAACACTCCCAAGGCTATTCCCTCTTTTTCATGGACATAAAATTGGAATGCTTTTTCTGGGTCTGGCAACCTCAAAGTAGGTGCCTGAGTTAAGGCCTGTTTTAGTGTAGCTTCTGCCTTCTTTTGAGGAGTTCCCCATATCAGTGGGATTCAATCATCTCGTCCCTTTAAGCTTTTATATAAGGGCTGGGCAATTAGACCATAGTTGGGTATCCAGATTCTACAAAATCCAGTTAGCCCCAGGAAAGCACGCAATTGTTTTCGAGTCGTGGGAGAGGGCAACTGGAAGATTCCTTGTACCTGATCAGAGGACAGCCTCCTGGACCCGTGTGTAATCTGAACTTCCAGGTAAGTGACCTTTGCCTCAACCATCTGTGCCTTAGCACTGGAGACCTTATATCGTCTTTCTGCCAAGAAGTTTAGAACCTGAATTGCATGTTGATGGGCACTTTTCTCATCTGGAGAGCAGATTAGTAGATCATCTATGTATTGTAATATTTTCCCATTAGGTCCCAGGTCCAGATCTAGCAGATCCCAGCTAAGGGCCTGTGCAAACAGGTGGGGGCTATCTCTGAACACTTGAGGTAATACTGTCCAAGTCATCTGTTGGTGTTTTTCTCCTGGGGCCTCCCACTCAAAGGAAAAAAGATATTGGGATTCTTTAGCCAGTGGTATGCAAAAAATGCATCTTTGTGATCTAAGACTGTAAACCACTTGGCACTGGGTGGGATTTCTCCCAAGATTACATAGGGATAGGGTACTGTGGGATGGAGGGGGACTACAGCTTCATTTATGATCTGGAGATCTTGAACCATTCACCAGGTTCTGTCTTTTTTTTTTTTTTTTTTAACTGAGAGGATTGGGGTGTTACATGGTGAACTGGTGGGGACCAATAGCCCACAAGCAAGGAATTTATTTATTAAAGGCTGCAGTCCCTCCTGAGCTTCTCTTTTGAGAGGGTATTGTTTGCAGTTAGGAAACCGAGTGGGATCTCAGAGGACAATGATGACCGGTTCAGCTTGGTGGGCTCGTCCAGGAACCCCCTGGCCCCACACCTGGGGGTTAATTTTGTCCTCCCATACTTTTTTGTCCTTCTCTGTTGAAGGTGCAATGGGTTCCTCAGTAGTCACCAGGAGCTGCAGGGCTCTAGGGGCTGAAAAACCTCCCATCACAAGGGTGGTCCCCAGTTTAGTGAGTATATCTCTTGCCAATAAGGGAGTAGGGCACTCAGGGACCACCAGAAACTGCTGGAAAAATATTTGTCCATCCCAGCAACAAAGAAGTGCTCGGGTAAATCTTTTTAGTAGTTGTTTTTCCTGTATCACCCAAAATGGTACAGGTTTGGGAGGAGAAGCCTTCGGAGTAGGAGATCAAGACAGAGGAGGTAGCCCCTGTGTCAACCAGGAAATTCTCGGACCTACCTGCCACATCCAGTTGTACCCTTCGCTCCAGACCCGTGATGGTTATCTGTGACAGGTGGGCCTGCTGGAGTGGGCGGCTTCAGTCCTCTTGAACCATCGTGAGGGTAGGCTTGGTGCTTGACCTTGAGGCTCTTGGGTCCCGAGGGCAGAGTGCCGCCCAGTGTCCCAGTTGATGGCATTTATGGCAAGCCATTTTAGGAGACTTGTCATGGTTTGGACACTTTGTGGCCCAATGCCCAGCCTGTCTATAGATCAGGCATTTGTCTCGTGCCTTGTCCTTCAAGGACTCGGGGTTTGCCATAGGGCTTTTCTGGAGGGCGGCCAGCATCTGGGCATGCCTTGTCTCTTTCCTTCTCTCCCTCTCCTGGGCCTTGGCCTCCTCCTGTTCTCTGTTATAAAAGGTATTGGTGGCTGTCTGGACCACCTTATCTAAAGAGGCAGTGGGGTCCTGCTGTTGTAGCTGTTGTAACTTAATTCTGATATCTGGTGCACATTGGGACAGGAATTTGTCCTTTCAAATCGCCTGTCCCCCGTAAGAGTCTAAGTCCAGAACCCCAAAGGCAATGGGGTTCTCACTGGGCTCCTGAGTTATTGCTGCGACCCGGGCATAGCTAATTACTTTTTGTTGGGCTTCTTTCAGTCCTGCCTTCACACAGATTAGAAAATGATCTCTTTCCTAGATGTGCTTAGGGTCATTATAATTCCAGTTAGGATTGGAGGAGGGGACTGCAGTTTCCCCTACTGGGTATCTATCACTGGACATGTGAAGCTCTGCTGCATACCTCCAGGCCTCCTTTAAGACCCTAGTATGTTCAGGGTCCAATAAAGTTTGACTGACTATGACCACGATGTCTTTTCACGTTAAGTCAAAGGCCAAGGTAATATGTTGGGATGTATCTATATATTTGCCTGAGTCATCTGTATAGCTTCCCAGGTCTTCTTTGATCTGTCTTAGTTCTAACAGAGAGAAGGGCTTATGGACCTGGGTTGGTCCGAATTCTCCTCCAGTTTCATCTGAGGGACATACTCGAGCTGGCTTTTGTGAAGGGGATGCTCCCAGATATGGGGGCATGTTTGGATACAAGGAAGGAGCACCAGGCAACTTGGGAGCTGTGGAGGGTGAGCCTTCAGTAGGGGGGTTCCTTTTCTTGGTTGCCTGTACCTAACACCATTTGCCTGGTGGGCTCACTTTTAGGGCATACAACAATCCCATACTTAAGACAGAGTTCCTTCATATCCCTTAGTCGGAAGAAAATTTGGACATAGGGGATCTCTGTCCATTTCCCTTGTCTTTTACAGAATAAGTCTAATGGCAGGATGGTACTGTAATTTAAAGTCCCATCCTCAGGCCAGTGTTCCTCGTCCCCCAGTGGATACTGTGGCCACGCAGTGGTACAAAAGAATTTCAAGCGACTTCTCCTTAGAGCTAGAGGGTCTAACAGCTTCCAGTTATCAAGGATGCATCTCAAGGGCATCTGCCGGGAAGTGGATTGGTTATTTCCCATCTGAAAGACAGTCATAACAGGGAGAAAAGAAAAAGACCTCTTTCGATTTTCATGGGTGGACTTCCTTAGGGGTGAGTCTTTTTGAAGCTTATCCTACCCAGAACTGTTGCAACATGAGAGCCAGGTCTCCCCAGGTCAGGGTGCAGATCCCCAGGCAGGCTGAGGCATGACAGCATCCTAAAGATCGAATCCCTGGTCAGGTCGAGGTGTGATGGCCTCCTGAGAATTGGGTCCCTGGGCAGGTTGAGGCGTGATGACCTCCTGGGACCCCTGGGACTGGCGGATCCATGAGCAGGTTGAGGTGTGACAACCTTTCGAGGACCAGATCCCTAGGCAGATCAAGGCGTGATGATCTCCTGGGACCCCCAGACTGGAGTTTGGGCATCCCCAAGATCTCCAGCGTGACCAGTGCTGGGTAGAATTAAGTGATTTGTAACTCACTGCTAGTTTGTCCACCGTGGACAGGAATAGATATGATATAAGCTCATCCTACCTAGTACTGTTGCAACCTGAGAGCCAGGTGTCCCCGGGTCAGGGTGCAGATCTCCAGGCAGGCTGAGGCGTGACAGCCTCCTAGAGATCGAATCCTTGGGCAGGCCGAGGCATGACGGCCTCCCGAGAACTGGGTCCCTGGGCAGGTCAAGGCATGACGACCTCCTGGGACCCCTGGGACTAGCGGATCCCCGAGCAGGTTGAGGCATGACAACCTTTCGAGGACCAGATCCCTAGGCAGGTCAAGGCGTGATGACCTCCTGGGACCCCCGAGCTGGAGTTGGGCATCCCCAAGATCTCCAGTGTGACCAGTACTGGGTAGGATTAGGGGATTGGATATGATAGTGTATTTCCCTCCCAAGGCCAGCTATTTTTTGGTTGTCTTTCCAGAAGATTGTAGAGGCAACCTTGTGGGTCTGAATGGGGCTCAGGAAAAGAGCATGAAACAGGAGGGAAGGGGGCAGAACACAACCTTTGAAAGAATGACATAGCACAAGGGTATAATGTAAACCAATTAAAATCAATTGGGTCTAAGATGACAAGTCAAATTCAAGTAAAACTTAATCTCCTATCTATAAGCCAACAGACACACCCAGAGGTGGCAGGACAGCTCCAAGGCAGTGTGGACAAATGGAGGAGTGGGTGGTTCCCCAATGGTTGGGATGATCCTCCCACTCATTAGCATATGAATTTACCCTGCTTGCAAAACCTAGCAAGGCCGCATTCCATGGCCAGTACCCTGTAGAGTGCAGCGCTTTTTTTCTGAATCTTAACAAGTCTACCTCTTATCTACTGCTTTGACTCTCAATGAATTTTTGTAATGAGACCTCAGAGCCTAAGCTTTATTAGTTTTGGCTGGGCTTGAGTCCCAGGGGAGAGCTGAAGGACAGGAGGAAAAAGCAGTGGTAAAAACATGCCAAGGAATCCCCTTCATAGCCCGCCGGAAAATTTGCTAAATATCTGACAGGTGCTCACTGTTTCTTTGGTCTGATCCTTGGCACAGAGAAGAGAAAGGACAGAAGAACCCCCACAGGCTCGTGTAACAGCTGCTGGGGCTCAGCAGATAGCTCCTTTGGGACGTGCTGAGGAGTAGCCTCTCCAGAGTCCCTCAGTTGTGCCCCCTGCCACCCGCCTGTTTGCGGGAGGTTCAAGGAAACAAGAAACGAGAGATTGTAAAGGAATTAAGATTTCGTTAGGCATGTCCCTCCAGCCAGAGGAGCGAGGACCTCTTACCTTAACTGGAGGTCTTCTGGGATCTGAGACTGGGCCGCGTGGGCTTTCCTCTGTCCCAGTTTCCAGCACGATGGGCCTTCCCCTGCGCTGGATTTTCTTCGTGTTCTGCCTTTACGGCGGGAGCTTCGCTGAGTTGGGCTCTGGCTGTGCCTGGCCTCTTCCACGTGGAGGTTGTTTCAGCCAGGTTATATCCGAGTCACGGCACCATAGATGTCATGGGAGTGTATGTTCCTCGATTCTTTGTCTCATCACAACAAAGATTTGGAGTGACAGACATTAAAGCCCCCTCGGCGTGTCACAGCTCTCAGGTCTTGAATAGACCGTGTTATAGCTCTCAGGTCTCAAATGGACCATGTTATAGCTCTTAGACAAATCAGTGTTACAGCTCTATTTTATTTAGAAGATAGCAGGAAAATCCATCTTCGAGGCATGAGGGCATGTCAATCTAAAGACTCGAGAAGAGCGCCCCAGCGCGGGGGGTGGGGGGTGGGGGGTGGGGGGTTGGGGGTGGGGAGGAGGGGGGAGGGGGCGGTGCGAGGTGGCTTTGGCTCTTCTATTTGTATGTTTATCTCTCCCTGGGCCTGTCCTATGAAAATTGGGCCAGCCAGGAGTGTTGTTTGTTTTACCTAAGATCCTCACTCTGGTCTTCGGACCTTCTTTTGTTCTATTTTCGTTCTATTTTCATTTTTTCCTTCCTTGTCTTGTAGCCACCGCCATTTTGGACTCCTTTCCCCTGTTCTACCTACCTAACATATATATCAGTTCAGTTCAGTCGCTCAGTCGTGTCAATGATCATCACAGTAACTTTAGTTACCACCAGATTTACAATCTTGGTATCTTTTAATCAATAATCAGAATGCATTCATTTTTTATATTGTGTTGACAAGTGAGCTAAAGGTCTTGGGATACACCTTTCCAAAAAGATTCTGTTAAGAATAACCAAAGTCTGGCAAAATAGGGCTCTGTGTATGGGGCAAGGGCTACCTATAAATCCTAAAACTCAGTATTTACAAGATGACGAGATCTCCATAAAACAGATGGGCTGGAGACCTGAATAACTACACATCCTTTGGCTCTTTCCTTTCTGATTTCTACTGCTTCTGCTCTCTGGAGTGTCCATGGAAGTCATATCCCCTGGAAAATAGCAAAATATCCGAGAAGAGCCCAAGACTGGGTGTCACACACCCTGAATTTGAGCCCTAGGTCTGCCCTTTTGAGCTGTATGACCTCAAACATGTTACTTAGACTCTTTATGTTTTTTTCATCAGTAAAATGAGCTTCATAGCACCTTATCCTTACAAGATTTGCTCTGAGAACCTGAGATAAAGAATATAAAGCACTTGGCATATATCATAAGAATCATTTTGTAATTATTATTGTATGAAGGAAAATTTCTCTGAAAACAGTGTTATGACATTAAGTGCTAGAAATACCCCTAATATCCAAAGTTCAAGATAAGCCTGCTGGTAAGAAGGAAAGAGAAGTAGATAAAGCAGTGAAGGAGCTGTCAGATCCTTTCACAGCAGCTGAGATATTGTTAGAAATGGGGAATCTCAGACCCCACCCCGTATCTACTGACTCAGAATCTGCATTTTAACAGGATCCCCAGGTAATAGGCTTGCACATTAGAACAGGAGAAGTACTGTTGTTAAATACTTCCTCTGCTCACATTTATTTTTCAGTTGCTCAGTCATGTCCAGCTCTTTGCAACCCCATGGACTGCAGCACACCAGGCTTCCCTGTAGTTCACTATCTCCTACAGTTCCTTCCATTTTTATAGACGAGAGGATCTTGTCAGGCAAATGCAGTCACAAATTTCTTTTTTTTAAGCAGCTCAAAAAATAATGATAATAACAAAAGGAGGAATGGTGAACAACATGTGTGTGCACTTGACATATATTAATTTAATACCCACGAAAGAACTAGAAATGGATACTATTATCATTCCCATTTTACAGTTGAGAAAACCAAGGCACAAATAAGTTCCTTACTAGAGGTTATATAGTAATTTCGAGTTCTGGGATGACAACCCAGGTATTTTGGCTCTAGAGTACTTGCTGTCAACCACATTGATTCCATTGATCCAAGCAATTATGCACCTGCCTCTTCCCTCGAGGCAAATATTATCTCCCTAAACTTCTGTGAAATCATCTACAAGTGAATCTAGGAGTGTAAGTTCACCAGTTTTAATATTTCCCCACTGCTTCTGTCAGAGTTCAGAGCTGAATTTCTTCTTCCTAGACTTAGGTAGTAGCTTCCTCAGCTGACTTGCCTGTGGTCTTTCTCCCACTCTAGGCTGTTCAAATATTATAGTCACAGTTATCTTTCTAAAGGACAGTTCTGATCACCTGTTCTCATGTCAAAACTTCAAAAGCTTCCCAATTTCAATATAACCTACCTGCCTCTACTCAAGATTCCAGTTTATGCTTTGATCCCACCTTTCCAAAATTATTTCCATCCCCCCAATACATGCACACTCATGGAGTGACCCAGGTGCATGCTCATTTTTGGGGGTCACACCTTTGCCTGTCTCTAAAATGCCATTTCCCACATTCTACCTGTCTGAGACAACTTTAGTCCCATGTAGGTACTATATTCTCAAGAGGCTTTTTTACATGTGTAGAGCCAAGAGTCATCTTTCTCTCCCCTCTTTTCCTCTTCAACTTTGTGACTGCCTTTTGGAGACATCTTGTATTAATATCAGGCAGATGCCCTTTACAAGGCTAGTTAAATGTTCTTTGAGTTAAAATATTGACCCATAAGTAATGAATTCTACTCAATCTACTTTCAAACTTGACTTCCTAAGACACATATATCCAGGTTTCTCTGTGGAGTATGTGGCATTTAACCAATTATATGATAGTATATAAGGGGAGAAGATAGTGGCATTTAAGCAAGTATAAGGGGAGGAGATAGTGGCATTTAAGCAATTATATGATAGTATATCAGGGGAGGAGATAGAAGTTCCCCTTCACCTGCAGCAGATCACTCTGAGAAACCGGATTCAGTCATTGATTTTCAACAAACATGAAATGCCATGAATCTTGCATGAATAGCAGTGAACAGCTTCATGGTATCCTACTCCATTCACCTATTCTCCCTTTTTACCTCTTTGTCTTACACACATACGTATGTTTTTAAGCATTTGTTGTTGTTCACTTGCTCAGTTGTGTTCGATTCTTTGTGACCCCATGGACTGCAGAATGCCAGGCTTCCCTGTCCTTCAGTATCTCCTGGAGATTGCTCAAATTCATGTCATTGAGTAGTTCCAATGAATATTCAGGGTTGATTTCCACTAGAATTGACTGGTGTGATCTCCTTGCTGTCCAAGGGACTCTCAAGAGTCTTCTCCACCACCACAGTTCAAAAGCATCAATTCTTTGGCACTCAGCTTTCTTTATAGTTCAACTCTCACATCCATACATGAGTACCAGAAAAACCATAGCTTTGACTTGAGCTCTATCATGGCCAAAGGAGTTCGTTTTCTAAAAAATGTGCATACTTTTGATGTGACCGCTTGCCTGTAGTAATCTTAAGAAATTATCATTGTTGTTGTTCAACTGCTCAGTTGTGTCTAACTCTTTTTGACCCCATGGACTGCAGCATGCCAGGCTTCCTTGTCCTTCACCATTTCCCAGATCTTGCTCAAACTCATGTATCATGGATACATGCAAAGATAATGAAACAATATGATCTATGATACATGCAAAGATGGTGATACAAACCATTACAGGGTGGTTTATGTTACCAAAAATTCAAAATGAAATGTCCAAAATGGTAGTGATTTAAAAAATCATAGTATGTTCTACCCATGGCATACTTTAGGAAAAGTGATATTAAAAATATTTTGTGGGAACAGGTTCATAATATATTTTTAATTGAACAAAATGTGTATGAAAAAATAGAGAACCTGGAAATAGTCCCACACAAATATGCCCAACTGATTTTTGACAAAGATACAAAAGTAATTCAATGAAGGAAGAATTGTCTTTTCAACAAATGATGCTAAAGCAATTGCATCAGGCAAAATGTGAAATAAAATAGGTAAAGTCTTGACATATTACATTTTATAAAAAGCCATTTGTAGTGGATCATAGATTTAAATGTAAAGTGTAAAACTAGGAAACATAAAGAAGAAAACACAGGAGAAACTCTTTGGAACTTAAGGATGGGCAAACAGTTCTATTGTATGAAACTCTAAAGATGATCCATAAAAGAAAAAAATGATAGCTTGGGCTTCATCAGAATTAAAAACTTTTGCTCTGTAGAAGACCTCATTTAAAGGCTGAAAGGAAAACCAAAAGGCCAGGAGAAAGTACTGCAAACCACATATTTAACAAAGGACTTGAATCTAGAATATATGAAGAATTCTTAACACTCAGCACAAAATAAAGGATAAAAAGACCAAAAATCTGGCTAGAAAATGGGTAAAATACATAAATTAAACTTCCATCAAAGAAGAGATATAGACAATAAATGAACACATGAAAAATTGTTCAACATTATTAACCATTAAGAAAATACAAATGAAAACCACAAGATGTTACTTCACACACATCAGAATGGACAAATGAAAACTGACAATATCAGATGTTAGTGAGGACATGAATAAACTGAATAACTTGTATATTGCTAACTAGAATGTGAGATGGTGTGGTCATTCCCAAGTCTAGTTCATCAGTTTCTTCCAAAAAAAAAAAAAAGCATGTTCTTACTGTATAAACAAGCAATCACATTTTGGGGCATTTATTCCAGAGAAAGGAAAACTTAAGGCCACACAAAAACCTGTGAATGATGGTTCATAGAAACAACCAAACAATCTTTAGTGGATGAAAGATAAAAATAAATTGTGGTATATCCATTCTGGAATACTACTCAGCTATATAAAGGAATATATTATTGATGTATGTAACAATTTGGATGAATCTCAAGGGAATTATGCTGAATGATAAAAGCCACTCTCAAAAGGTTGCACATGTATGATTCCATTTAACATTTTCAAAATGAAAGATTATAGTTCAGTTCAGTTGCTCAGTCGTGTCCGACTCTTTGTGATCCCATGAATCGCAGCACTCCAGGCCTCCCTGTCCATCACCAACTCCCAGAGTTCCCTCAGATTCATGTCCATCGAGTCAGTGATGCCATCCAGCCATCTCATCCTCTGTTGTCCCTTTCTCCTCCTGCCCCCAATCCCTCCCAGCATCAAAGTCTTTTCCAATGAGTCAATTCATAGAGATGAAGATCAAATTAATGGTTACCAGAGGTTAGAGATGAGGTGGAATAGGGAAGGAGAATGAATGTGACTGTAAAGGTTTAACACAGGGATCTTCATGATGATGGATAGTTCTGAATCTTGACCGTGGTATAGATTACATGAATCTACATATGTGTTATAATTACATAGACTACACACAGATACAAACACAGGAGTGCAAATGAGTATATGTAAGACTGGTGAAATCTGATGATAAGATCTGTGGATTGCACCAATATCAGTTTCCTGGTTTTAATATAGTACTGTAGTTATCTAAAATGTTACCATTGGGGAAAAGGTATACAATACCTCTGTGTACTACTTATCTAACATCTTGTAAATCTGTAATTATTTTAAAATAAAAAGTTTAAAAACACCTAATTTGCTACATGTGGTAATTTGGACAGATCTCAAGGACATTATACTGAGTGGAAAAAACCTCAGTTACATACTGTATGATTTCATTTATAGGAGACTGTATTGGTTGGTTAATGAAAGTGTTACTAGAGGCCCACAAGAATTTCACACTAACTTCCCCCAAGAGATACTATTTAATATTTGCACATTAGTATTTGCAGTGACTCTATAGAACAAACCATGAATAACGTGAATAATAACTGTATACAATTCTCACAACAGCAGATAGGTAGAACAAATTAGTAGTTGCCTAGGGATAAGGATGAGGAAGGTGGTAATGAAGGGGTAGACTGTAAAAGATTTCCACAGGAGAGTTTTATGTAATGAAACAGGTTTGTACAAGGTTATGGTGGTAGTTACACAAATATATACATGGGATTAAAATGCATGAAAGTATATACAGGTGTGTTTGTGTGTATGTGCACATACACGGGTAGAACTCTGTAAATTCTCAACAAAGCAGAATAGTTAGGGGTGGTGTACAAATGTCATGGGCTTCCCAGGTAGTGCAATGGTAAAGAATCTACCTACCAATGCAGGAGACGTAAGAGACATGGATTCAGTCTCTGGGTTGGGAAGATCCCTGGAATTGAAATGGCAACCCACTCCAGTATTCTTGCATGTAGAATTCCTTGGACAGAGGAGCATGGTGGGCCATAGACTATAGGATCTCAAAGGATTGAACATGACTGAGCACACATACACACAAATGTCAGGTTCATGCTTTAGCTACTGTATTACATTTATGTAAGATGTGACCATTTATGTAGGATGTAACCATTGGCTCCTCTGTCCATGGGATTCTCCACGCAAGAATACCGAAGTGGGTATCCATTTCCTACTCCAGAGAATCTTCCCGAGCCAGGGACTGAACCCAGCTCTTCTACATTGCAGGCGGATTCTTTACCATCTGAGCCACCAGGGAAGTTCTCAGCCATTGGGGAAGCTGGGAAATTTTGTACTACTTTTGCAACTTCCTGTAGTTTATAATTATTTCAAAATTTTAAAAGTCTTTAAAACAATATGTATAATACAATCACATGCATATATAATTTAAAATATATCTACAACTTAAAATTTCAAGTCTTAATAATAATTGCTGATCAATATAAAAGTTAATGAGGAAATACCAAAATCATCTCAGATATAATTGTGTGCCAGCAGCAAAGTTTCTTTTCATTTAAACTTAGACTTGACTATAATTAATTAGGATTTAGATTTAAATTTTATTAAATATAGAGAAGAATCTTAATGTAACATAAATGTACCACACAGTGTTAGTGTTTTTCTATAAATTTGAAAATCAGCTGTAAATATTTATAGTTTACTTTTTACTTTCATATAATATTTAGTTAATTTGGAATATTAGAAGTTCATTGACTAATGTATCCAGTAGATTAGCTTATGTTCCCATTTAAAATATATCAAATTATTTAAAATTTTAGTTTCGATTTGAAAGTAAAAGAATTTTATTAAGATTATAATATTATTGGAAGTTTAAGAAAATTTAAGATTTGTCATATTTAAAGGTTTGATATAACAGATTTTTAAAAGTTAAGTATTAGGGGAGATTTTTTTAAACAGTTGAAGTATTTAAAATGTTAATTTCATCTTCAACATATAAAATATAGTAAGTTTATGAATGCTATAAAGCTTAAGGGAATTTTATTCAAGTTATTAAATACTTTTAAAAGTGATAAGAATGAATCAACAGAAAATTAAGATAAGTCAAGTTTAAAATCTGAAGGGAAAATGAAGTTTATGATTGTGTGACTCTAATAGATGGAATGTTAATATTTTAAAAAGTAGCCCCAGAATATTCGCTTTTGTGTGTCCTCAAAAGCCAAATCTCATGTTTATATTGTGGTATGTAAATACTCATTTCACTGATATGTTGGCATTACAAAAATAACTTTTTGGTTTTTAGTATATTGTATATGTGTTTCATCATATATGTATATATAATATATATTTTATTATGTAATTAACATAAGCAAATGATGGTAATAAGAAAAAGGTAACAGAACTGGGTAATTTACATATGCTATATAGCAGATGAGGAAAAACCTTATTTATTTGAACTATCCTATTTTATACTGATTTACAAACACACCCGTTGACTTTTCTATGAACTAAGCAGGATGCCTTTTCTACCGTTTTTCATTAAGAATGTACACAGGTCTGGAAAACAGTTTTGAGAAGGATACTTTGTCCCCTGCTCTCTTAAAATGCGCATGAATTTGGTTTCAGAACTGGGCTTTGAATCATCTCACTGACTCTTACCAGCCATATCTCCTTGAGTGAAAGTCATTCAGTTACTCAGAACCTCTGTTTTCTTTTCTGTGAAACAAAAATAATGAAATCTGCCCATATGAAAGTATTTGTTATTACCCACTCCAGTACTCTTGCCTGGAAAATCCCATGGATGGAGGAGCCTGGTGGGCTGTAGTCCATGGGGTTGCTAGGAGTCGGAGACGACTGAGCAGCTTCACTTTCACTGTTTACTTTCATGCACTGGAGAAGGAAATGGCAACCCACTCCAGTATTCTTGCCAGGAGGACCCCAGGGACGGGGGAGCCTGGTGGGCTGCCGTCTATGGGGTCACACAGAGTCGGACACAACTGAAGCGACTTAGCAGCAGCAGCAGCAGGTACTTTATTAAAAGGATGTCCTGCCTTTCCCCTTAAACTTATTGTGAATCTTGTACTTAACCATGCCTGGTGTGTATTTGCTAAGCTGCTTCAGTCGAGTCTGACTCTTTGCCACCCGGTGGACCATATCCCGCCAGGCTCCTCTGTCGATGGGATTCTCCATGCAAGAATACTGGAGTAGGTTGCCAGGTCCTTCTTCAGGGAATCTTCCTGACCCAGGAATCAAACCCGTATCTCTTATGTCTTCTGCATTGGCGGGTGAGTTCTTTACCACTAGCACCAGTGACTCAGGAAAAATGGGGTATGTATTTCTGAGTGTGCATGTCACCCTTGGTCTTAACTATTTTTCGATCTTTACTTCCCTTTTGTCTTACCTGTCTCTAGTAAATACTGTAATCTCATTATATTTTTGTCTGAAGCCATCTTAAATTCTTTGTGGAAGCTGTTATGTGGAAGGCAATGAATGAATGTTGGCTGGTGGTGGCTCCACCATGATCAGACACCAGAAAAGAGCCCCTCCCTCTGTCTCTGCAGTGTACAGGTCTTCCTGGGTTTAGGAGAAACCATCCTGCTCTAAGTAGACCCAGAGTTACATTTAGAGTAGGCATAATAAAGAAGTGGCAGTCAGAATCATCTAATACTTTCAGCCCTTGATTCCTCAAGTGACTATTAGCTGCTCTGTGTAAAGTTCACAGCAAATTCTTAATCTTCAGCCAGCTTTCATCTGTCATCTAGCTGTTTTCTACATCTAGGGAATTAAAATTGGAGTTTGTAAGTAACTAAGCAAAATACAATCAGAAAGGAAATTTGTATTTTAAAAGAAGTTTATGATACATTGTCCGAGATTGTAATCTGGCTTTTGTTTAATCTCAGCAGTTAACAGTAATTTATTTTCTCAACTATTGATCAGATATTTAATTTTTTCCATTGAAAAGTGTTGTCACTGAAAGAGAGAGAGACTCACCTTCTAAATTTTAAGAGTGGAAAAATCCATATGCATATAAATATGACAATATTTTCTATGGTTTTGAGTGAGTCATCGTATATGTATGCTATGCATATGTTTAAAATTCTTCCACCTGGTCAAAATGCTTTCAGAAGAGAAAGAATAGCTGATGCCTCTTGTTCAGACTGGAAAGTATTATGATTACACTGAAAAGCATAGCCCCTCTTAAAGTTTAGTTTTTACTTCCTTTATTTGAGTATAAAGCAAAAAGGAGGTTTCTCTAAGATGTCCTAATAGAAGCTCTTGAATGATCTGCAGAGGTAGCATTGAGGTGAATGGAGTCCATCAAGATTTACCAGAAGTATGAAATAATTATCAGAAGGATTCCATTAGAGACAAAAGCTACCTAGACTTAATAGACGCAGAAAAGGCTGACCCTTTTCAGGCGCTTTAACTTTCTCTAATGGATGGCCTTAAGTTGAAATCAAGACTCAACTGGATCATTGATTCTTAAAGGAAAAATATTGAGCATAGTGGCATCTAAGCAAAAGCTGGAAAAATGGTCATAGATTTAACTTTTAGTTAAAGCTTGCTGTTGGTTTTTGTTTTTGTTTAGTTTGTTTTTAATTTTGAGCTCACAGGGATAGAGGCTAAATGATGGGATATGTTCTGATGACAAACATTCATTTTAATAAATAAACGAAGGCTTCTTTCAACAAGTACAGCACAGTTGTCAACAAAAAGGAATCTATAGATTTTTTAAAAACAGTTTCCATTGTATGTTACCTATTAGATAATGCAGAGGGTCCTTTACCTAGTAATTGACCCATGTGTCAAATTTGCACTTCCCTTTGAAGGGACCATGGTAGTATTTCTCCCACACAAAGTCTTAGAATCTATATTTTGCAGTGCACACTTTTGTAGCTAATATGTAATGCACAGACACATACCTTTCCAGGGTATAAAGGATCAAGTACCTGAAATTATCTAAAATTTCTTGTGTTTGTTGAAAGCAGCAACTGATGCCTTTGCTCTAGTTGTTCCAAAGCACATTGCTGCTGTATAGAAGTGTTTTGAGGTTCAGATTGGTAATTAAGTGGTCCCTTATGGAGGGAAAATTGTTAATAATAAATACATGTACAACTATTGTCTAAGGATAGGGTCAGCAGAAATCAAGAATGTTAAGGAGAGAAGTGAAATTGTGGATTAAGCATTTTGGTTGTCATTTAAGTTAATATTATGTTGCTCTTGATAACTAAGATGGGTTGAAGTGGCCAGTAATATGAAAGTGGAAGAATCTATTTTAAAATCTCAAACATAGAGCCAGGATGAATAAAAAATCTGTATCATTTCAGTGGGCATGTCTGTGTATTCAATATATGGTTAAATACTAGATCATTAATAAATAAAATACTAGATCAGTTCAGTTCAGTCACTCAGTTGTGTCTGACTCTTTGCGACCCATGAATCGCAGCAGGCCAGGCCTCCCTGTCCATCACCAACTCCTGGAGTTCACCCAGACTCACGTCCATCAAATCAGTGATGCCATCCAGCCATCTCATCCTCAGTCATCCCCTTCTCGTCTTGCCCTCAATCCCTCCCAGCATCAGAGTCTTTTCCAATGAGTCAACCCTTCGCATGAGGCAGCCACAGTACTGGAGTTTCAGCTTTAGCATCATTCCTTCCAAAGAACACCCAGGGCTGATCTCCTTCAGAATGGACTGGTTGGATCTCCTTACCGCCCAAGGGACTCTCAAGAGTCTTCTCCAACACCACAGTTCAAAAGCATCAATTCTTCGGTGCTCAGCTTTCTTCACAGTCCAACTCTCACATCCATACATGACCACAGGAAAAACCATAGCCTTGACTAGATGGACCTTTGTTGACAAAGCAATGTCTCTGCTTTTCAATATGCTATCTAGGTTGGTCATCATTTTTCTTCCAAGGAGTAAGCGTCTTTTAATTTCATGGCTACAGTCACCATCTGCAGTGATTTTGGAGCCCCCAAAAATAAAGTCTGACACTGTTTCCACTGTTTCCCCATCTATTTTTCATGAAGTGATGGGACCAGATGCCATGATCTTCCTTTTCTGAATGTTGAGCTTTAAGCCAACTTTTTCACTCTCCTCTTTCACTTTCATCAAGAAGCTTGTTAGTTCCTCTTCACTTTCTGCCATAAAGATGGTGTCATCTGCATATCTGAGGTTATTGATATTTCTCCTGGCAATCTTGATTCCAGCTTGTGCTTCTTCCAGCCCAGTGTTTCTCATATATGTATTCTGCATATAAGTTAAATAAGCAGGGTGACAATATACAGCCTTGACCTACTCCTTTTCCTATTTGGAACCAGTCTGTTGTTCTATGTCCAGCTCTAACTGTTGCTTCCTGACCTGCACACAGATTTCTCAAGAGGCAGGTCAGGTGGTCTTGTATTCCCATCGCTTTGAGAATTTTCCACAGTTTATTGTGATCCACAGAGTCAAAGGCTTTGGCATAGTCAATAGCAGAAATAGATGTTTTTCTGGAACTCTCTTGCTTTTTCAATGAGCCAGAGGATGTTGGCAATTTGATCTCTGGTTCCTCTGCCTTTTCTAAACCCAGCTTGAACATCTGAAAGTTCACGGTTCACATATTGCTGAAGCTTGGCGTAGAGAATTTTGAGCATTACTTTAATAGCATGTGAGATGGGTGCAGTTGTGCGGTAGTTTGAACATTCTTTGGCATTGCCTTTCTTTGGGATTGGAATGAAAACTGACCTTTTCCAGTCCTGTGGCCACTGCTGAGTATTCCAAATTTGCTGGCATATTGAGTGCAGCACTTTCACAGCATCATCTTTCAGGATTTGAAAGAGCTCAACTGGAATTCCATCACCTCCACTAGTTGGAGAAAAGGAAAGATATAAGCATCTGAATGCAGAGTTCCAAGAATAGCAAGAAGAGATAAGAAAGCCTTCCTCAGCAACCAATGCAAAGAAATAAAGGAAAACAACAGAATGGAAAAGACTAAAGATCTCTTCAAGAAAATTAGAGATACCAAGGGAACATTTCATGCAAAGATGGGCTCGATAAAAGACAGAAATGGTATGGACCTAACAGAAGCAGAAGATATTAAGACGAGGTGGCAAAAATACACAGAACTGTTTAAAGACCAAGATAATCACAATGGTTTGATCAACCACCTAGAGCCAGACATCTGTAAAATGAAGTCAAATACTAGATCATCAGTACTCAAATTAATAATGTCCTGAGAGAATATAGGAAAACTGAGGTTACAGTTAATGAATTTCTGGGAGGGAAATTGTATACAATTGGTATAATTTTACACTGAGTATAACAAATAATTCCGTATCAATGACTCAGCAGATTCTGGAAACATTTCTATCAGAATTTTCTAATTTATCTCATTGAAAACTATACATGTTTTAAATTATCAAATTAAGTACTATTTAACCAATAAACAAACATCATTTATATAAATCAATATAAACACTAAAATATATATAAGATAAAGTAAAATCATATATAGTTTAACTTCTTAATAAAATAAAATGTTTTATGAAATATAGCATAGTTTCTCTTAAATATAATATGGTCCTAAATGTTACTCTGAGTATTTCAACTTTAACTTTTGCTTCATCATGTCTCTATTACAATAACTGTACAGTTATACTTTTCAAAACAAGTTTTCATATATATATATTTTTTCAATCCTCCTTTAACAGTTCTATGAAGTAGATGAGACAAATATTACTGTTAGTTTTGTTCTGTGGATGAGAATACTGAGACTCAGAAGGTTCAAGAAAGTGATTTACCTAAAGTCATATAACAAGAAACTGCTGGAGTCTGGAATTGAAAGTCTTCTATGACTCCAATGAGCACACAGTGTGGGTATGGGCAAGTAGAGGGTTCTTATGATGACTCTTCATAGTTGAAGATGCTCATGCTGAAGGCCTTTGTGATACAGTGATTTGCTTAGTAACAGAGAGATATGGGGGAGAGGGAGAGAAGAAGGAAGAGAGAAAATAAAATATATATAGATGGGTCTGGTTCATACAATTCCTATTTGGTAATGTTTGACTGTAAGATGATGTTTGATGATATTTGGTGAATGTTGACTTGTAAGATGTTTTTGTGTTTTGTGACTTGCTTGTATACCTTCCCAACTACATGAAACCCTTGTTCAAAAAGAAAATGAAAATTGTCAGCCAAGCCAGCATTAACTTATGGGGACTAAGTTATTTGCAGGAGAGCATCATCACAAGTATGGCCTTTGGGAACATGCCATAGGTTGAAACTAAATTAGAATAGATGATGATAGCACGTGATAGTATTAGAACATTTATATTAAAGCTTTTGAAATAATATATATCAGTTCAGTTCAGTCACAGTCGTGTCCGACTCCTTGCTACCCAATGAATTGCAGCACGCCAGGCCTCCCTGTCCATATACTGGAGTTTAAAAGTGAGACTAGAAGGTTTATTGTAATTTTTGCTTAAAAATCTATCTAACTCATGAAAAAAAAATATTCTCTGTACTATACTATACCTAGAAATGCCTGCATGGGCCTTTTAGTATGGCGAGTACAATTATTTCCTAATTCACTATACAAAATACAGTGAAGTTTATAATATTCACAGATGTAATGTGTCTTAATGGGCTAGGGTGGTTTGTAGTTAACTCTTAGACATGTCTTGAGGGGTAAATAAATCAATGATTATGAAATGCCTTCTACAGATTTGACTCTTGCCGTGAGGGAGTGACCCAAGCTAAGTTTCTAGCAGCATATCTGTGTCATCAGATGGAGTACATAAATTGAGGATTTATCAAAGATCTTAAGATATGGATAAAGAAAATATTGAAATGCCTACTCAGTTATCTGCATTACAGTGAGAATCTGGTTGAATGGGTTTCCCCTCCTCACCCAGTATGTTTATAACTATAATTTGCTTGTAAAGCAAACTCTAATGAAGTCAGAATATTTAAGTATTGCATACTTCATTTGTTGACAGAATTGATCAAGTCCAAATATTATTTTTGGTCTTGCAGACATCACTAATGTATAATTTGGAGGGGAGAACACTAGAGTATGAAAGTTCTGGAAATACTGAAATGTTTTCAGTATACATCAAAATATAAGTCCTACTAATTATGCATTTATATTACACTCTGAGCAAAAAAAAGAATTCTTCTCTGGTATGTTTTTCAGATTTCCAGATAACTATCATATGCTGAACAGATAGCCCAGCTGGAGTGAGCGGGCCCAAAGGGATGAAAATATATAGCGTAATTGGCCTGCCAATAAAATGAAGGGGTTTTTAGGTTTCTCAGTTATACAGGAGATTCTGAGAGTCCAACTGTCATGTCAATGAGTAAGTAACAATATTTATGTAATAATTTAAACCAAGCTAACCTTATGGATTAACCTTAGGATACAATGTTATAATATACATACTCTATATAGTAAGAAAGGAGACAAAGCATTTGGCTCTTATATGAAATTAACACTCTAAGAATATTTTCAGGGCCAAGTGTTTCAAAATATTGACATGTTACTAGGATTCTTTGCCATTAAATATAGCCAAGTATATTTAGAATATAGAGAAAATATCCAACTGAGGAACCCTTGGAGAAAATCTGCCTACTCAGTCAGCTGCTCCTGAGACATGGCTCAAGGGCAAACAGAGGAAGGGAGGAAGGTTCATTTAAGTTTAGATTGATAATAATAATAAATTTTGAATTGGGTTTGCATCCCCTTTCAAATGGAAGAAAAGTGATTCCTTGCTTTTTCTATTTTACATAGAGAGAAAGAAAAAAAATCTAATATTATCAAAGATTTAACAGGTTCAGAGGTCTAAAGAAAGAGCTTATCCCCCAGTTAATAGCTTTATTCACAATATCTTTAGTTGAAAAAGTTTTAAATGCGATTTACATGGAACAAATCAGTTTTAGGTTCCAACATATATTTCAGTCTGAAGCAGTGTGCAAAATCCAGCTAAAGATAACCACCAAACATTTCATTTATTTGAGGTAAGCATGTGCATTTGCAAATGAGTTTCCCTTTATAATAGAAAAATAGCACCAATTTTTGCTTATAATTTTATTTTTTTGTTGTTATACCTTAGGTCCTAGTTTTAGTTATTATTGCTTTTTTTTTCACCCTAATTAAATAATTTATTTAGAATTCAGTCGGTCTCTGCCTCCCTCCAAAATATACCCTATGAAGGATCTGCCTAGTTGAGGTTATATAACCTCAACAGTTGACTAAATGCATCTTTTTCATGCCTCAGTTTTTGTTTTGAGCAAACAGAAAAGCAACTAACATTCATTTGTTTTTCTTTTGCTGTGTTTTATAAGAATCAGTCAAATTATAGGTGTTTAACTGAAGGTTGGGCCTTATTTATAACCACTGTGCACTAAAAACACTTCATTTTGTGTCTACAAAGATATAGGTTACAGAAATGTCAACACAAAAGTAATCTGAAGTTTTATTTCAAAATGTATGAATGTATGGAGATTGGGGCTGCCATTGTGCTGATAAGGAAATGAATGAAGTATTTCCCATGGATAGATGAAAATCTTGAGTTAGACCTTGAATTTCTGATTTTTTCAATTATATACATTAGCATTTGGTACATAGACATTGGTCAGGCTATTTTCCTTATTTTCCAAAGAGCTGTCCAGTGGAAGATTACCTACTGCATCTCAGGAAGAATCAAATGCTGGATGGTGTTTGGGCTGGTGCAAAATGAAGCTAATAAACTCGAAAAAAATGTTCCACATTTGCTTAACAAACTGTTAAATCTCTAGTGTTTTACCATTGTTTGAAATGTTTAAACATTTTGTCACATATTTACATTACGGATGGGCCATTGAGTCATAAACTATCTGTGAGCTTGGGACAAGCAGCTGTCTGTGTGTGGGATTTAGGGGAATGGAGTTCTTTTCTTTTGTTGCAGAAAGTATTACTTCTGCCTTACTTCATTCACTTGATTTAACACTTCAAAAACTGACATTTTTACCTGTGCATAATTTTCCTGCCTGTTTTGTACATCAGACAAGTAACAAGCAATATCTTGAATTAGGATTTAATATCAGATCTAGGTACAATTTTCTATGAAAAATAAAATGATTATGTTTTAAAAATTATTCTTAAAAAATGATAGCCAAAAGAGAAAGAACAAATTTTTAGACTAATATGAAGTTTGAGAATAAACATTTTCTAAGCCAGTAGAATAATAAACCTTTTTCCTGACATATAGCCGCAAGTAATACTATAGAATTCCAAAATGTAACCTTAAAGATGTCTCATTTTAACACCTCTATTTACAACTGAAAAGCCAAAAACTCCTAGAGTCAGGTGCCTTGCCTAAAATTATACTACAAGTGACCAGGAGAGTTATGTATCCTCTTATTCAAAAAAAAAAAAAAATATATATATATATATCCTTGGAGAGCCTATTATATTTTAAACATGGTGGAAGATTCAAAGATGCAAACAATCCAGACCATATTTGATGCTCATAGGAAATGTTTGCAGTAATAGAGAAGAAAGATATACAGAAGTAACTAAACTATATATAAAGAGAATATGATTTATATCATAAGGCTGATACAATAAAAGGAATTTAGAATTTGAGGGAAAAAAAAAAGCAAAGTTTAGAACTCTGATTTTTACCCCTGGTTTATCTCTATCCCTACTAGAGTATTAGCTCCATGAAGGCAGGGGCCTTACCATGCCTAATAAGTGGGGTATATTAAAACTCAGTGAATGAATAATTGAATGTTCTTTCCACACTTTAATGCTGCCTCTTAAAAGTAGCAAATGTGTATGTTTCTCCTAGAAAGCATTTATCCTCCTCACAGTGATTACCAGATTTGTTCTTTTATTGACTATCCTGTGCTTAATACCATTCTGGTGATCTGTCAGAGTATAATATTCCTACTTTACCATATTTAAGCAGTCTCAATGTTTATCTTTCAACTTAAAGCATACAGTTTGCAAATTCTGAATTCTGAGGTACAGAGTTAAAAACATGGACAGAGTCAATCTCATTGTTTCTAACATGTTGCTAGCACATATATCATATGTGTCTTGTAACTGGGAAGATAGGCTTTTTCCTTATATAAAGAAAGAAAGAAAGTAAAGTCACTCAGTTGTGTCCAGCTCTTTGTGAACCCATGGACTGTAGCCTATAAGGCTCCTCCTTCCATGGGATTTTCCAGGCAAGAGTACTGAAGTGGGTTGCCATTTCCTTCTCCAATAATAGCACTTGAAAAAAGAAATTTGGCCACTTTCCATTGTGAAACTTTTTGATTTCTAGAATACAGATTACTATTTAAGTCCTCAAATATACATGCTCACAATTAAAGCACTTGGAAAAATTTCTAATAAGAAAAGTGGGCATTGTCATATGGCCATGCAAGAAATCCTTATGCTTTTAATTATAATTTTTCTGGTTTAAAGGAGGGAAAAAGGATTAAAAGGAAAGTCATCTCTAGGTCCTTTATTTCATTGCATAAGGGATGGACTGACCCAAAATGTATGACAACCGTGTTGGCCCTTCATATGTAAAACAAAATAAAAAACAGAAAGAAAAATCATGTTATTTTCAGGCATGGGCACTTGTTCTAGCCAGAATTATTCAGATAGTTTTCTTTAATTTCTTCTTTACTGTGGCATAAACTTGTTTAGAAATTTTCATGAAACCCATCACTCTGGACATGAATTATTATTGAAGAGTATAAGAGTGGTTTTTGCATAAGATAATACCTTTTTAAAATTTTTCTTGGATAATATTCAGTTATAGGAATTCATGTTAAAGTTTGGGGGCTTCAGGTAGATTTCACCTTTGAATTCTAAAACATGGGATAACATATATGTTATATATTATATATATTATATAACATAATCATTGAAATTTTGGGCATATCTAATACATGGATCATTTGATAGAAAATAAATTTTCTTACCTTTACCCAGAAAGGGGAGAAGGCATTGATTTAGGTTTAAGGAAGGGTTAATTTGGATATTATAGATATCATTGGTATTCATATATTATAGGTTACTTGAATACCATATGAATATTTGAGTTTAAATGTGAAAATTTCATATACAAGTATCCTTAGAAAATCTGATTAAAATAAAGAAAAAAGTATGTATTTAAAATTGAGGCGATAATAGAGATGATATAATATTTTGAGAAATCCACATTTTAAAATTATTTAGAAATGTTATGAAAAGTACTCCAGCACTTTTGGCATTCTTGCTGCTTAAACAGATTAAATTTCAAAAATATATAATTGTACATAGCTATCAGAGTAGTCTTGTGTCATGAAGGGATTCATCACTATGTACTTTAAAAGATCTTAATGATAATTATATAAGATTTTTGAAATCACCTCAGATTTGGTCAATTGTAAATTATTATTGCTACATGGCAAGAAGTTATAAAGTCTCATAATGCTGGCAAAAGCTATTTAAAAAAAGTAATACTAACTAATGTAATGCAAAAGTAAGTGTCCCTAGTAGTGGAGGTAAATATTTTAAATTATGGTGGTTTGTGACTTGGTATTCAGCCTAATGAAGTCTAGGGATTATGCAATAAGTAAAAATCTTATGATAACATAAAATTTCTAATCCAAAACTATAAAAGTAACTGCTTGACATTTTATAATTTTGTAATGAACAGGGCAAAAATACAACTTCTGGTTACAAAAGTCTAATAAATAAACCTTTGCTTGGCTGCCTTTGAAGTTCTTCCTTATAAATGGACAATGCATTTTGTATTTTTTGGTCATTTTCCCCAAGTGCCTTTCAGTTTTAACAATCTGAGTTCAGTTTTCCTTAAGAAAGAAGCCCCTCTTTCTCTTTCGTAACATCTAAGAGGTTAGAGAGTATGTTTAAACAGATATATTTTCTTTTCGTCTAACCTTGTCTGGAAGATATAGGAAAACTAATTTGCCTTATTTACATATGGCACAATCTATCCAGTATTCAAGGGTTTGTCAGAAACAGGAACCTTGTGCATTTCCATGGTAACCGATGGCATGCTGACAGTATCTGGCTTGTTGCAGCTTCGTCTAGGCAGGCCGGCAATTAATCAGCCATCTACATGCACAAAATTCTTTGTGAGTGAATGGCAGCGCGCCTCTGTAGTGCTGTCTGTGCTTTTACAATTTTGTATTCCTGCCGGGCAAAGTACTTTTTGTCTCTTCTATTCATTTTCCATAGCTCCCCAAAATGTGCTTGAAAAGAGTGTGAGGGGGTGGGAGAAAGGGGAACACATCTACCTGTAATTTCAAAATGACATTATTTCTTCCTGGCATCAAATACACCAGAGTATGTTTCTTCCTTTTATTTGCAGTGGGCTTGCCTTTTGTTTCTTTCTGAGTTTTCTTGGGTTTGTGCTAGACAGTCCCTCAATCTATGTCTCAAGGGCCTTTATTGTCGGTGCAAGTAGGACATACCTACTGAAGCCCAGTCTGTGAGTAAGTCATGGCTGAGTCTGTGGTATGGAGCCTGCAGTCCTTTTACTGCTTATTTAAGACCTATGATTCAGTCTTTTGTCCTTGAAAGATGACAAAATGATTTGCATTGAACTGAACTAAGTAAATTTCTTTCTTCAAAAAGGAAAAAGAAACACAATATCTGGGTAGTTGACAATCTCAGAAGGATTTGGTCATTAGTGATTTCACAAAATTCACAGAGCAAAAAAATTTGGTTGTCTTCAAATTCAAGTTAAGTGAAATATCTGAAGAAAATTTTAAGTATATTGGGGCATAGAGATATTAAGTTCTTGAAAAGTGTCACACCATAAAAGAAAAGTTTTTGTTGGAAAAGTTTTGATGCAAAAAAACTATCAGCAAAGCTGTTTATTCATAGAATGGAAGGAATACAGGTGAAAATACAAATAATTTTCAGTATCTCTGTAATATATAAGGTCATTTTTATTAGCTTAGGAATATAAATATATGTACCTACTTTAATCAGGAAGAATTACTTATTATGTAATTTTTCTTTAAAATTAAAAACATTTCTTAAAAATGTGATCTCAGTTTGAAAGTAAATCCTATTTCAATAAAATAATGATACGGATGCTTTTTCATGCAAATATTTTGCCACTCTCTCTTCCAGTTATGTTTCACTTATTTAATGAATGACAAGATCTCTAATGTAACTGTTTTCTCCAATGTTGTCTTTCTGTTAAAAAAAAACCAACAGTGAAATGTGAACACAAAGCTTCTGTTTTCTTCTAATCAAGTACTGTTATTCCTTTTAAGTGCTGCAAACATAAGGGCATCATTTGTTCTTCCATGCTCAGCTTCTCTTACTTGTTTATATACTAAGTAATACACTAAATAACATTTCATCTAACATTTAACTCACTTTATAATTTTCTTTATTTTTGTCTTTGTTGCTTTGCAGGATTTTCTTGAGTTATAGTAGTTGTGGTCAAGGGCTTCTCATTGCAGTGGCTTCTCTTGCTGTGGGGGCTTCCCTGGTGGTTCAGCTGGTAAAGAATATGCCTGCAATGCAGGAGACCTGGGTTTGACTCCTGGGTTGGGAAGATCCCCTGGAGAAGGGAACAGCTACCCACTCCAGTATTCTGGCCTGGAGAATTCCATGGGCTGTGTAGCTCATGGTATCACAGCAGATGACAGCATCCTTACGGCAGACAGTGAAGAAGAACTAAAGAGCCTCTTGATGAAAGTGAAAGAGAAGAGTGAAAAAGTTGACTTAAAACTCAGCATTCAGAAAACTAAGATCATGGCATCTGGCCCCATCACTTCATGGGAAATAAACAGGGAAACAATGGAAAACAGTGACAGACTTTATTTTCTTGCACTCCAAAATCACTGCAGATGGTGACTGCAGCCATGAAATTAAAAGACGCTTGCTCCTTGAAAGAAAAGCTGTAACAAACCTAGACAGCATATTAAAAAACAGAGACATTACTTTGCCAACAAAGATCTGTCTAGTCAAGGCTATGGTTTTTCCAGTAGTCATGTATGCATGTGAGAGTTGGACTATAAAGAAAGCTAAGCACCCAAGAATTGATGGTTTTGAACTGTGGTGTTGGAGAAGACTCTTTTTAAAAAAATTTATTTATTTATTTTACTTTACACTATTGTATTGGTTTTGCCATATGTTGACTTGAATTTGCCATGAGTGTACATGTGTTCCCCATCGTGAACCCCCTCCCTCTCCCTCCCCATCCCATCCCTCTGAGTCATCCCAGTGCACCAGCCCCAAGTACCCTGTATCATGCATCAAACCCAGACTGGTGATTTGTTTCACGTATGATATTTTACATATTTCAACGCCATTCTCCCATATCATCCTGCCCTCACCCTCTCCCAGATAGTCCAAAAGACTGTTCAATACATCTGTGTCTCTTTTGCTGTCTCTCATACAGGGTTATTGTTACCTTCTTTCCAAGTTCCATATATATGTGTTAGTAGACTCTTGAGGGAGAAGGCAATGGCACCCCACTCCAGTACTTTTGCCTGGAAAATCCCATAGATGGAGAAGCCTGGTAGGCTGCAGTCCATGGGGTCACTGAGAGTTGGGAACGACTGAGTGACTTCACTTTCGCTTTTCACTTTCATGCATTGGAGAAGGAAATGGCAGTCCACTCCAGCTTTCTTGCCTGGAGAATCCCAGAGACAGAGGAGCCTAGTGGGCTGCCATCTATGGGGTCGCACAGAGTCGGACACGACTGAAGCAACTTAGCAGCAGCAGCAGCAGCAGACTCTTGAGAGTCCCTTGGACTGCAAAGAGATCCAACTAGTTCATCCTAAAGGAGATCAGTCCTGAGTGTTCATTGGAAGGACTGATGTTGAAGGACTGAGGTTGAAGCTGAAACTCCAATACTTTGGCCACCTGATGTGAAGAACTGACTCATTGGAAAAGACCCTGATGCTGGGAAAGATTGAAGGAGGGAGGAGAAGGGGACGACAGAGGATAAGATGGTTGGATGGCATTATTGACTTGATGGACGTGCGTTTGAATAAACTCCGGGAGTTGGTGATAGACAGAGAAGCCTAGCATGCTGCAGTCCATGGGGTTGCAAAGAACTGGACATGACTGAAGGGTTCTAGGGTTTATGGGCTTCCGTAGTTGCAGCACATGGGCTCAGTACTTGTTCCCTGGCTCTAGAGCACAGGCTCAATAATTGTGGTGCTCAGGCTTATTTGCTCTGCAGAATATGGTATCCTCCAGGATCAGGGATCGAACCCATGTCTCCTACATTGGGAGGTGGATTTTTTTTTTTAAACCACTGAGCCACCAGGGAAGCCCTAATCCATTTTAAAACATCCTATTTTCCTCCAGAGTTCAAAAAATTTATCAGTGATACTCCAAATCTGAATGCTGTTTTGCTCTTAAGTCCTTTCTTCCCCAGTTTAAGATATCTTATGTTTATGTAAGAATCTGTCCACTTTTAGTATAATATAGCTCACAGTATGTGATCTATATAATTGTTTGCTGTTTTAGAAAAATCAGCCCCAAACCTTCTCTGCATGGATAACGTTACCATGAGCTTTTGCAAGTTCTCCTTCGAAGTTCTACTCATTTTTTCATATTAGTAGTTTTAATTAAGGAGGGATTCTGTCACATCATTCACTCAGTCATTAATCAGGTATTTATTGAGCTCCATTATTTGACTATTTGGAAATCTACAGCACCACTGCCACCTCCCAATAATAAAAATATGGGAAATCTTCTCTATGGTAGAAATTATTCTTATCAATTTGGATATAATAAATTTGAACACATGTAGTAGTGGGTTAGTTTCAGATGTGACTTTATATCTACCTTATCTTTTTAATTTCCTAGGTTATAAATGAGGATAATAGTACTTCATAGAATTTTTTTTTAGAATTAAATAAAATGTATGAGGCATCTGGCTGATTTTTCACACTCCAAAATGGTATAAATCTGAGGTATCCAAAGCAATCAAATTTATAGAAACAGAAAGTAGAATTATGGTTACTAGGAGTTGGGAAGAGGGGAGAATGGAAAGTGACTGTCTAATAGGTACAGGGTCTCCTTTGGGGTAGTAACAATATTCAGGAAGTAGATGGAGATGATGGCTGTACACTGAGTGTACTAAAAACATTATATACTTTAATTGGATAAATTTATGGCATTTGAATTATATCTCAACAAAGCTATCTTTTAAGCTAATGTTAAAACTTAGAAAATTTTACACAAAATTCCAGATTAACCTCCTTTGGAAAAGTCCTTTGATCTGATACCACCACCCACATGGTCCTTCATAAGGTTTCTAGTTGTTTAATGGGTGGAGAGTTTCAGTTTTGCAAGATAAAAAGTACTGGAGATCAGCTTCACAACATTGCAGACATACTTACCACAACTGAACTGTGCACTTAAAATGGTTAAGATAGTAAATGTTATTTACATATTTTTAGCACAATAAAAAATAATAGGAGTAGTTTATTTGAGAACAATGAAATAGTTGATAATGTGTAAGATTTTTTTATTATCATTATCATTTTTCCTATTAACTTGCTAGTCCTTAATTTATTGAAAAGGTTAGGCAGAGGCAGAGAACTCTGGAGTAGTAAAACTTAATAATGATATGTATATTAGGTCAAACTATATGCAATCACAATATTCAGCCACGTTTGACCCACAAAAAGACAATTTCAAATGATTCAACCTATTAATTAATGAAAATGTCCCAGTGTAACTGAGTATAACATACTGATTTTATTGATTTGCTGTTATACATATTTGAATTCAGTACAAAAGCATATTTATTTTTAGCTTCTTAATGAATCTCCACTTCAGGGACCAATAGAAATCATTGTTTTGTTTTGTTTTTCTTTCTAAATAATCTTCAACCTGGGTTTCCTTATCTGTGAAATAAATCACAAATAGCACTGAGGTCAGGAATATATGAAACAAATTTTGAGAAATGCTAAATTCAGGACCTGGCACAAAGTAGATACTCAACAAATACAATACTTCCTTTCTCCTGGGTAGCAATATATGTGACAATATGGCATATTATTAATGGGTATATGAACTTGAGTTAGATATGAATTCCAGCAGCTGATGGTAGGTAGATTACTTCTCCTCACTGAGCTTTAGTCTCATCAGAGAAGAGCTACCTCAAAGGAATGTGAAGATTAAAGCACCCCACCCAGTTCTGTGAACATATTAGGTCTTGACAAAGTACCCTAACCATGGATTTATTGTTTTATAATCTTTTTTCCCCAGTGGAGAGGGGAAGACTGTAGAAAGGGGAGAATGGTCTTACAAACTTAAAAATACACCCATTTCCTTTCTTCAGAATGTTCCTCTCACTTTTATTCTTTTTCTCTACACATGTCCCTGATACCAGGGTTGTCCCAAATCCTATATGTAGGCCAGAATTTCTCTCACCTTCCGTCTTGGGCACTTTGCCATGTTCCCAAAGTCCAAGCAGACAGTGATTAGAAGAAACATTAAAATGGGCTCCAGCAACCTGGGTACTGGTTCCAGCCCCAGTAACCACTAATTTGTAGCATTGGTCGGTCATTGCCCCTGTGAAGCATTTGGAGTAGTTCAGAGTATTCTAAACTCCAGTTTTGATCAGTCTAAGATGAAAGGAGAAAAATAAAGACAAATTTATGTAGTTATAACATTTAATCTATATTTATATTTGTATCTATCTTTCTATTATATCTATCTTTCTATAAGGACACTTATACCTGTCCTTGCTTAGGAGAGGCTGTCCTTGATACTGAGATGATGCTATTCTTCCTCTTTGTTTCCAAATGACTATTCATTTATGGGATCACAGCTAAATAGATAGTAGATTGTATGTAACTTCCTCACTTGGCAAAATAAAAGACTGGCAACTGTCCATCTTTCCCCTTAAAAATTGTAAAGGCTAAAAGTCTGGACCTTTTGACTTAGTTAATTCAAGGATATTTCTCAATCTGACATTCAGTTCTCTTAATTAGAATTCATCAAACCCATAGATCCTTAAGTGGTTCTTTGGCTTAAGGATTAGAGAGGCAGCCCTTTTATAAATTCAGTGAAATCTGCACTTCTCCGGGGTTTGTCTGCAAACATCTTTGCTTCACCAATATAGAAATATGGATTGCTTTTATGACTTTATTTTTGGGGGCAGTTTTAGATTTACAACAAAACTGAGAGGGGGATACAGAGATTTCCCATACATGCACAGCCTCCATCATTCACCAAACATTTGCTGACATATGACAATTACCCAAAGTCCACATTTTACCTAAGGGCCCCTCTTATACATTCTGATTTTGAACAAATGCATAATAACATATATGCATCAGTATTGTACCATGCAGAATATTTTCATTAAACTGAAAACCCCTGTGTTCTACCTATTTATCTCCTCACCCTCTACCTTTGTCAATTGCTGATGATTTTACTGTCTCCATAGCTTTACCTTTTTTGAAACATCATATAGTTGGAGTCATACAGTGTGTAGCCTTTTCAGATTGGCTTCTTTCACTTAGCAATATGCATTTAACTTTACTCCATATATTTTCTTGGCTTGATAGCTCATTTCTTTTTAGCACTGAAAATATTTAATTGTCTGCATATACCACAATTTATCCATTCACCTACTAAAGGACTTCTTAGTTGCTTTCAAGTTTTGGCAATTATGAATAAATTTGCTTTGAACATCTGTGTACAGGTTTCTATGTGGACATAAGTTTTCAGCTCATTTGCATAAATACAAAGGAGTACAATTGCTAAATTATATGCATGAGTATGTAGGGCTTTGAAGAAGAAGCCCTTCCAAGGTGGCTGTACCATTTTTAGTCTCACCAGCAAGTGTTCCAGTTGCTTTGCATCCCACCAGCATTTGGTGTTGTCAGCGTTTTGGATTTTGGCCATGCTAAAAATTATGTATTGACAATTTATTGCTTTAAATTCATTTTCCAGATGATATACGATATGCAGCATCTTTTCATATGCTTATTTGACATCTACATATCTTCTTTGGTGAAGTGTCTGTAAGATCTTGCCTATTTTTTAATTGGATTGTTTTCCTATTGTTGAGTTTTAAGAGTTCTTTATGTAATTTGGGTAACAGTCCTTTAGCATATATGTCTTTTGCAAATATTTTCCTCCAATTCTATGGCTTGTCTTCTTATTTTCTTGAGGTTGCTTTCACAGAGCAGAAGTTTTTAATTTTAATGAAGTCCAGCTTAGCAATTATTTATTTCATGTATCATGTCTTTGGTGTTGTATCTAAAAAGATATCACAATAACCAGAGTCATCTAAGTCTTCCCCTGTTATCTTCTAGGAATTCTATAGTTTTGCTTTTTTACATAAAGATCCTCATGCTGAGAAGGATTGGGGGCAGGAGGGGAAGGAGATGACAGAGGATGGCTGGATGGCATCACTGACTCGATGGACAGGAGTTTTGAGTGAACTCTGAGAGTTGGTGATGGACAGGGAGGCCTGGCATGCTGCGATTCATGGGGTCGCACGACTGTGCGACTGAACTGAACTGATCCAGTTGTTACAGCACCATTTGCTGAAGAGACTAACTTGCTCATTGCATTGTCTTTGCCCCTTTGTCAAAGAACAGTTGACTATCTTTATGGGGGTCTATTTCTGGACTCTCTGTTCTATTGATCTAGTTGTCTATTCTTTCACCAATACCACATTGTTTTAATTACTGTAGCTTCACAGTGAGTCCTAAAGTTGGGTAACATCATTCCTCCAACTTTGTTTTTCTCCTTCAATACTGTGTTGTCTATTCTAGGTTTTTTGCCTCTCCGTATAAACTTTAGGATCAGTTTGTCAGTATCTGGATAAAAGTAAATTGCTTGAATTTTCTTTGAGATTTCATTGTATCTATAGAATAAGTTGGGAAGAACTGACAATATGGTATCTTTTGTCCTTGAACATGGACTATATTTACACTTATTTAGTTCTCCTTTGGTTTCATTCATCAGAGTTTTATAGTTTTCCTCATATAGATTTATACATTTTTTTGTTCATGGTAAACTTTTGAGGAAGATAAACTTTCTTTGTGCAAGTTGGGTTCTGGCACATCCTAGTAAGTATGAGACATGTGTTAGGTTAAACAAGGAAGCCCATTATATAGAATTTTGTAAACAGGAAAAAAGTATATATCATATGCACCATCAGTTATTGAATTTTTATTTTTCTCCACATAATGCATAATATGAATTTTTTTTTACAGCATTTATTATAAATGGAATTATACCTTTACTAGTTATAAGTATATGGGGTTACCTTCCTATAGTTTAAGCTCTGTGAGGGCAAGGATGATGTTGGTATATTCACCATGGTGTGGCTGGCATGTGCTCTGCAAATATGAATAAAAGTGGTGTGTGCCATAAGAGATGGGGGAGGATCTCAAGTTCTATAGTGAGATCAGTGAAAACCTTTCCAAAATGGCAGGCAAAGCAGTTTAAGTGGTGGCTGGTATTTCAGCATACAGATATGAAATATTACATGGTGTTCAGTATAATTATAAAATATAGTTTACGTTAGTGTATACTGGTGATTTGAATATTGGTAATTTCTATTTATAAGGCAAACCAAGACAGCGTATTAAAAAGCAGAGACATCACTTTGTCGACAAACGTCTATACAGTCAAAGCTATGATTTTTCTAGTAGTCATGTACATACGTGAGAGTTGAACCATAAAGAAAGCTAAGCACCAAAGAATTGATGCTTTTGAATTGTGGTGCTAGAGAAGACTGTTGAGAGTCCCTTGGACAGCAAGATCAAACTGGTCAATCCTAAAGGAAATCAACCCTGAATATTCATTAGAAGGACTGATGCTGAAGCTCTAATACTTTGGCCACATGATGTAAAGAGCTGATTCACTGGAAAAGATCCTGATGCTGAGAAAGACTGAGGGCAGGAGGAGAAGGGCATGACAGAAGCTGAGATGGTTGGCTGACATCGTTGATTCAATGGACATGAGTTTGAGCAAACTCAGGGAGACAGTGAAAGATAGGTAAGCCTGTCATGCTGTAGTCCATGGGGTTGCAGAGTCGGACACGACTGAGTGACTGAACAACAACTTAAAGGAAAAGAGGAGCTGTAGAGATTAACACAGATAAAGAAATAAAGAAAACCTGACCTAGTAACTCAAACAAGCAATTCTCTTAACAGTTCCATGATCACATTTGTAGGAAGAAGTTTGTAAGAAGTTATTAAACTCAACAGGCAAATATAGCCAGGGCTGGGATGAGTCGGACACCACAGCAACAAACAACAGTTTATAAGGCAGCTTTTAAATAATCTGAAGAAAAAAAAAATCGCCTGAAATTATCAGATCAGTTTACCCTAAAGCCAGTCTAGGGAAAAGGCAGTTTCTCCATAGGAAAGGTAACATAGAGGAAGGGACTGCAAAGTCTGAGCCACTAAAGGATGTAAAGAGTTAAGCATTATTCCAAATGTGTTAACTTAATAGACCAGCGCACACAATCTCCTTTTGATAAAGAGACTGAGCCAGAGAAGAATTTATATAAGAGATAAGGAGCTCTGTTTCCATCTACCTGCAAGGTAATTGATAAAGTAGAAAACGTAGAGACAAATGGTAGGCACAAGGCAGCTTGCCATGTGGAAAGAGCTTTGGTATTAAACCGATTTTGTCTTTACCTTCAGCTCTACCACTAACTAGCCGGTAACTTGGGACATATGAAATAGACTTAGTAAATCTCAGCTTCTTCTTTGGTAAAATGAAGATAATACTCTTAAGATTTTTATTATAGATAAAATAATACATGTAAAAAGGACTAGCACAGAATTTAAAACACAGTAGTTATTCAGGAAACACTTTTCTCCCCACCTTTTCTTTGTCTATTTTGTCTGTTTTATGTCTTGAGTTTAGCTTTTTCTAAGAAGATACCCTGGTTACCACATGGGCACTTTGTATGTCCCCAAAGCTGGAAGCAAATATTTAAATAGAATAACAGTTCAATGAGTCTAATAGTAATACCAAATTAATCTGTAGCATCAAAGGCTTGAAAATTAAAGTTTGGAATCTTCACTTCTGTAAAATGCTTAAAACAATTTATTCATTTAGTCTACCTTCTCTGTTATTTTATCAAATTAAAAGAGAATTAGAGGTCAAGTTTACAGCTCAGATATAGATTACTGTATATCAAATTCTGTATCAAAACTCATTAAGGTCAGTGAGGTCCTGGAGTGGTGACACAGAGTTTCCTGTGGGAGGAGGTGACTGGAAGAACTATGGAGGTTAAATGGAGCAGGAGCCAAACCATTTATCACTATGTGCTGAGAAGCAGCGTATGATACTGTTCAGACTGCTGAGTTTATAGTTAAAAGAATACTGCTTGAGCCCTTGGTCTCATGCTTATTACCTTAGCAACCCTGAATAATACCCACCTGTGTTCCCAAAAGAAAAATGGTGCTTCGATAGTGCTGACCCGAAGTAAGTGCTTCCCCAATGGCTCAGCAGTAAAATAAATGCTTGCCCCATGGCTAAAGTAAGCAGTAAGTGCTTCCCCAATGGCTCAGCAGTAAAGAATCCACCTGCAATACAGAAGACGTAGGTTTGATTCCTGGGTGGGGAAGATCCCCCGGAGTAGGGCTTGACAACCCACCACAGTATTCTTGCCTGGAGAATCCATGGACAGAGGAGCTTAGCAGGATATAGTCCATGGGGTTGCAAAGAGTCAAACATGACTGAATGAATAAGCACAATAAGATGAGCTACCCCCTAAAAAAGTTGTGCTTCCATAGTGCTGACCCAAAGTAAGTGCTTAGTAAATATTTGTTGAGTGAATAAATGTGACAGAAATTGACATCAATCCTTAGTTCTCACATGTTTATGATGTGGTCCCCTACAGCTCCCTTTAAGCCCACAGACTATGTAAAACCACATTTAGATAAGTTAATCCCCACTACTTAGCCAGAAATATGTGTGTACCTGTTATTCAATGAAAGTAACTGGCCAAGAAGACTGACGTATCACTTGTCATCTTTAATGTTCCTTCATCACACGACCCCTTCGTGGATTCATATATCACCTGTCAGGTAATCTTCTGGAGAAGCTTGACTATAGCAGTCTGTTCTGTAGTTTGGATGATGAATGAGATGAGTTAGATCATTTAATTCACTATATGGCACCCAAATGTTAAAGCTGAAGAAAAGAATGTCTGACAAATTGTTTGTTGTCATTAAGTTTTATTTCTCAAATGTCTTAGATGGTTTCCCCACCTCACTCATTGTCCAACACACAAAGCTAACTATTATCAAGAAGACAATACTTAATGGATGCTAGACAAATGAGAGCTGAAGCTGTCTATTGTATTACCCGATAAGTGAGAGCCAAATTATAATGTCATTAGATGGGATGCCTCAAGTTATTATAAAGTTGTGCTTCCCACAATGTCCTTCCTTTATCCCCAGCATGTTTCCTCCTGGCATCTGTTTTCACTCAGCAGCTGCATTGTGTTTATAACAGCTGAGATCAAGCTTTGAATCTTCTGTTAAGCCAATTTTTAAATGCCCCCAACCAATACCTAAAAACATATATTTGGGGATCATACAAACATAAACTTTAAAAGCAATACAGTTCACAGGGACATTGGGTATATATTTCTGTATGTACCCACTTAACACTATCTCTGGGGCTATTTTCTCCAGGCGCAAATTATCTTCTTAGATTGTACATTCTCGTGTCCATTTCACAGCCAGCTTGGAATACTAACACTCAGTTAATAACTGAAGAATGAATGAATGAAGGAAAGTACTTTCAAAAATACAGATAGAAGCATACTAAATGCATTTTAGTGTAAAATATTTTGCTAATAGTTGACTACAGAGAAAATTAATTCTAGTACAGGAAAGTTAGGATTCCTTGGCATTTTTGTTGGCAACAAACTGATTATCTTCATTATTTTTTTAAAAAATGGCTTCATGAGTACACTTACCTTTCTCAGATTTACCTGACAAACAGAGCTATGGATTTACTTGTGTATTTGAAATGCAAAAGAGGATGCTTTGTTCTTTTTTGGTATTAAGTAGAGCTGCTGCTGCTGCTGTGTCGCTTCAGTCGTGTCCGACTCTGTGCGACCCCATAGACGGCAGCCCACCAGGCTCCCCCGTCCCTGGGATTCTCCAGGCAAGAACACTGGGGTGGGTTGCCATTTCCTTCTCCAATGCATGAAAGTGAAACGTGAAAGTGAAGTCGCTCAGTCGTGTATGATTCTTAGCGACCTCATGGACTGCAGCCTACCAGGCTCCTCTGTCCTTGGGGTTTGCCAGGCAAGAGTACTGGAGTGGGTTGCCATTGCCTTCTCCGATTAAGTAGAGCACCCAACTGAATTAGTCATTTGACTTAATGACAATATATAGTATATAATATATTAGTGACTGTTACATTGTCTCCTTAAATAGAGCTCAGAAAATGTACTAACACATTTGAAATGTTATCTTGCAGTCTCACTGATGTGAAGGCTTTGAAGTTAGATATATCTGTGTTCAAATCCTGGCTTTACCAATTACAGACTATGATATAAACTACTTCAACTGTGTGCCTCAGTTTCTCCATTTTTAAAATGAGAATAAAAGTAGTTTCATCATAGAGTTGTAATGAAAATTGTTCACCTATAGAGAATTTAGAGCAGTTTGGCAGTTAGTAAGTATTCAGCAATGTTAGCCAGTATTATAAGGTTGACTTTAGCTTTAGTCTTGTTATATTTATAAGGGATAAAGCAAAAAGATTAAAGGCTGCCAGTTTCCCTTGCACATCTGTCCTTAGTCCCAGCCTGGTCCCTATACTAATACTGAAGAAATATAATGAGAGCTGCATATATAATTTCAAATTTTCAGTAGTAGGATCAAAAAAACTAAAAAGAAACAGGTGCAATTAATTTTAATATTTTTTTAACCACATATATCCAAAATATTATCATTCTAATATGTAATCAATGTGAAAATTAATGAGATATATTCTTTTTTTCCTACAGAAGCTTCAAAATCCAGTATATATTCTACACTTGTACCACATCTCAATATGGGTGCTAAATTTTGATTAGAAAGATTTGATTTACATTACATAAATTGACAACTGAAAAAGCAAACTCACATATCTGTTCTTCCAAATACACTTAAAAGTTTTACATTAAATTTAGTTTTTAAATTTAAAACTCAGTTCCTCTGTCTCACTAACCACATTTCAAGTTCTCAACGGCTTCATAAGGCTCGTGCTCCCAAGTTAGCAATCTCAAGATGAACATACCTGAGATCCTGCCACCCTACCCAGCATGAAGCTGAGCTGCACCTCCAGCTCTAATGTTGGGAGCAGGATGAGGCCAAAAGAAGAGGCTGACTTCATATGACATCCCAAGCCTGCTATAAAGGAGAAGAAACAATGGTGGGGTTGGTGGTTAGGGGGTAAGTGACCCAAAGGATATCCATAGAAACAGAAACTTTGGCTACTCATGACTGTGCAGACTGCTTGGTCCCCTCTGCGTCTTAGTCTGCACTACCCACCCTTTCTGGTTATAAATGGGCCTATTGACCTGTGACTAGAACTCTCAGGCAGGTATCACAAACATATGAGCACAGTTCTTTATTAGTGGCCAATAATATAAATACCTGTGTTCCTCAGGACCAAGGTTCTCTGAATCAGAAGATTTACTTGTTGACTTATTTTTACTATATATGTTTCATTAAAAACATCTTATCTGACTTTATAATATAATTTAAAAAAATAGATTTACCACCAAGTCCACTGAATAAGTGGACTTCAAGAGCTATTTAGTAAGTACCTACTTTGTTGCATGCTCTCTGTTAAGTACTGAGAATACAATGATGAACTGTCATAGACAAGCCTCTGTGCTCATATAATAGCATCTAGTGCGTTTACAGGTTAGTAGATAGATAGCTGCATCTCAAGGTGACAGATCTTAACAATAAGGGCAATAGAGGGGCTACAGGAGCAAAGAAGAGAGGGAGCTAAGCTTGAAGCAAGGCAGATGGAGGAGGGAGGTCAGAAAAGATTTGGGGAAGGAAATTATGTCTAAATGGAGACAAAAGAATAAAGAATTATTTAGGGAAGACATGTCAGGGAGAAAGGAATAGGTGTGACAAGGCCTGGGGAAAAGGATGAGAGAGAAATGTGCAAGGAAAACTCAGTGTGACTGAACTATCAGGAAGAGGACTGAGTCAGAGAGATTAGGCTGGGGAGGTTAGCAGTAGTCAGATTATCCAGAGCTCTGTGAGCACAGTGGAGAGTTGGAGAATGACATAATCAAGTTTACATTCAAGAACCATCACTCTGGCTGTGATGTCAAAGACAAAGGCAAACAGGACAGGAGGCAAAGAGGCTTCATAAGAGACCATCTCACAGAAATGCAGGCAAGAGATGAGGCTGGTTTGGACCAATAATTTAGCAGTGAGGATATAGAGAAAGGATGGACTGGAGAGAGATGTGGGAGGTAGAGGTCACGGGATTCAGTAATAGATGAAGGGGAGACAAAACAGAATCAAGACCTATGCCCAAGTTTCTGACTTGGTAGTGTTTCCATTATTTGGACTGGGTGGAGGGGGAGGAAAGATTGAGTGGTTCAAGAATAACAGTTCAGATTTAGGCATGTTAAATTGAGATATTTGGGAGAGAAACTAGTAGATATTTTTAATTGACAGGTATGGCTGCAGGTTTAAAGCTCAGGTTAAGGAAAAAAAAATCAGACTGAGATGGGATTCTTGGAATTAGCATGTAAGGAGTAACTAAATCTGGTAACATTGTGAGGACACCTGAGGAAATTATATGGGAGAGGAAAAGATCAAAGGCCAAGATAAATCTGTGTGTATGTGTGTTAGTCAGCCAGTCATGTCCAATTTTTGCAGTCTCATGGACTGTAGCCTGCCAGACTCCTCTGTCCATGGGGAATCTATAGGCAAGAATACTGGAGTGGGTAGCCATTCCGTTCCCCATTGGCAGGTGGATTCTTTATTGTTTAATTTACCAGGCAAGCCCAAGATAAATCCCTATGGAATGCCAACCTTAATGGAAATAACAGAGGTAGCCAAGTGTACAAAGGAGACGACTAGCCAAACAGGTAGGTTCATATCAAGAACATGGAGTGTCAGGAAAGTAAAAGGACAAAAGTATTGCAAGAACAAAAGAGTGGTTAATGGTGGCAGAAGTAATAAGATTATTGGTGACTTTGGTGAGGTCAGTTTCAGAGGTGTGGTGGAGACAAACCAGCATGCAGTTGGTTGATGAGAAAATAGGATATGAGGGAAGTTGCATTCTTTGACTTCTTGCATAAATTTCTCATCTTATTTTTTGACCAAAATGCAGTGTAGAAAAAGAGAATATTGTGTTTAATGCACAGTTTTCCCTGGTAGCTCAGCTGGTAAAGAATCTGCCTGCAATGCAGGAGACTCTGGTTCAATTCCTGGGTCAGGAAGATCCCATGGAGAAGGGATGGGCTATCCACTCCAGTATTGTTGGGCTACCCTGATGACTCACAGGGTGAAGAATCCACTTGCAATGTGGGAGACCTGAATTCGATCTCTGGGTTGGGGAAGATCCCCTGGAGGTGGGCATGGCAACCCACTCCAGTGTTCTTGCCTGGAGAATCCCTGTGAACAGAAGAGCCTGGCAAGCTGCAGTCCATGGGGTTGCCAAGAGCATGACTGAGTGAGTGACTAAGCACACACACGCACATGGCCAGAGCCACTGGTAGTATCACATTTTTGACGTCAGTCAAGTACTCCAGAATAGAGCAGTATTAGTAATCACTCTGGAGGTCAGGGTGCCAAGCCTTTCTTTAGTTGTTCTCCCTGTAAACAAACTGGAAGCAGAGAGATGAGAAGACTGATAATATAGGTTCCTGGAAACCCAGACTAGGAATGAAGAATAGAAATGCTCAGCAGGGAAATTCCAAGTACTCACGCCCTCTTCTTAAATTCCCTCCTTCCCGCTTTTGTGCTCTCCTTTTATTTTTCCTTTTAAAATTCCATTTTACAATACAGGGTCTTTGAAAGTTCTTAGCATCTCAATTAAAAGTGAAGTTTTTCAGAGTGATTGGGAGACGAAATACTGAGGAGAAAAGAGCAAATGCAGAAGCAAAGAGCTACAAAACCTGACTTTTGTTTACCTCACAAGTTTTACTTAAGTGTCAGCTGCTTTCCAGACTCATTGAGATACCCATCATATTCATGGGAAGTCACATGAGAGCCGTTTCTGTCACATACTCAGTTACCCCTGACTGCTGTCATCTGGACAGTGTAAGTTTTCTAAGTGCTAATCTGACAAACAGACACATTACAAAGGTCATTCCTTGTTTCATTTGGTAAAGAATCCACCTGCCATGCAGGAGGCTGCCTACAATGCAGGAAACCTGGGTTTGATCCCTAGGTCTGGAAGATACCCTGGAGAAGGAAATGACAACCCAATCCATAATGCTTGCCTGCGAAATCCCATGGACAGAGGAAACTGGTGGGCTATAGTCCATGGGGTTGCACGACTTAGCGACTAAACCACCAGTAACGGCGAATCTAGAAAAAACTTAAAAGCTGTTAACAATTTTCTTTAAAACCAGAATTCACTCAGAAGTCTGTGTTGGGTGGAGATGGATGGATGGCTAGTGAGAAGAAGGGAGAAGAAGGAAAGCAAGAAGGTCTTCATAAGAGGCCCTGTTATAGTTATTATTGTTAACCTTGTTTTAACATTAGAACATATTACATGCCATTCACTCCATTTATGGTGGGGAAAGCACAAGTTTTGGAATAAGATGACTGTTACCTTCTGACTTGTATTCTTAGGGAATTCACTTTCCTTTTCTGAGTCTCATTATCTCATCTGTCGAGTGGTATTATACTGTGCACATTACGGGGATGTTACACCGTATCAAATCTTTTATGTAAAAGATCATGTATGTAAATTATGATGCACTCCACATACACTAGTTATTATTTGGCATCTGAGTACAATTTATCTTCCTGGAGGGAGGATTGCCTAGATATAACCTATTGTGAACAAGTGTGAGAACTTTTAATACACTAATAGCCTTAGGCCTCAAATCCTGGAGAGCTTATTAGTGCTTGTTAGTGCCCATGCAGTAAGACCTTGCTGACTCTTCTGAGCGTTTTGTGTGTTATAATACTCTTTTCAAATTGTTTTCAGTTATTTTCCCCATACACTTCCCCTCCAAAGTGCCCATTTTTTTCTCTTGCAAGCTCTTTCTCCATGCTTAGCTCTTCCATTTTATAAAGTAAATAATCTTACCCACTCCCACCCACTGGCATACTTTTAATCGCTGCTAATACTTAAGCATAGTTTTATGCTTCTACTTCCTCTGTGACAAACATACTCTGAGTGCTAATTAGGACCAACTTGAGCATATGTCAGCAGCCCTTTAACTGTTCTTTTGAAACAGTTCCAGTTAGTCCTCTTAAATGAACTTCAGAAAAGAACTCAAATTAATTTGCTTCTCAGTGTCCTACGGTTCAAACATTGGGTTTCTTTTTCTGCATAGTGACTTCTGGTTAGCAATCACAGAGCTGCTTTTCTACATTATGATTTTAGCTCAACTTCCTGGGAGTGGAAAGATTCAATCATTTCTTATAAAACTCTATGATTACTCTTGTCTTTACATTTTCTACTTCCCCAAAATGCTTTCCCTTCTCCTTGACTCTATCTCTTATTCCATTTGGATTATTCTTTGAGAGCGATATTTCTCATGAAGAGTTGTACCAGAAAGTCTAATATAGAAACATATCTGTAGGGCTTAAAACTGGTCACACAGTCAGCACTGGCTACAAAATGTGTGGGTCCCCAGATAGAATGATGCTGTTAAAGTGCTGCACTCAGTATGCTGGCAAATTTGGAAAACTGAGCAGTGGCCATAGAGTGGAAAAGGTCAGTTTTCATCTCAATCCCAAAGAAGGCCAGTGCCAAAGAATGCTCAAACTACTGCACATTTGCGCTCATTGTTCATGCTAGCAAGGTCATGCTCTAAATCCTGCAAGCTAGGCTTCAACAGCACATGAACTGAGAGCTTCCAGATGTACAAGATGAATTTAGAAAAAGGCAGAGGACCCAGAGATCAAATTGCCAACATCCATTAGATCATAGAAAAAGCTAGAGCACTCCAGAAAAACATCTACTTCTGCTTCATTGACTACACTAAAGCTTTTGACTGTGTGGATCACAACAAACTGTGGAAAATATTTAAAGAGATGGGAATACCAGACCACCTCACCTGCTTCCTGAGAAACCTGTATGCAGGTCAAGAAGCAACAGTTAGAAGTGGATATGGAACAACAGACTAGTTCCAAATTGGGAAAGGAGTACATCAAGGCTGTATATGGTCACCCACTTATTTAACTTACATGCAGAGTACATCATGCAAAATGCTGGGTTGGATGAATCATAAATTGAAACCAAGATTGCAGGAAGAAATATTAGTAACCTTGGATACACAGATGACACCAGCCTTATGGAAGAAAGTAAAGCAGAATTTAAAAGCCTCTTGATAAAGGTGAAAGAAGAGAGTGAAAAAGCTGGCTTGAAACTCAACATTCAAAAAACAAAAATCATAGCATCTGGTCCCATCATTTCATGGCAAATAGATGGGGGAAAATGGAAACAGTGAGAGACTTGATTTGGGGGGCTCCAGTGTTACTGCAGATGGTGACTGCAGCCATGAAATTAAAAGACACTTGCTCCTTGGAAGAAAAGCAGTGGTAAATGTAAATAGCATATTAAAAAGCAGAGACCTCCCTTTGCCAACAAAGATCCATATAGTCAAAGCCATGGTTTTTCCAGTAGTCATGTATGGATGTGAGAACTGGACAATAAAAAGAGCTGAGTGCTGAAGAACTGATGCCTTCGAACTGTGGTGTTGGAGAAGACTCTTGAGAGTCCCTTGGACAACAAGGAGATCAAAGCAGTCAATCTTAAAGAAAATCATTCTTGAATATTCACTGGAAGGACTGATACTGAGGCTCCAATATTTTTGCCACCTGATGTGAAGAGCTGACTCATTGGAAAAGGCCCTGAGGCTGGGAAAGATTGAGGGCAGGAGGAGAAGGGGACAACAGAGGAAAAGATGATTGGGTGGTATCACTGACTCAATAGACGTGAGTTTGAGCAAACTCTGGGAGATAGTGGACAGGGAAGCCTGGAGTGCTGCAGTCCATGGGATCACAAAGAGTTGGACATGACTGAATGACAGACAAGATGAAAATGCAGGGATATAACATACTTTTAAGAATTTTAAGACAAGAACAGCATAACATTGAACCAGATGCACAGCTTTCCTGAACCAGTATCCTATGTCACTGGTCACACATGAGGTCCTGCATACAACCAGTGTGGTGACACAAATTGATAGTCTTGTTCACTTTACATCCTAATCATGAACTTCACATTTTAAAATAGGTGCATACCTTCGATAATCTCTGTAAATCAGCTCTTACTAGATAAGAGACTCTTAATCCATTTGGCAACTTTTAATAACTCAGTTATTTCACTTTTATGTGAATTTTCTGACACCCTAGAGTTTAGTCAATGCCTACCTTAGCTTTGGATTGTAAGACTAATTGGAGCATTTCAGGGAAATTGAATTCTCAGATAGCCATACTGCAATAATGGCATTAAACCATAAATTGTATTTATTGCAGTTTCATTTGTTAACACAAGTACATTTATGGTGCTGAGAGCTTTTAAAGTCCAAAAAACACTAGAAAGGCATAAACACGAAAGAGTATGCAGTCTGGTAAAACCCTGGAAGCATTTCACACATGTTTGGGGGCAACCTACGGTATCTGAATTGGTTGTTAAATATATTTAATGTTAAATTTGATGGCATCATTACAGTGCCTTGTGTTCTTACATGCATATTTTCAGACCTTCTCCTCCTCCACCTGGGCTAGCCACCACTTAGCCCTGCAGGAAGCTGAGTTTCTATGCTTGTCTCCAAGGCTGGGGGAGAGTGAGTGGTGTTGATTTTGCTCTATGTGGCCAATTATCTTGACCTTTATGATGGATCAAGCCGTGGCAGGACTAGGAAGCCGAGTCTCCCTCCCATTTACATCTCCTTCGAGGGAGCATAGCACATTGCAGTCATGTCAGTTTGTGGTCTTATATTTCACTCCCCAGCAATGCACATCTTGAGACACTGTGATTAGCATCCCTAATTCCTAAAAATTGACTTGCCTTGTTATAACTGGAGAGCTGACGCCTAAAAATACTTCACCTACTGTTCAAAAGGGTATTATTTTAGTGCCCTGGGGATAGGAAAAGTTTTCAACCCACCAGTGCAGGGATTAGTTTTATTTTAAAGTATTTGAAGTGTTTTAGATAACTTAGCTAAGAATGATACAAGTTCAGTGGCCTCCCAAGAGTCTTTAAAAATGTGCTTCAAGTCCTTATCTGACAACAGTATGTAATAAAATGCTTGCATTCTGTATAGCATATTTGGACATCAAGCTCTCCCTCCCCTATGTGTCAGAGAAATTAAGGTACCTTCTGCATCAACCAAACACAAAAGGTGATTTGTTGGGATAAATAGCTTTCTCTTTGAATAGAATTTCTGACTGAATCATCTAGATTTAATCATATGTCTATTGAATAGCATGTGCACTTTTCCTTTTTTTTCATATCCCTGTCCACTGAGCAAATAAAGGCATTTCTCTTTTTATTAATTGGGGTATTCATAATTGCCTGTATAATTTTAGAGAAATACATAATTTTGTGATTCACTTTGAGTCAGGTTAAAGTTATATCTCTGAGACACTGAAAGAGCATCATCTCTTCAAATGATCTCTATTCACCAGCTTCGTGAACCACTGACTGACTTAAACCAGTCAGATCAGTATATATGTGCAGACAGTTTGAGTCCGACAGCTAGTGTGAATAGGTTTTTTTTTCCCAAAACCATTGAATTAACTGACTAAACTAGCTGGACTTTTCAGTGGTAATTTGGAAGTGGTATATTTTCTGTTTTGTTTATGAATCTGTGCAATGAAACCATACGTCCAGGGCATATGAAGAAAGCATCTATTTTCCTTTTTCATGGTTCTTCACCTGGGTAGGAAAGGATGACATGCTGTCCTGTCCCCTCAGTATCAACAGGATTGATGAGAGCTGCTATCAAACAGCTTCCATCCTCATTCATGATTATGACTCCCCTTCCTAAGTCTCATTTTTCAGAGGGAGAATCTGAGACAGCCATACTAAGTCAAACAGATTAATCGAATAGGTGTTTTGCTTCTGTGAGTTTCTAAGGTATTCTCTGACCGTGTTAATGATTGCTCACAGCTGCACAGGTATTCAGTGTAGTTCAACAAAGTTATTTTGCCAGTTATTGCTTGAATCCCAGGCCACTGTCCTCCTGTTGGTCCCTACAACTCTTCATCATTTCATGTAGAGCTCATCATCTAAGTAGAGCTCTTAGATGATACAGTTAAAGAAGTCATATGTCTAGAGTTTAGCATGTTCAAGCCATAGGCTACTACTCTTTCTCTATAGACATGTGATTGGTGCATGTTGGTTAGAGAATGATAAACTAGTTAAAACCATGTATTCATATTTTTAATGTATTTTTTGAATTTATTTTTTAATTGGAGGAAAATTGCTTTATAATGCTGTGTTGGTTTCTACATACAACAACAAATCAACCATAATTATATATATATTGCCCTCTGCCTCTCCCCCAATCCCACCCCCTCTAGGTATCACAGAGTGCCAGACTGGGTTCTCTGTGTTATACAGCAACTTCTCACCAGCTATCTATTTTGCACATGATAGTGTATTTATGTCTATGGTACTTTCTCCATTCACCCCACTCTCTCCTTCTCCTACTGTGTCCACAAATCTCTTCTCTATATCTGCATCTCCAGTCTTCCTTGCATATAGGCTCATCAGTACCATTTTTCTAGATTCCATATACATGTATTAATATACAGTATTTTTCTCTTTCTGACTTACTTCATTCTGTATAACAGACTCTAGGTTCATCTGCCTCACTAGAACTGACTCAATTTTTTTTCTTTCTTATGGCTGAGTAATATTGCATTGTATATATGTGGCACATCTTCTTTATCCATTCATCTATCAGTGGACATCTGGGTTGCTTTCATGCCCTAGCTATTGTAAATAGTGCTGCAGTGGGGTACATGTGTCTTTTTAAATTATGGTTTCCTCAAGGTATATATGCCCAGTAGCAGGATTGTTGGGTCATATGGTAGTTTTGGAGAGGGAAATGACAACCCACTCCAGTATTCTTGCCTGGGAAATCCCATGGACAGAGGAGCCTGGCAGGCTACAGTCAATGACGTCGCAAAGAGGAGGACACAACTGAGTGACTGAACAACAACAACAATGGTAGTTTTATTCCTAGTTTTATGAGGAATCTCCATGCTGTTCTCCATAGTGGCCATATCAATTTACATTGCTGCCAACAGTGTAAAAGGTTTCCTTTTCTTCACATCCTCTCTAAAATTTATTTGTAGATTTTTTTATCATGACCATTCTGACTGATGTGAGGTGATACCTCATTATAGTTTTGATTTGCATCTCTCTAATAATTAGTGATGTTGTGCATCTTCTCATGTAAAACCATGTATTTAAAGAGGCAGTTACCATGATTATATTACTTGGGGCTTGGTTGAAGAAGAAACTTCTTAGTAAGACCCTGAAATGTTGACTGAATGAAGTCAAAGGCACTGGTAGCTCATTGCATAAAATAAGTAATGATATAGAGCAACATTTCTCAGCCTCAGGAATACTGATGTTTTAGATTGTATAGTTCTTTGTTGTGAGGGGCTGATCTGCACATAATGGGATGTTTAGCAGCACCCCTGCTCTCTACCCAGTAGTTCAGTTGCTCACTCTCTCCCAGTTGTGACAATTAAAAATGTCTCTACATACTGCCAGTTGTCTTCTCAGGGCAAAATCCCCTTCACCTGAGAACTGTTGGTGTAGAGCTTTCCTATATGGAAAGCACGTTGATCTTGTCAGTTATTCTGTTAGAGTTTTTTTTTAACCCTTATTTTACAAGAGGAAACTGACGTTCAGAAAAGTAAAGTTACTTGCCTAAAGGCTCACAAGTAGTATGTGATGGAGATGGAATTCAAACTCAGGCCTTCTGAAACCATATTGGGTGTTCTTTTATTACACAAGTGAAAAAAGATATAGTATCATTCTGAATTAGACTACCTCCACTTTCTTCTTCTTTTAGTTGGGTTTCCCAGGCTTTACATTACTTGAACTGAACCAAAATTATTCTCAATGTCCCAAGGGCACTTAATGTTCAGTCTTTTAGTAGGACGTTGATTTCTTATTTGGTCTTTAGTGCCAATAGTCCAGCATTCAAAATGTTGACAAGAGTGCATCAGGTTAGTGTTAAGAGCTGTACAACTTTTCTTAGAAATCATCTTAGATTTTATTAAGATGAAGAAACATTTTTAACTTCAGTAAGGTTGTAGATTTAGATTTCTCTTCAACTTAAAATTTGTTAATGCTTCAAGTCCATATTAGCAATTCACACTCAAAGGTTGGTTGATTAAAAAATAGATTCACGTTTTTACATCAAAATCTCTAAGCAATCAAAAAGAGAAAAATTGTTTAAGATATCCTCATGTGCAAATAAAGAACTGTCTTTAAGAACCAACTTCAGATCAATCCGTGTTGGCACACTGAGACATATTCCATGGCTACTGAGTACCAAGGCTAGTATTCAAATATTTATTCTTTACCACAATGAAACCTTTCTTACAATGCCAGAAGTAAAATGCAGCATATCTTTGTTATAAGACAAAATCATTTAGTCAAATAAATAAATGGACAGTAACCTCTAAGATTTATGTAAGTTTCAAGGTTCATTCATGATAGAACCTGTACATAGGCCTACAGTTCAGCAAGACAACTCTGTAATGGCAGAATTTTAATCTATTCAATAAATAATTCAATAAAGAGACTGAGGAGACTGTTCTAATTTCCTCTTAAAATGTTCCTCTGTTAAAAAGGAAGAAGAATGGTATGAACCTGCCAGTATTGCTAAGGAGGCATATAGTTTCTACTATTAGATGACAGTGGCATTTCTGCTATTAGATGATACAGAGTAACAGTATTTTAGTGCTTTCTCAAAATGTCAAAAATACACTTGCTGTATGGCTAGGCAATTCCATTTCTAGATATATACCCAAAAGAACTGAAAATAGAGATTCAAACAAATACTACCAAAAGTTCATAGCAGCATTATTCATCAGCATCCATCAACAGATGGATGGGTAAACAAAATATGGCATATATAAATAATGGAATATTTTCTAGCCATAAAAAGGAATGATGTTCTGGTACATGCAACGATATGAATTATCTTAAAAACATGCTTAGTGAAAATAAGGCAGACACAAGAAAGCAAATATTATATGATTCCATGTGTATCTATAAATATCAGGAATAGGTAAATTCATAGATACAGAAAGTAGATTAGAGGTTATCAGAGACTAGGGGAGGAAGAAAAGGAGGGCAGTTATGGCTATAAAGCTTATTTCTGGGATGATGAAAAAGTTTTGGAATTAAGTAGTAGTGATGATTACACAACATTCTGAATATGATAAATGCCAATGAGTGGAACACCTAAAATGGTGAATATGGCAAATTTAATGTTATGAGTGTGTGTATTTACCACAAAAAGTGAAATATTTTAATTTATGTGATAAAGTAAAGACTGAAATTCCTAATGCACAAACCAACTTGAAAACCATAAGGAAAAGCTCAATACTCATCTAAAACTGGAAAAAAGAAATAAGTAGGCAATTTATAGAAGAAATCTTATGATAATAAATATATTAAAATATAATATGATCATCCTTGCTTATAGTAAAATAAAGAAAAATAAGATATTACTTTTATTCCTAAGGGAAAAGGAGTTAAAGGACACCATACAATCAAGAGAGTGGCTGAATGGATTAATAGACAGGACCCAGCTACATGCTGCCTACAAAAGACTCACTTCAGAAAGAAGGACACAGAGGGAAAATGAAAAATGAAGGGATGGAAAAAGATATTTTGTGCAAATGGAAATAAAAAGTAAGCAATAAATTAAAAGTAAGCTGGTCTAATTATACTCATATTAGACAAAATAGACTTTTAAACAAAAACTGTAATGAAAAAAAAAGGTGTTAACTAATGATAAAGGAGTCAATCCAGCAAGAAGAAATGACATTTATAAATATATATGCACCTAACATAAGAACACCAAAACATATAAAACAAATATTAAAAGACCTAAAAGGAGAAATTGACAACAATACAATATTGTTGGGGACTTGTACACCCCATTTACATAAATGGCTAGATCAACAAAAAAACATAGAGCATATGTTAGGCCATAAAATAAGTCTCAATAAATTTTAAAGGATTGAAATTCTTTATACCACAGTGGTATGAAACTAGCAGTCAATTACAAAAAGAAAACTGGAAAAATTACAAATGTGTAGAGATTAAACAATATGCTACTGACTAACCAATCTATCATTGAATAATAAAAAAAACTAAAAATACAGATAGACAAATGAGAACAGAAATACAATATACCAAAATTGATGGATACAGCAAAAATGGCTCTAAAAAATAAGTGTATAGCAATACAGGTCTAACTCAAGAAAAGAAAAATCTCAAACAATCTAACCTCACACCTAGAGGAACTAGAAAGAGAAGAACAAATGAAGCCCAAAAATAGTGGAAGGAAGGAAATACTAAAGATTGAAGTAGAAAAAAAATGAAATAGAGACTTAAAAAGCAAGAGAAAGCAATCAATGGGAAACTAAGAGCTGATTCTTTGAAGAGATAAACCAAATTGACCAACTTTTAGCTAAACAAGCCAAAATAAAAGAGGGCTCAAATAAACAAAATAAAAAGGAAAGATAAGAAATTACAGCTGACACCACAGAAATATGAAAGATCATGATACTACTGTGAACAATCTTATGCTAACAAACTGGACAAGCAGTCAAAGCCATTAAGGGGACAAAAGTATTCAAATTGGAAAGAAAGCTATTCAGATCATAAAAAAAAGAAGTAAAACTCACTATTTGCAAATGACAAGACTCTGTACAGAAAACCCCAAAGATTCCACCCCAAAACTGTTAAAATTAATAAATTCAGTAATGTTGCAGGATGCAAAATCAGTACAAAATATGTTTCATTTTTATACACTTAATAATGAACTAGTCAAAAGAAAATTTAACATGATCTTATTTACAATTGCATCAGAAAGAATAACATATCTAGAAATAAATTTAACCAACGATGTGAAAGACTTGTACAATGAAAACTAAGACACTCGATGAACAAAAACTGAAGAAGAGGTACAGCTGCAAGTAAGGTAAAACTGAGATGAAACAAACAGAAAATTGTGGAGGTTTTGTTGGGATGGAAGTGGGATCAAGATGGTGGAATAGGAATACTCTGAGCTCACCTCCCCCATGAACATGTCAAACTGTATACAGAGCAACTCTCTCTGAGAATGACATGAAGACTGGCAGAACAGCTCTTCTACAACCAAGATTATAAAGAAAGAACCACAAGGAGTCTGGTAGGAGGGGAGAAGTGATTTTCAAGTCAGGACCACACCCCGGTGTGTAACCCAGAAAAGCAGAGGGATATCACAGACTCTGAGGTCTTCCCTGAGGGTTGAGGGGCTCAAGCCCTGTATTGTATCTCAGTCATGGAATCCAGCACTGGGAAGATTAATCACCTTGGCTGGTTTAAAAATAAAACAAATGAAGAAAACAAAATAAAACTCCTTGATACAGAGAACAAAATAGTGATAGCCAGAAGGGAGGCAGTTGGAGGTGGGGGTGGGGAAAATTGGCGACAGAGCTCAAGTACAGTCTTTCATTCATAAAATAAAAATGCCATGGGAAATTGATCTGAACATCAAAAAGGTCATGGAGATGTAATGTACAGCATGGTGACTATAGTCAATAATAGTATATTGAATATTTTATAACTTTAGTGACAGAGGATAACTTACCTGTGATTATTTCACAGTGTATTCAAATATGGAAACATTATGTTCTATACTTGAAACTAATATAATGTATATGTCAATTATACTTCAATTTAAAAAAAGAGATATTATATGTATGCCTAGTTTTTCTTTTCCAGTCAGTCAACTCTTCGCATGAAGTGACCAAAGTACTGGAGTTTCAGCTTTAGCATCATTCCTTCCAAAGAAATCTCAGGGCTGATCTCCTTTAGAATGGACTGGTTGGATCTCCTTGCAGTCCAAGGGACTCTCAAGAGTCTTCTCCAATACCACAGTTCAAAAGCATCAATTCTTCGGCGCTCAGCTTTCTTCACAGTCCAACTCTCACATCCATACATGACCACAGGAAAAACCATAGCCTTGACTAGACGGATCTTAGTTGGCAAAGTAATGTCTCTGTTTTTCAATATGCTATCTAGGTTGGTCATAACTTTTCTTCCAAGGAGTAAGCGTCTTTGAGTTTCATGGCTGCAGTCACCATCTGCAGTGATTTTGGAGCCCCGCAAAATAAAGTCTGACACTGTTTCCACTGTTTCCCCATCTATTTCCCATGAAGTGATGGGACCAGATGCCATGATCTTCGTTTTCTGAATGTTGAGCTTTAAGCCAACTTTTTCACTCTCCACTTTCACTTTCATGAAGAGGCTTTTGGGATTGGGGGCAGGAGGAGAAGAGGACGACAGAGGATGAGATGGCTGGATGGCATCACTGACTCGATGGACATGAGTCTGAGTGAACTCTGGGAGTTGGTGATGGACAGCGAGGCCTGGTGTGCTGTGATTCACGGGGTCACAAAGAGTTGGACATGACTGAGCAACTGAACTGAGCTAGTTTTTCTACTTTATATCTTTTACAATAATCTAATAAAGAGGTAGGCAAATGGGAATATTTCTTTACAGGAGAACTTTGTGCTATGTCTGTGATTAAATCAATCACAGGTATTCTTTAGGTTAAAATAATATGTAAATCACAGTATTTCTATTTACTCTCCTTCAGTTCAAGAACTGAATATGATAATTTCAGTGTTTCAGAGGGTAAAAATAGCCCAAGACTCATAGAAGAAATTTAGAAAAATTAGTTACTTACTTAAAAAAGGTGGAGTTGGGGGGAAATTCACTTTTAAAATTCAGAGATACATAATCACTAATCTTCAGTGAGGTCAGGTTGAGGAGAGAAGAAAGATGTGGTTTAGAGAACACTTTTGAAGAGGATGAATGATTTAAGTACTGAGGGGTTTCCCAGGTGCCACTAGTGGTAAAGAACCTGCCTGCCAATGCAGGAGACTTAAGAGGCATGGGTTCGATCCCTGGGTCAGAAAGGTCCCCTGGAGAAGGAAATGGTAAGCCATTCCAGTATTCTTGCCTGGAGAATCCCATGGACAGAGGAGCCTGGCGGGCTATGGTCCATAGGGTTTCAAAGAGTCAGACATGATTGAAGCAACTTAGTACGTACCAGCATGGTTAAGCCCAGTGGGGATGAGTGAGGGCAGTGGGTCCCCAAGCCCCATGCTCACCGAAGGCCTCCTGTGGGCTAACCAGTTTCATCACAGAAATATCCTGACAGGTCAGGCAGAAGGAAACTCTTTTGCCCTGGTACCGGTCATACCAACTGGGGTACACTGAAAATCGATTTTTGTAATTTTTATATTGACAATCATATAGCATTGTATTTTACATATATTTATAGCACTAACATATTAGGCATTAGTGCTATAAATATAGCATTTTAAACTTTAAATTTAAAACACTTTTGCTAACTCTGCTTTAAAATATTTTAATAAACCAGGAGTTTCAAAATATTAAAGGGCCTGGGGTTTGTCCAACCTCTGAGAGGCATTTATCGTGGATTAACAAATTGGAAATGCTGAAAATCCCCTTATAGGGTTTGTCAATTTGCAGATTATTTACCTGGATATGTAATTGAGCAATACTGTGACTGGTCTGCTAGTTGTGATTATGGGAGCCTCCCAGGGGGTCACATTAATACCAAAATTACTTAGCTTTTTATTAATCAATTATGGGCTGCTTTATTTAAAAGATGCAGGGAGTTTGCAGTGGTGGAAAATCCACTGGGCTTTAAAGTTTCTTATTAAATCTTCTGCAGGTTTTTTCCAACATGTGACACATAACAGAGTTCTATGACATGATAAGAAAGCAAAGTATACTATCTGTAATTCTAAAAGAAAATTACAGGTAACTGAACTCCAAAAGCAGTAATAATTAGAATAGCAAGAGATGCCGAGATAACAGCAAATAAAATCCTATGGGCATCTTGTGGTTATTTTGGAGAAATCATTACCTACTTTAATCACTTGGATTATGTGTACTGGGAATGCACTCATCATTAGAGGTTTGATAGATGTGTAATTTGATTCTGGATGTCAATAGGATCACAACTCTAGATAGTAGATATTGTAAACAGTAAATATTGCCAGTTGCTTATGATGCCTACGTAACATGTGGAAAAAAATCTTACAAATTGTAACTTGGATCTCATCAGTATATTTGCTTATTTATTAGTTTATGGCTAATAAATTTCTTTGTGAGAAGGAATATGACATTTCTCTTGGGAAGTTTTATTCTTTCTTTCATTTTTTTCAACTTAAAAAAAGTTTCTGGTCCAAATGGACTGATATACAGGACATTCAAACTGATATTTTTGTCTGCTTGCTTGTTTCCTTAAAAGACTAGTCTTTCCTGTTGGGAACAAGAAATAGTGCATTGGTCCAGTGGTTAACACAACTATATTAAATTGACAGTATAACTGCATACTGATCAGACTATCCAAGACACAGAGGTAAAGCCTGGTACTAGGGAGAAAATCAGAGGGACTCATTCATGTAGGAGGTATGCCCTGAACTTAATACGTGCCAGATATGATACCAGATGCCCTGGGTATGTCCTCTTCCTTATTATGTGGCCAACACCAAAAATTGCTAAATTCAACTCTGAGTCTTTACTGGGAAGCCACAGATTAAGGAATGCCTTTGTTGGGTTTGAAGTTAATTATTAATAAGTGGATGACCAAAACATCTTTTTCTCTTATGAATTTCCAAAACCTTAATCCCTATCATAAAAACAATGTTAAACCTTGTAGAGGATGAACCTGCCTTAAAATAAATCAGTATTTTCAAAAGTTTTGCTATTTATAGTACATATTTGAGCATTTTGCAGTAGAAAGGTGATTTGCTGTTTACTTCCTAGAAAAATGGAGAAGGCAATGGCACCACACTCCAGTAAATGACCAAACTGGAAAGATGTGATGATACATTTAGTGGAGAAAGTTAAATTGTGGATTTATCAGAAATTTGGAGAAATTAAGATAAGGATTGGGGGACTGTACTTGGTTACCTATTCCAGTGATCAAAAACATGATGCTGGTACAGCAGTGATACCAAAGAAACAGATAATTTCTGACCCAACATTTGCATGACTCAGCTTCACTCACCTCACCCTAATTCAGGCCTAAGCACCATGTCACCAGCTCAATGGCCTCTCACAACCATTCTGTCCCTCTCCTTTGACAGATGGGGGTAGGATTCAGTGAGGTCTCAGGAACCTGAGCTAGATGGGGACTTATTACTGGCAGATGCAATTGCCACCAGGGAAATATTAATAGCAGGGTCCTAAAAGAAAGGTAGGTAAGAGGCAGAATAAACAGCCCACGCTGGCGGGGGGTGGGGGGTGGGGGGAGGTGGGGGGGTGGGGGTGGGGGGGGCGGGGGGCGGGGTGCAGGGAGCGGTTCCAAATGGAACTCAAGGTAGAAAGGCAGCAAAGGACAAAGTTAGAGACAAAGATAAATATTGCTGCTGAATGAGGATGTGGGAGATGAAGTGTAAATCCGTGTTGGTCACATAGTCGTGTCTGACTCTTTGCAACCTCATGGACTGTAGCGCACCAGTCTCCTTTGTCCATGGAATTCTCCAGGCAAGAATACTGGAGTGGGTAGCCATTCCCTTTTCCAGGGGATCTTCCTTACCCAGGGATCAAACCTGAGTCTCCTGCATTGCAGGTGGATTCTTTACCACCTGAGCTTCCAGGGAAGCTGGAACCTGTAATAGTTCCTGAGTCATCTGTGGACATCTGCGTGGTCTTTTGTTATCCAGTTTCCTGGCTTTTATGAGAGCTCCCAGAGCCTTGAAAGTGAAGGCCAGAAACAAACCATTTATCTGTTTTGGTATTTCTAATCATCTGACAGTACACCCTGCTGAATTTACGTACTTTCCCCATTATACCAACCTTATACTACTTTTATTTCAGTCTTGAGAGAAGGGAGCTCAAGATACTGAACATGTGCTCTCCTTTCCGGAAGACCGATAATATGAGGACACTCTCAACTGGGTTGATTGCGGCCTCTTAGTAGTCCTACAGTGGACCAGGCAGCTGCATACCTGAGGCTCAAAAGGCTGAATGAATTATCCGAGAAACTGGTAGGACTTGAATGAGCCCATCCCAGGAAGGCTGCTAAGGAAAGTTTGAAAGCTTGAAGTGTCAACAAATTTAGCAGCCTCTCAAACAACCAAGAAGCATTTCTCATATGCACTTTCTTCTACCACCATCATCACCACCAAATTCCAGAGGGCACATTTCCTGAGGATAGTTTGTCTAATGAGCTAGTCAATCTGAAAACAAAAGCCCCTTCTGGGAGTTTCCATTGTGAGGAAGTTTTCTGCTCTTTGTGATGAAAACGGAGGAAGCTGATGCCCCAGAATCTAAATCTGCCTTGCTCAATTTCTGCATAATAGGTTAGAAGGTACAAATGAGAGAGAGAAGAAAAATGAATATTTTTAATACTTGCATTTGTTTAATTTCTTAGGAGAGTGTATTAATAGACTATTCTTTTAGAAGAAGTAAATTAACTTTATACAATGTTTAAGGAATACTGTATATGTAAGATCAAATGAGGGGAAAGGATAGTTTTGCCAAAGGCAACTGTTATCAAGGTTCTAAAATTAATTGGATGCTTTAATTGAGGTAGATTACTAGCTAATGCTTGCTTGAATACAGTAATTCTCCTATTAAATTATCTTTGAATAATTACCTGAAATTTCTCAGCTGCAGGGACTGATGGCTATTTAATTGCACCGTGATGTTGCTATATAATTACTTAACAAGGTGTCCTGTAATAGTTTAATTCCCTTTTACTGAAAAAAAGTGGATGATAAAGTAACTACAAATACCTCTTTCATAAAAAATAAATTGCTATAGATTTTTTCCTTCAGATTATTTGATATTTCAAGGTAAATGAAATTATTTCTAAATTTTTTATTTATAATTCAAGTATTGATGATTTTAAAATACACTAGAGCCTCTCTAACATATAATACATTAGATAACATTTCAAAGAGTTGGAATTGTCATTTTTAATTTTTACTTATCATGAGTATTTTATGTTATTAAATGCCCAGGAAGCCACTCTTTTCATTTTTACTGCATAGTTTATCTAAGGTTTTCAAATTAGGTATGCAATCATTAAATGGGTAATTAAATATTATTTAAATGTGGCCATATGTCATGTGACAGTAGTATGACAGAAAATTAAATTAATTTCCTCAAATTATTTTGCAAACAATCTCCAAAGCAGGTAGTTTCCACCAAGACATCGATTTATTAGCATTTAGAATATTGCTACAAACATTACTGTAATATCAATAGCAAATATCATCTTATCACGTTAACCAAATTGACCTCTATAACAATCTTGACACTAAAGTCAAAAAGCAAAAGACACAATATATTTTGACAACTTTTCTTTCTTATATAATTTGGTGATATAGAAACTAGTAAAATCTTAAGAAGGTACCGCTGATTGGGATGTTGACTGAAAAAGCAAATAACATTAGTATATTTCCATTCTTACACATTAAATATATTTCCAAGATTTGTCCTAATGATTTACCATTGTATAAATGACCTTGCTCCTAGAATAACATGTTTGTTGAGCTTGACAAACTAGAATTGAACACTGTTTAAATAAATTAGGAGGATGGATCACAATAACAAGATGAAGTTTGACAGATTCAAGGCAATTTCATTCCCATAGAAAAGATAGACAAGAATGGTCTTTTCCATATGGCAGAGATAGTACTGAGTCACTGTAGAAAATAACTAAATATGAGACTTTCTGTTACACCTTTCTTTAAGCAAACTTAATACTGAAACTGCAAGGAGATCCAACCAGTCCATTCTGAAGGAGATCAGCCCTGGGTGTTCTTTGGAAGGAGTGATGCTAAAGCTGAAACTTCAATACTTTGGCCACCTCATGCGAAGAGTTGACTCATTGGAAAAGACCCTGATGCTAGGAGGGATTGAGGGCAGGAGGAGAAGGGGACGACGGAGGATGAGATGGCTGGATGGCATCACCGACTCAATGGACGTGAGTTTGAGTGAACTCCGGGAGTTGGTGATGGACAGGGAGGCCTGACGTGCTGCAATTCATGGGGCTGCAAAGAGTCGGACACGACTGAGTGACTGAACTGAACTGAATACTGAAATATATAGATAAGAATGCAGAATACAGGTTTAACCATCTTAAACACTGGTTTATAAAGAACTGGTGATACCAAAGTTAATTTCCAATAAAAAAATCAAAGTTCATAGGTATAATATATGTATCATACATATTACTAAACCCTTCAGTATCTGCAAGGTATTTGTCCTGGCTCCATTACAAACAGTTTAATTCTACTTGTGATAAAATTTTTAAGTCAAGTGAAAATATGGCACAGAATACCACTTGTGATTATTAGCTAGAAATATAAACAATGCAGATGAAATCATTCTCATACATTATAGCTATAGCTAGATCTGCTGCCTGAGAAGTACAGCACACAGGGAAATGTATACTGTGATTTGTTCAAGGATGCATAATCTAACAACCTGGCCCCATGGAAGTAGGTATAATGAATTCTGATTCTGCAGCTAGGGAAAACTATAGCAGCCACTGTATCTTTGAGATCTTTAAGAACATCTTCTCTGACCATAATGCACTGAGGTTAGATCTCAACTACAGGAGAAAAACTATTAAAAATTCCAACATTTGGAGGCTGAACAACACCCTTCTGAATAATCAACAAATCACAGAAGAAATCAAAAAGAAATCAAAATATGCATAGAAACAAATGAAAATGAAAACACAACTACACAAAACCTGTGGGACACTATAAAAACAGTCCTAAGAGGAAAGTTCATAGCAATACAGGCATACCTCAAGAAACAAGAAAAAGTCAAATAAATAACCTGACTCTACACCTAAAGCAACTAGAAAAGGAAGAAATAGAGAACCCCAGAGTTAGAAGAAGGAAAGAAATCTTAAAAATTAGGGCAGAAATAAATGCAAAAGAAACAAAAGAGACCATAGCAAAAATCAACAAAGCCAAAAGCTGGTTCTTTGAAAGGATAAATAAAATTGACAAACCATTAGCCAGACTCATCAAGAAACAAAGAGAAAAAAATCAAATCAATAAAATTAGAAATGAAAATGGAGAGATCACGACAGACAACACAGAAATACAAAGAATCATAAGAGACTACTATCAGCAATTATATGCCAATAAAATGGACAACTTGGAAGAAATGGACAAATTCTTAGAAAAGTACAACTTTCCAAAACTGAACCAGGAAGAAATAGAAAATCTTAACAGACCCATCACAAGCATGGAAATTGAAACTGTAATCAGAAATCTTCCAGCAAACAAAAGCCCAGGTCCAGACGGCTTCACAGCTGAATTCTACCAAAACTTTTGGGGAGAGCTAACACCTATCTTACTGAAACTTCCAGAAAATTGCAGAGGAAGGTAAACTTCCAAACTCATTCTATGAGGCCACCATCACCCTAATTCCAAAACCTGACAAAGACGCCACAAAAAAGAAAACTACAGGGGCCAATATCACTAAAATGGAGTTTTAAAATTATGTTAAATGAGAAAGCAGAGCCAAGGTATTGGGCCATTTTGATCTTTTGGCCCCTAACAATATTTAAAACCAAAATCAAACAGAAACCACTTGCTACACTCTGTGAGGAAGAAGGAATGAGGTGATGCAGAGTCAAGAGGAATTTGGAGGGATGGGAATGGTGGAGATGGAAGTGAGGAAGATATAGAACATGAAGCAATATTCTTAGTGGTTCCCAAAAGGTTGTGTGTCCCAAGATGAAATTCTTTGGTTGCATATGAACACTGCAATTGTGATCACTCTTTTATGGCCCATGTCACTCTCATATTCTTCTATAGTATCATGGTTATCGTTTAGTTGCTCAGTTGTGTCCGACTCTTTGCAACCCCATGAAAGGTAGCATGCCAGACTTCCCTCTCCTTCACCATCTCTGTCCTTCACTAGTATTGTGGAGAGGATGCCAAAATAGCAGCAGGATTCTGTCTCAAACCTGTGACTAAAAGGAAAATTGGTCAAGTACTGTTTTTGGAAACCTTCTCCACGATGCAGACACCTGGCCAAGCCTGTGATGAGGATGTACGTATGGCACTCCTTCCCAAGAACCTGTCCTGCTGGTGTGTGGGGACAAGGCAACCACGGCACAAGACATTGGGCCCATTTGCCTGTGTACACTCTGGTAGTTAATTTCTCTCTTTAATAATAATACTATGGCAAGCATAACAAATAGCCTCCGAGGTTTCCTGTAGATACTACAGTTCCTTATTTCTGCAAGTAGCAATTGTGGATAAGTCTCTCTTTTCATTTAGGAAATATTTTCTTTACCAGAAAACTCAGTACCATTATATATTTTTAAAAAGGTCTTAATTTTGTTTATTTAAAATTGGAGCTCTATTCTAATCACATGATTTAATCAGTGGGAGTGGTAGTCTCATACCACTGTTGTGTTTGACTTCAGAATCAACTATGTTTGCTTTCAAAAATAGAAATGGTCCTTGAATAAAATGAATAGTCTGATTTATTAAGAATGGACTTCATTTTCTTGTATGGCTTTTTCTCAAATGGAAATATGTATCTCAGAAGTAATTATACAGGAAATCGTCCCTCAACTCACACATCCGCTCACCCCTAAAATAAAATGAAACTTCTTCATGTGGTTCCAAAAGGAAGGAGACATCATCTCTGTTCCTTGTCTCAGTAATGCATCTTCTGCCAAAAGACAAATGTCAAATTAAATAGACAAGACAAAATAGAACTGTCTTCATCGGGAGCAAGCTGCTTTGTCTTGCATGGTGTAGATGTGTGTTTACAGTTGTGTCACTCACTGTTCAGTGATTGAGATCAATTCTTCATTGGGATTCATGTTTTCACGATAAATGAAAGACCGCAATTAGGTCGAACTTTGATCAATCTTTCTGCCAACAGATCTGAAATCAAATTTTAAGCCTGACCAGAGCTCATGTTCTTCTTTTATTCCAGTACAAAAGCTTGGAACCACAGCATCATTGAAGCATCCTTGAAATCATTTGTGTTTCACTGGTGATGTGAGATACAGCAGTTCTTTCATTCCACAAACTAGATGGCTTTTTTTCTACTTTCTTTGAAGGAGAATTATTTAAGCTTTTATGGTCTTGTCCTCTCACTGGCAGACCTATGATTTCAGATTATGATGAGTATTTCCCAAACTTTATCATGCTTCATAATCACCTGGAGCTTGATAAAAATGCATTTTTCTAGGCCTTCCACCAGAGATTCTGGTTTAATAGGACTGGGGTGGGCCTCAGGTATCTGCATTTTTAACACATTCCCCAAGTGACTCTTCAAACTTTGAACACGCACTTAGATATCTCTGTGGTCTCTTTAAGATTCTAACAACTGTGATCAACTTGTGAAATCCTAGAGCTGGCAGGTCTTCTAAAAATGAGTGCAATTATGTATAAACTGGTTGCATAATACAGATGCCAAACCGTGTCAGGTAACAATAATTAAACAAGTAACATTTGTTGAGTATTTCTTAAATTTAGGCAAATGTTATTTTAAGGATTTTGTATTAGCTCATTGAACCTCAAACAGTATTAGGAAGAAAGTAATATTACTATTGTCTGTGTCAAAGGTGTGGGATCTGAGGCCCAGGAGAGGTTAAGTTGTTTACTCAAGAGTGGACAGGAGTTGTGGGATGGGCAGGCACCTGTCTGTGTTGAAAAGAACATTCTAGGTGGGGAGAGCAGAAGGAGCAAAAGCCCAGATCTATTAAGTTTAGGAATTATTCAACGATAGCAAGTGCTACTATGCCTGGGGCTCAAGTGGCTTTGGGAAGAGTGTGGGAAGGGAGGAGGGAGGGGAGAAAAGAGAGAAATCAGACCTACCTAAAACTGAAAAAGTAGCTCAGGGTCTCGTTTATGGAGGGACTTAGATGGTATGGAATTTGGGCTCTTTTACCTTTTTACTTTCTATTTAGAGTTAAACTGGCAAAAGAAAGGTCAGCTGTATTTATAATATCCATATCCTTTATAATCCAAATAATTTCACTCCTAGACTTTTAAATTCATAAATAGAAATACATGTTAGAAGTTACAAGACTATTTTTATCACAGTTTATAAGTAACTTTTAAATTTTAACTAAAATTTTGGCAACAATGTAAATGTTTGACAATAGGAGATTCCTGCAATCAATCTTTGTATATGCGTATGATGGAATTTCATTTAGCCATTCAAATAATTTTGGCAAATATTTAAGGTCAAAAAAATGTTCAAAATATAATATTACTTTTAAAAGCAAATTTATGAAACAAGTACATAGAACAGTATAAGTCCAATTTTATGAAAATTATGTAAAGATGTAGAGTTATACTATTATGATGTATACTTAATACTAGTATGATTATGCTTAATATATATGTATTAAAAATACTGAAACATTGACAGGTTCTCACATCAAACAGTGATTATGCATGGTTTTCATATTTTTAATATTTGTCCATGTTTTATAGATTTTTTTCTATTAATCAATTCAAAGTTTTATTTTGTAAAATAACTATAATAAAACATATCATTTAGAAATATTATTGATATCAATTGAAGCAAAAAAAAATTTTCTAGTAACCAAAGCATTTAATCAGGAAACCCTAATTCTAAGCATTCCAGTAAAATTTGTTTCCATTTTCCAAACAGAAATCTTCAGCATCATCCCAAAGTTTTGTTTGTTGCTTTTGTATCTATTTTTTCTGTGAACTCACCTGCATGGAAATTCAGAAGCTTGGCAGCTTAGCAGTGTTTCCTCACTGCTCTGCAAATTCACGGCGAGGCATAATGCCATAACATAACAGTGTCCATGCTGTGGCTCAGGGATCCTCTGTGTGGAGGGTAGAGATGGCGGGGGGAACTAGATTATTTCTTCTTTCTCTTCTGGCCAAGCAATGTGGAAAGTGTCTGTGGCAGTGGTAGCTGGCTATTTCCAAAACTTCCCAGAGCTTCCTGAGGCTAACCACAATCAATGCTCACTGAAAAAGAGATTAAAAATTGTTTACAGTTCTCCCCTTAAAGTCTAAGAGACTTTGCTGAAGAGTGTCTAGCGCATGAAGTCTAGCTAGCACATGAAATTTTCGAGGCATATGGCAGTTGTTTGGACAAAAGAGTAATGGTCTTGCTTACAGACAATAGAGTCTTTGGAGATGGAGAGCCTAATGTTTTTCATTCCATGGACAGCATTCTAGGTGTACTCTCTAGAGCTGCCACCATGGTGTTAGCCAGCTATAGGGAAATAATAATAAATATAGTGCTCCCTATGTGCTCTGTGTGTTAACTTGACATATAATACTCACAATCGCCCTATGATATAGGTGACATTGTTATCCCCTCTTTACAAGTGAAGAAACTAAGACACAGAGATATTTAAAAATTGTCCAGGGTGATATTATCACCATATCTTGGGGATTTATACATGTCATTCACCAGTGCCTCATACTATAAGCACTTTATGTGGTCCACCAGAGAAGGGAATGGCAAACCACTTCAGTATTCCTGCCTTGAGAAGCCCATGAACAGTAATGAAAAGGCAAAAAGATAGGACATTGAAAGATGGACTCCCCAGGACTGTGGTGCCCAATATGCTACTGGAGATCAGTGGAGAAATAACTCCAGAAAGAAAGAAGAGACGGAGACAAAGCAACAATAACACCGAGTTATGGATGTGATTGGTGATAGAAGCAAAGTCCAATGCTGTAAAGAGCAATATTGCATAGGAACCTGGAATGTTAGGCCAATGAATCAAGGTAAATTGGAAGTGGTCAAACAGGAGCTGGCAAGAGTGAACATTGATATTTTAGGAAACAGTGAACTAAAATGGACTGGAATGGGTGAATTTAAATCAGATGACTATTATATCTACTACTGTGGCAAGAATCCCTTCAAAGAAATGGAGTAGCCATCGTAGTCAACAGAAGAGTCCAAAATGCAGTACTTGGATGCCATCTCAAAAATGACAGAAAGATCTCTGTTTCCAAGGCAAACCATTCAATACCACAGAAATCCAAGTCTATGCCCCAACCACTAATGCTGAAGAAGCTGAAGTTGAATGGTTCTATGAAGACCTACAAGACCTTCTAGAACTAACACCCCCAAAAGATATCCTTTTCATTATAGAGGACTAGAATGCAAAAGTAGGAAGTCAAGAAATACCTAGGGTAACATGCAAATTTGACCTTGGAGTACAAAATGAAGCAGGGCAAAGGCTAATAGAGTTTTGCCAAGAGAACACACTAGTCATAGCAAACACCCTCTTCCAACAACACAAGAGAAGACTCTACATGTGGACATCACCAGATGATCAATACTGAAATCAGATTGATTATATTCTTTGCAGCCAAAGATGGAGAAGCTCTATACAGTCAACAAAAACAAGACCGGGAACTGACTGTGACTCAGATCATGAACTCCTTATTACCAAATTCAGACTTAAATTGAAGAAAGTAGGGAAAACAGCTAGACCATTCATGTATGACCTAAATCAAATCCCTTATGATTATACAGTGGAAGTGAGAAATAGATTCAAGGGATTAGACCTGATAGATGAGTGCCTAAAGAACTATGGATAGGGGTTTGTGACACTGTAGAGGAGACACAGAGCAAGACCATCCCCTAAAAAAAAGAAATGCAAAATGGCTGTCTGAAGAGGCCTTACAAATAGCTGAGAAGTGAAAAGCAAAGGAGAAAAGGAAAGATACACCCATTTGAATGCAAAGTTCCAAGGAATAGCAAAGCGAGATAAGAAAAGCCTTCCTCAGTGATCAATGCATAGAAATAGAGGAAAACAATAGAATAGGAAAGACTAGAGATCTCATCAAGAAAATTAGAGATACCCAGGGACATTTCATGCAAAGATGGGTGCAATAAAGGACAGAAATGGTATGGACCTAACCAAAGCAGAAGATATTAAGAAGAGGTGGCAAGAATACACAGAAGAACTATCTAAAATAGATCTTTATGACCCAGATAATCACGATGGTGTGATCACTCACCTAGAGCCAGACATCCTGGAATGTGAAGTCAAGTGGGCCTTAGGAAGCATCCCTATGAACAAAGCTAGTAGAGGTGATAAAGTTCCAGTTGAGCTATTTCAAATCCTAAAAGATGATATTGTTAAAGTGCTGCACTCAATATGCCAGCAAATTTGGAAAACTCAGCAGTGGCCACAGGACTTGGAAAAGGTCAGTTTTCATTTCAATCCCAAAGTAAGGCAATGCCAAAGAATGCTCAAACTACCACACAACTGCACTCATCTCACATACTAGCAAAGTACTGCTCAAACTTCTCCAAGCCAGGTCAACAGTATGTGAATCAGGAACTTCCAGATGTTCAAGCTGGATTTAGAAAAGGCAGAGGAACTGGAGATCAAATTTCCAACATCTGCTGGATCACTGAAAAAGCTAGAGAGTTCCGGAAAAACATCTACTTCTGCTTTATTGACTATGCCAAAGCCTTTGACTGTGGGATCACAACAAACTAGAAAATTCTGAAAGAGATGGGAATACCAGACCACCTGACCTGCCTGTTGAAAAATTTATATGCAGGTCAGGAAGCAACAGTTAGAACCAGACATGGAACAACAGACTGGTTCCAATTAGGGAAAGGAATACATCAAGGATGTTTATTGTCACTCTGCTTATTTAACTTATATGCAGAGTACATCATGAAAATGCTGGGCTGGCTGAAGCACAAGCTGGAATCAAGATTGCTGGGAGAAATATCAATAACCTCAGATATGCAGGTAACACCACCCTTATGTCAGAGAGTGAAGAACTAAAGAGCTTCTTGATGAAAGTGAAAGAGGAGAGTGAAAAAGTTGGCTTAAAGCTCAACATTCAGAAAACGAAGATCATGGCATCCGGTCCCATCACTTCTTGGTAAACAGATGAGGAAACAGTAGAAACAGTGACAGACTTTATTTTTGGGGGCTCCCAAATCACTGCAAATGGTGATTGCAGCCATGAAATTAAAGATGCTTACTCCTTGGAAGAAAAGCTATGACTAACCTAGACAGCATATTAGAAAGCAGAGACAATACTTTGCCAACAAAGGTCCATCTAATCAAAGCTACGGTTTTCCAGTAGTCATGTATGGATGTGAGAGTTGGACTATAAAGAAAGCTGAGCACTGAAGAATTGATGCTTTTGAATTGTGGTGTTGGTAAGACTCTTGAAAGTCCCTTGGACAGCAAGGAGATCCAAGCAGTCCATTCTGAAGGAGATCAGCCCTGGGATTTCTTTGGAAGCAATGATGCTAAAGCTGAAACTCCAATCCTCTGGCCACCTGATGTGAAGAACTGACTCATTTGAAAAGATACTGATGCTGGGAAAGATTGAAGGTGGGAGGAGAAGGGGATGACAGAGGATGAGATGGTTAGATGGCATCATCGATTCAATGGACATGAGTTTGGGTAAACTCCGGGAGTTGGTGATGAACTAAGAGGCCTGGCATGCTGCAGTCCATTTGGGTCGCAAAGAGTCCGACACGACTGAGTGACTGAACTGAACTGAACTGATAAGCACTTATAGATTTTTAATCTAAAGCCTTGTAACAATCCCGAGAAATATCAGTATGTCCATTTTTCAGATGAGGAAACCAAAGCTCATTTTGAGAGACCATAAAGTAACTAAAGGAAGAATTGCCAGGTGGGGAGGAGCTGCCATGCCAGGGCCCCTATTTTTCCTGCCCTGTATTTCCCCTACCCTCTTCTCCTGTCACCTCCCAGTCCTCCACTCCTTAGAAATCGGATCCAAATATAGACTCAGACAACATCAAGAAAGGCTCTCATAAGTCCCTGAGAACACAGAATCAGACAGAAACAACTGAATCCCGACTGTGCCATTTAATGGTGGTTTGATTTTGAGGACTTTTTTTATTTTCTCAAGGCCTCCTTTTCCTCATCTGTCAAATGGATGGAACTTATGTCATATAATTATGGTGAGGATTAAACAAGGTTATTCTTATCAGGAACTTAACAAAATGTACTCAGTAAATAATAACAATAATAATATTGGGGAGAATGTTGATTTTTAAGGGAATTGATTATACCAGTACCAAACTGTGAATCACTAGTTCATGATATAATAATGGAACTCTATAAAAGGAAGAGGAAAGTAAAAAGCATAACAAATATAGGAAATTTTGATATAAAAGATTTTATCATAGAACTCTACCTAGCCTTCACCATTATTGGTGAAGCTGTTTTTGGGCAATATAAGGAGGTAAGTTTTCCTAACCTGTTTGATCATTATTTTTCTAGAGTCCTGTTAATTTCTAAGGAATCTTTGGGAAACTCTCAAACAGAAAAACTCTGGTTGTAACTTAAATTATTTGGAGAAGTAGGGAATTGTTTTATTGCCAAACAATATGCTTCCACATCAGAGACTTTGAAAATATATATTCTAACATTTTCAAATTCACATAGCATCCCTTAGGCCAGAAAACCTAGGGCTTTAGGAAAAGTGAGTTATGATTCCAGTATTATTTGATATTAACTAACATAGGATTGAGTCTCTCTATACAGAAAGCAAAGCCAGGCTTGGGGAAGGGCAGAGAGGAAGGAAAAGAGACTCCCCCTCACCACCACTTAGGAGAAGGGGGAAGGGAGAAGATGTGGAGAGTGGGGACCTGCTGGACAGATGCATGTGGATGGGGTCCAGGTTTCAGAGAAAGACAGGAAAGGCAGAAAGGAAAATATCTTTGTAACCCTGGGGAATCAATAAGGAGGGGCATCCTGAGGATGCCAACCACAGGGTCCCGACTTTGCTAAGCACCACCTTGTTTGCCCTCAGCTGTTTCTGTGTAACCAGAGCCAGTGTGTGTAGGAATTTTTGTCCTACACAAGTGCACTTATTTGCAAGTCAATGGGAACAATACCAGTGAAAGTCAACACTGCTTTGAATGATTTGTCAGTTTCTTTGGAACTCGTGGTTGACTGCGTCCTAAGGGCAGCTCCCAGGTGATTCCATAGTGGAAGTATGACTGCATGTTCTTCATGGTGGAATTGGTATAGAGTGGTTACTGAAGCCCAGAAAGATTTCTTAGGGCACACAAGGCCAGCTCACAGCATAAACCTGGAGGAACACTGAACAGTGACATACACTACCTGCCTTCTTCTCATTCGCCGCCTCAATTCAAGTCTTCCCAACAACATCCACTTAATTTTCCAAGTCAGAAATCTCAGAACTACTCTTGATTTTTCCCTCTCCTAAACCACACATACAAAAAGTCAACACATCTAACAGCTAAGTCCAATGTTCTGTTTTGTAGTAAAATTATTAAATAAGTGGTTCTTCATAGAAAAATTGACAAGCAGATGAAAGGAAAAAGGGGGAAAATCACTCTTGATCCCACTGTTAGTATTTACTAGTATTTTTTCATTAAATTTTCTATCAATTCTAAATACAACTTTGAATCCAGATTATTTTCACTTATATATATATATTCAGATCCTTTTCCATTTTATTATAAGATATTGCATATTGTTCCCTGTGCTATAGAGTAAATCCTTGTTGTTTATTTTATATATAGTAGCATATATCTGTTAATCTCATACTCCTAATTTGTCCCTTCCCTCTTTCCCCTTTGATAATCATAAATTTGTTTGCTATATCTGTGAGTCAGTTTCTGCTTTGTAAACAAATTCATTTGTATTATGTTTTAGATTCCACATATAAATGAAACCATAAAATATTTGGCTTTGTCTGACTGACTTAGTATCCAGGTTTGTTTGTTTGTTTTCCCCCAAATCTATTGTTGACTCTCTTGCTCTCCCCATTTACTGCAACTTTATTTCAGACCTTTTCTCACTTCAAAATATTTCCCATCCTTAGACACAGGGGTGACTGAAGAAAGCAAGAGCCCTACTCTCATACAACCTGAAAGCAATATCAGTCAGTCTTTTCCCTTCTTTAACAGAAGTCTCATATAGTTCATTGGAGAAGGCAGTAGCACCCCACTCCAGTACTCTTGCCTGGAAAATCCTATGGACGGAGAAGCCTGTTGGGCTGCAGTCCATGGGGTCGTGAAGAGTCGGATACGACTGAGGGACTTCACTTTGAATTTCACTTCCATGCATTGGAGAAGGAAATGGCAACCCACTCCAGTGTTCTTGCCTGGAGAATCCCAGGGACGGGGGAGCCTGATGGACTGCCGTCGATGGGGTCGCACAGAGTCGGACACGACTGAAGCGACTTAGCAGCAGCAGCAGCATATAATTCATATCCTTCTGTGGCTTACTTTTCCATCTTAACATTGTGTCTTGAAGATCATCCTATGTTAATTCCTCACTCTTTCTTATCAATACATTATTTCCTTGTATCCTTGCATCATAATGTAACCAACCCATGTTGATGGGCCTTTAAGGTGTTACCAGTCTTTACTACTGCAAATAATACTATAATAAACAACCTGGTACATGTGTCATTTCACACGTGTGTGAACAGAGCTATAGGATAGAAACCTGGGAGTTGGCTTGGGTAGACTTGCCAGACTGCCGGCCATACAGGTTTACCAAGTAACATTTCCTCGGCAGCCTGTCAGAGGGCCAGTTTCCCCACCACCTTAAAAGCTCTCCTTATTCTCCTCTGAAACCCATTTCGTGGCTCTGGGAAATCCCATAGCAGAGAGAACTGAAGGAGATGGGAAGGGAAAGGGCAAGCTTTCTTTCTCCCTCAGGCCACCAAGGAACTCTTCTTCATGGAGGTCTGGGCTGATTTTTAAGGTTCCTTTATTCCTTAAAGAAAGAAAATGCTACAGCGCTACTATGTAGGGGCTCTTTGAGGGGACGGATTTCTCTCCTGTGTTTCCATCTAAGCCAACCACTTAAAAAGATAAGGGGCACTGTTCAGGGTTGTTGGAGCAGTAGGGGAACACATGGCTGATCAGCAATCAAATGGCCACTCAGGAGAGCAATCTGTGTGCTCTCCCCACCGAGCAGCCAGTTTCAACTGGAACCTAGGCAGAGCCCATTTGCCAGCTTCTTTGTGCCGTGGCTCTGCTCCCCGTCTTAGAGGCTGGGGCAGGTTAGGAGAGAGCGCCCATGTTGTACGACAGGATATCTGAGCCGCCCTTTATGCCTACCTATTTCTTTCCCTGTTTTCACCCTTTTGTGTGTTTTTAATGGGGATAAGTGTGAGATGTACTGGAGTGCAATCACATTGTGGTCTTAAAAGGATCTCTGATGACAGAAAATATGTCAATTTATTATTTCCCTCGGGACAGAGGGAAAAAGTACAAAGGTTCAATGGATGATGAAGATAATACTTGTGCACTGTATAGCATTTTCCAACAAAAGATTTTAAGGTGATTTTCCTTCAAAAAATATATATATTTTAGTCCCATTTTGTAGGTGGGGAGACGAGAAGATTTCGTAGTGACTGAAACGTCCTAGTGGTGGGACCCTGCCTAGAGTCAGCATCTCTATGATCCTTTCTGGGCTCTTTTCACTCCCTCTAGTGGAATTTGGTTCTTCACATCAGAGTTTCGTACAGCAAATAGCAAGCACTGTGCTATTGTGCGTGATCTTTTGGGTACCAGGGCCAGTTTCATCAAATCTCCAACCCAGTGGCTCTGTCTGTGATCAGAACCTTCTCCTGTACCTACAGCTCCATTTTCCTTAAATAACAATTAGCCCAGCAGATCCTAGGCTGCTCTCAAATGCAGGCAGCATTGTGGTGAGGCTCAAGCAAGGAGGTAGCGGCTTGTTATTTGTCACGCAGGGTCATTCATAATGAATCAACAAAGCATTGACAATAGTTTTCTTGTAAACTGAACAAACCTTATAAATGGTGTGTGGTCTCCCCTCCCCATGAATTAGTTCCTTTGTCCTGAAATGTGTGGTTAGCACAGATACTCATTCTGCTCTGCTGGGAGAGTGCCGGGAGTCTAGGGAGGCACCCGGAATGTGCAAGCCAAGTCGACATTTTATCTTTTGGTTTTCTGTATCAGAACTGAAAATATCTCATGTGTACCTTGAAAAGTCAGAGAAAAACCTAGGTGGAAAGCATAGAAAACTTTCTGGACTGAGTGATCAATTTTAGGACATGAACGTGATGGCTACTTCCTCTCTTATGTGTACAAGGATGAAAGGAAATTAAGACTGTAGAAACAGTTTTTTAAGCGCTTTGTATGGCTGCTTGAAATTCATTGTATGATTGCTTGTTTTTAAAAACCTAAATAAGGAGGCCGAAGGTACTTAGAAGGACACTAATTGCTTTAAGCTTTTCCTCCTCAGTGTATGCTATTCTCTGCTGTTATATAATCTTGGATACTGAGCAACTGAATGAAAGAAGCAGTGTCTTACTTAAAGTAAATAGACAAACATTTGCTGCTGGCATCTTCTTTGGCTCCTGGGATAGGGGTGAGAGGGTATATTTTGTAGTTAAAGTTACCATGACTTAGAGTTCATAATATCAATCTTATTATCAAAAAACTAAAACAAAATTTTACAGAATTGAAAAGAGCAAATTTATGTGGAAGGAGGTTTTTAAAATCTTGAAATGTTCAAGTATTGCTGCTTGTCTTTGTAAAAGGCAAATTATGATGGCATAATTTCTGATGTGTTGTTACCAGATAGTGTGTTGGAATGTATATTAGATCAAATTGATAGACTGCCACATGAAAGAACTGGAATATTCAAACGATTTCACATATAAAATTATTTACAGAATTATACCACATTAATAGCATTTATTTCATGTCAGATATAATTTTACTTAATGGTAAATTTTTATTAAGGCCTATGAACGTGTTTTTACCTCTTTAAAAGAATTGCCAAAATCACTGCTCACACATGAAAACAAGTCAATGATTAAGATCACATAAACCCATGTAATATGTATATTCAATCCAGAGTTGTTTTAGGGTCATTAGAGCCATAGAGTTTTCAAATAAATTATTTGAATATAAAAGTAGATTATGTATTTCCCCTGTGGCTGGCCAAATGTCTTTTCAACAAAGGGTAAAATAAGAAGGCTATTTTTTTGTGTAAAAGAGTGATCTTTTTAGTCATGCTTGGCTGCCTTTTTCAGGACTGTCTCCATTTATAATGAGATATTCTTGAACTCATTTGAACCAGAAAGTTTAGTAAATTTGTGACACATTTTTACATGAAATATCATGATTTGTTTAAAATGATCAGGGTAGAGCAGAGGGAGAATAGATTAATGGTTGTTTTGATTTCTAGATTATAATTTTGAGCTGACATTTAAATTGGACAAAATCTAGAATATTGAAAACGTATATGTATTTACTTTATTTCAAACTTCTTGGCAGTTCTCATTTCATCTTATTGCCTGCTGAAAGGTATACTTGCCATTCGGATCTCAGTTAAATCTCAGTTGAAGCTGTCATAAGGACTATCATAACAATAGTTTTTATAGTAGTATTTTTCAGGGTTCCTGACATTGAAAGGTGGTGATGGCCCTTCCAAAATATTGAAGAAAAGTGTTTTTCTATAATTTCATGGCTCTGATTTATAGCAGATTTGACTTATATGCAAATTTATAAATATTGCGCTTTTCCTTTTCTTTATAAACATAGTAAAAAAAAATCCTGAAAATGAAAACATACACACACCAGAGATGAAAGGGATTTTTGGAAAACTGAAAGTAAACTTTGACATGTTCATTAACATATGAAAACACATTTATGTTATTCTCTTATATTTTAACTTTCTCTACATTTAATTATTTTCCCTCACATACCTGAAGGTCATTGAAAAACTCTTAGTTATATATATTTTGCAATTTCAAGCAGAAAAATCAGTTAATAGACCTTAACCTGGTATCAGAAATCAGTTCTATATTGTACTCATTCCCAATCTTATTTCTTTAATTGTGCTTTGAAATGGACCCATTGCTTGTTTTACATTTGTGTTTCTCTCAAACCCCCTATTTTCTCTATAACTATTCTACAACAAATGCCATTTTTTTCTAATCTTTTGCCTTTCCCTGATTTTTACAGCAAACGATGTGTCATATCTCTCCTGAAATTGGCCATTCTTTTCAGAAAAGATTTTTTTTTGGCCTGTGGTGTTATACTGAAAAAGTCACCCAGCTAAAATGAGTTACTTCATTTCCAAATAAAAACAATGGTGTTTTCATGCCTGCACTTATTATTATTCTGAGAATGTACTAATTTGTTACATCCAAGATGACGGTTCGTTGGGTCTGTGAAAAGGGCAGTGTGCCAACTATAGCAGGGAAGTAAAAGGCCTTCTTTCATGGGAAGTAGTGGGACAGAAAGTAGCCCGCAGTTCAGTGGGTATCAGAAGGCACGCTGCCAGAGGAGTCATCCCAGTGTCAGGGTTTCCTGTGCTGGGTTCTGAATCAAGCAAAAACTATGATTTCACTTAATGTCAGCCCGGGCAGCCAAATTTTCAAACCCACTATTGCTCTAAGGAGCAACTGATGAATGTTTTATCCCTGCAGGCACTGGCTGATGTGGCACAAGGGTTTTGAGTGTGTGCAGTGCATTATTACTTTTGGCATTAAGCTTAGATAATTGTCTACTTACCCTGAGCCGGTAATAGCAAAATACAAGTGGAGGCTACTCTTATAAAGTAAAACTACAAAATACATTTATCTGTATTATGATGAATTTTTTTTATTCCTTCCTCCCCTCTATTAAATTTAAATGATAATGAAGTTTGATTCTATACCTTTATTTGGCTCTAAACCAGGGTGGTCTCATAATTTTGCTTTACATGCATGACATTGCTTAAGGTCATTAGCTGTAAATCGTAGTATAAAAAGGCTGAAAATATATTCAGTACTTTGTAGTTTCCGAATACACATTTAAGAGCTGCTATGAAAAGTCGAGACCTACATGGCAGATTTTCTGGCACTGAATGGTCAATTTAGTGATGTAGATTAGTGAATCCACACAGTAAGTGGAGAGAAACGATAATAATGCTTTGATATGTCCCTCTGTTGAAGCATATCCTAGCTGATCTATTTTCTGTTGTAATATTTTTCCTTGTCCTGTGGCAAAATTCTCTTTTCCTTATTTTTAAAATTATAACCCAGATAAAATGATCAGTTTTTAAAATTATTTTCATCTGCTTTGGGACCACTGAAATAATAAATGAAAGGCATTTGGATGAATGAATTTTATTTTACTGGAGTAAAAAACTTCCCTTTGAGAATGTTTGGTTTTTGTTCAACATGTATTTGTTTTCTTTTCATATAAAGTTTTAATTCATGGTCGTTTTTATTTTAAAGGTAAGTGTTCTTTAACATTTAAACAACTCTTTTAGTAATAATGATGATGACGATGATATTTTATCTAAATCTTGAAACAGGTCTTGCTTAAAATATGACTGACCTTAACATGGTGCTTTAGTCTTATTTCATTTTTTGTAACTGTTCATGTTCCTGGAAAATGACAATGAGTTCTACGTTTTGTAATTTTTCTTAGGTTACAAATTTGATTTTCTTGACAACTTCAAAATTAAGGGCATAAGCATTATTATTTTTCATTTCAAATGGAAACTAGCTGAATTTACAATAAAGGCAACTGAAAATTGGGATTGTTTAAAAATTAAAACAAAAATACACCGTTGTAACAGATTTTAAATGAAGTAGATTATCAAGTGGACTGCTAATTTTGCCTTTCCAAAATGTTGGATATTTAACCCTCAGAATAATTAAATATTTGTAATAAAGCAGTTAATTCAAGCAGTTTATTGCTGTAATTTGCAAAAGTACATTGAGCTGCTTTCTTTTCAGCTCATTGATGGAGGAACAAACATTTCTTTAATAAGACTACAGCACATTCTAATTTTGTTGCAAAAGCTTAGATAAGGATCAGGCCCCCTCTGAATCACTGCATTGACCTATGACATTGAAAGTGCTGAAGCTCTTTGGCAAAAGAAGAGTTAGACAGTCATTATTATGCACAGGACTTTCCAGTTCTAAAGGGGCTCTGTGCTTTCTCTCAGATAGACTTTGTTTGTTGGAAATGAGAACTGTATTTTGGCAGCAAAGGACCAGAACTGAAGCTACTCTGCAGGCAGACTCATTATGACATAATCCTTCATTAATCCTCATTCTCTATTAATAGATCATGCAGCAGTTTTGCCTTAGTTGATCATCTTTATCAAGGAGCTATGAAAAAGCATTACTGGTGAAATGCCCACCTCTGGTTTTAAGGCTGCTGGTTTATATTCATCTTTATTAGCTGCAAAGATTAATGGTGAAAATAATCTCTTGGACTTTGCTTAGTATACAAATGACATATGAGCACCTAAAAATTCTAAAGTAACTGGATCTTGGTGTTTGGGTGGGAGAGGAGTTGGTAAAACTTACCTGGGAAGAAAATATACCATTTAACAATTTAAAAAGAAAGGTTTATCAGGCTGAAATTTTCTCTGGAGAGATGAAGGGGTTCTAGTTGTAGAAGTGTGGAAATAGTGGCTGAACAGTCCAAGTTCCCATAGTGCTTCAGAAAATTAGTGATCATAAAACATAAATCTGTTACTGTGTAGTTTGGAACAATCTTGAGAAGCTGAACTTTTCAAAATGAGTGGGTAGGGGCACATTTCCCTTAGAAATATGTATGTGTGCTTGTTTTCATCCAAATTATCTGCCCCAAAGATGATAGCTGTAGCATTCTGTTAGATTTTCATGTTACCCTAATGCATTTTGGAACCCATGTAAAAATGTAGAAACAATAAATAATAAATGTGCTTTGCTGGTGTGTTTTGTCATCTTTTAAACTGAATTCTGTAACACTCTTGGGGTCACTGCTGAGCCAGAAGTTCCCACAGCAAGTCTGCTCCTCGGCACAGCCTGAAATTCCCCAAGTCCCATGACCTCCTACTTGCCCTGACTCTACGCACCAAGACTTTGATGTACATTTGTTGATAGACCCAAAACCTTATCAGAAGGTATAATTTAGGAGCAATAGGAGGAGATTCTAATGATATTTCTTTCATCTTAAGTCCACAGAGTGTGAATATTACAAAATAAAATACTATCAATGGGGAGATTATTTGGCTGAGAGTATGAACATTTTCCTAGAGGAATATACTGGAAAACCTTTTTCTGTGGTTGACAGGTGATTGTTCTGGTAGGTATGTACTCATAGTGTTGAATCATTAATGGAGATTGTGCCTCTTTGGAACTGGCGACAGCCCTACATTGATCCCTGATAGTAATGCCACTAATTCTTAAAATATTAGAAAATATGCAGGCTGCAACAAAACTGTGGGGATGTATTTTTATATTGTCTTGCACATATCTGTGAATTGAAAAAACCTCAAGGAAAGTAATGAAGTTGTCGCTAAGCACCCAATTGTAATGGTTTAATTTGGGTTCTATCCAGGCCTTCTCATCTCTTACTGTTTTTATTTATATTCTATAGTAAGAGAATTAAGGTTTACTGAACAGCTCTTATAAATGTACCACCTCCCTGGGCACTGTACATAAGTTATCAAAATAAATTTTAGAGTTAATAGTCTAAGCCAACTGAGGGAGAATTATTGCAGAACTGCATTTTCTAGGCTCTTGACATTTAAACTGTGTTGGAACCTGGGTTGACACCATGGTCAGGGGACAGTCCAATCAAAGCCTGAGAGATCAAAATATGACTGGCACTTGAGATCTAGTGGCTGTCTTTCTTCACAAGAAGTGGCTGGTGGTGGATGGAAAGGCAATATAGACTCTAAGTAGAGAATATTCAGCCCTCAAATGGGTATCTTTACAATAGCAAATAAGAAGCTGCTAAATAAGAACTTAGAAATTACCATGACCAAGCTAGGACCTGCAAACCTGAAAAATCAGTCAGTCTCCCCATGGTGGACAACTTCTTAGAAATGTTTGACCATATCTTCATCGACTTGATTTAATCTGAGGCTTTGCTTGGGGGCTTCCCTGGTGGCTCAGATGGTAAAGAATCCGCCTGCAATGTGGGAGACCCAGATTCAATTCTTGGGTTGGGACAATCCCCTGGAGAAGGGCATGGAAGCCCACTCCAATATTCTTGCCTGAAGAATCTCATGGTCAGAGGAGCCTGGCAGGCCACAGTCCCTGAGGTCGCAAAGAGTCAGACACAACTGAGTGACTAAGCACAGCACAGCAGAGGCTTTACTTCGCAGTAATAGCATGGCATTTAGTTAGTTTCTATTTAAGGAGATTCAACACAGCAAAAGCATTGTTGCATATAAAAAAATAAGGACCAGACAACGTATAAGAAATGTATTTAACATTAAAACACAGATCATAGCAACTGGGTCTTGGGTTTTCTTGCTGAGTTTTCTGGTGTTTGGATATTAAAGAGCCTCAGAGTTTCCCATAAAACCATTGCAAATTGCTCCTGGACAGAACTCATCCTCCCCTATGTTATTCTCCTATTGTTGTGGTAATAAATTAACCACAAATTTAGTGGCTTAAAACAACCCACATTTATTATCTTACAGTTATGGAAGTCAGATGTCTAAAATGAGTCCACAACACTGCATTCTTTTTGGAGACTCAGGAGAGAATCTATTTCCTTGACTGTTCAGCTTTCAAAGGCCTCATACATCCTTGGGCTTGTGGCCCCTTGTCTCCATCTTCAAAGGCAGCAAAAAAGCATAGTATGTTCACCTTCCCTTCTTTCTATCTCTTTCCTTCTGGGGTCACATACCATTCTGACTCCTTCTGCCTCCCTCTCATAAAACCCCTGTAGTGACATCTCAGGCCCACCTGGACAAACCAGGATAAACTCCCCATCTCAAGATCTTTACCCTGATCACCTCTGCAGAGTTTCTTTGCCATTCCAGGTAACATTCACAGGTTCCAGAGACTAAGGTGTGAACATCTCCAAGGACCATTTTTCAGCCTAACATATCCCCTAACCCTCAGAAAAGAATAGGGCTTGTTTTCTTTTTCTTCAGGCATGAAATGGTGCTGAGATCAGCAGTTCCCCACCTTGGCTGGGGATTTTTTTAACCCTAATGCCTGCAATGTACCCCAGATCGATTACATCAAATCTGTGGGGGTGGCACACAAGGCATAGGGCATTTTATGCTCCCCAGATGATTCCAAAGTGCAGCCAAGGTTGAGAGCTAATCATTAAGAATGTTTCCTTTCCTTTTTGAAGGCTGTTTTGGGGCATGACCTGGATATATGAGAGTGCCTCAACTTTACCAAACTAATTTCAAATTTTGTTAAGAGGTACATGAAAATGTCTAGAAGAATGTATATTTTTGTTCATTCTTATTGAAGTATAGTTGATTTACAGTGTTTCAGGTGTACAGCAAAGTGATTCAGTTAGACATGATATATACACATATATGAGGAAGGCAGTGGCACCCCACTCCAGTACTCTTGCCTGGAAAATCCCATGGATGGAGGAGCCTGGTAGGCTGCAATCCATGGAGTCACTAGGAGTCAGACATGACTGAGTGACTTCACTTTCACTTTTCACTTTCATGCATTAGAGAAGGAAATGGCAACCCACTCTAGTATTCTTGCCTAGAGGATCCCAGGGACAGGCGAACCTGGTGGGCTGCCGTCTATGGGGTTGCACAGAGTTGGACTCGACTGAAGCGACTCAGCAGCAGTAGGAGCATACACATATATACACACACATCAGTTATGGTTTTCTCTGGATATACACCCAGGAGTGAAAATGCTAGATCATCAGTTCTGTTCAGTCGCCAGTCATGTCTGACTCTTTGTGACCCAATGAATCGCAACACGCCATGCCTCCCTGTTCATCACCATCTCCCAGAGTTCACTCAGACTCACGCCCATCGAGTCCGTGATGCCATCCAGCCATCTCATCCTGTCGTCCCCTTCTCCTCCTGCCCCCAATCCCTCCCAGCATCAGAGTCTTTTCCAGTGAGTCAACTCTTCTCATGAGGTGGCCAAAGTACTGGAGTTTCAGCTTTAGCATCATTCCTTCCAAAGAAATCCCAGGGCTGATCTCCTTCAGAACAGACTGCTTGGATCTCCTGGCAGTCCAAGAAACTCTCAAGAGTCTTCTCCAACACCACAATTCAAAAGCATCAATTCTTCGGCACTCAGCCTTCTTCACAGTCCAACTCTCACATCCATACATGACTACTGGAAAAACCATAGTCTTGACTAGAAGGACCTTAGTCGGCAAAGTAATGTCTCTGCTTTTGAATATACTATCTAGGTTGGTCATAACTTTTCTTCCAAAGACTAAGCGTCTTTTAATTTCATGGCTGCAGTCACCATCTGCAGTGATTTTGGTGCCCCCAAAAATAAAGTCTGACACTGTTTCCACTGTTTCCCCATCTATTTCCCATGAAGTGATGGGACCAGATGCCATGATCTTTGTTTTCTGAATGTTGAGCTTAAGCCAACTTTTTCACTCTTCTCTTTCACTGTCATCAAAAGGCTGTTTAGTTCTTCTTCACTTTCTGCCATAAGGGTGGTGTCATCTGCATATCTGAGGTGATTGATATTTCTCCCAGCAATCTTGATTCCAGCTTGTGTTTCTTCCAGCCCAGTGTTTCTCATGATGTACTCTGCATATAAATTAAATAAGCAGGGTGACAATATACAACTAGATCATATGGTAGCTCTATTTTTAGTTTTTTAAGGAACCTCCATCCTGTTCTCCATAGTGGCTGTACTAATTTACATTCCTACCAACAGTGTAGGAGAGTTCTTTTTCTCCACATCCTCTTCAGTATTTATTACTTATGGACTTTTTGATGATGGTCATTCTGACTGGTATGAGGTGGTAGCTCATTGTAGTTCTGATTTGAGAATGCATATTTTAATGGTTCAGAATTTGTTAGATTTGTCTTAGGATGCTATAGTCAAGAGAGTGGGATGAAGACAATCTATTCTGTAATTACCAAGTTCAAGCAATAATGATTTAAACTATATAAACCTACAGATAAATCTTCTGTGCTGAATATATAAGTTGAGCACTTTTAAAAAATAATTTTTCCCTTAATAGTATGAATTCAAAGCAATCTCTTCCATGATGTTATGAACTGTAAATCAATGATACTGAATGTAACCCAACATTCTGAAATTGAAATTGACTTAACAGTGAGTTATATGGCTTCAAATATGAAATAATTCCTTCCTTTTCATGATTACACTGTATTTCTTCACTTAAAGTCTACCCTTCTACATGGCTAGAAGGCTTGGTGATTTAGAAGGGTTTATGTTGGTTGACATTTGAATAATTGATTAACTGTCACTGAATCATCAAGACCTTTAAGTCATCACATAATTTTGACTCTTCCAGTGTGAAAATATATATTATATTATATCTCTAGATAATTACTACTAAAAAAAAGAGACAAAGGAGTTGAGATATTTTCCCCCTTGACTATTTGAATTGTCTGTGGGCTTTACTGGTCAATTCTGTTTCCTAGGATCAGAAAAGGTCAGCTCTGTATTGAGCTCCATTGAGAAGGGTTTAGGAGACCATTACAAGATGCCATTAACATAAAATGCTCTTTTGGTATTTATGCTTTGATGCTACAAGGACAAGGAATACAGTGGCTACATTTTTTTGAATTAGGACATAACGTCTAAGAAGCTAAATTTGCCCTATTTCCACATAGAAGAGGAAGTGTGAAAAATGTTGCATCCACACTAAATGATGGGAGATTGCTCAGGACATTTTCATATATCATGGGGGCAAATAAATAAAACATTTAAAATCAAACTGATTATTTTCAAAAGTAAGTTTGGTTGTAGGTAATTTATTAGATTCTTATTAGTAATTTAAATAATGGGAACTATTCATTAAGAATAAGTGAATACTAATATAATAAATAGTATTGTGTAATATATCAATTTGTTCAATTACATATGAGAAAGGAATGTGTTCCATTAGCATTTTTGACAAACACTAAAAGCACACAAAAATCCTACAATGAAGGTACTGTATCAATGCATATGTAATCAATAATAGCTACTACTTAATACACTTTATTTAAATTTATTTAATATACTTTAAATAAATTAGCTCATTTAATAGTCACAGTAACATATAAATGCAAATGCCCCATTTTACAGATGAGAAAACTGAGAACTAGAGAAGTTTAGTAACTCCATCAAAATCATACAACTAGTAAGTGGTAGAACCAGCAGGCACACCTAAATGTGAGTCTCAACTTTCCTGACCACTTCAGTCCCAGAGAGTGAAGGCTTTAACTAACTTTGAAATGATCTGAATTCACAGTTGTTAAGTACTGTAATCTGAGATCAAGAGATAAGAATAAACACAGGCCAAAGCTTTGTAGCCAGGTTGGTTTTCAGGGCATGATGAGATTAGAATGAGAATTTTATGACAAAGAAGAGGTCTCCAGGAAGCTTGATTTTTCATTTGGAATTGTGTCATATGCATGTTTAAACTATCCTCAAGATGATATTGATTCCTCTATCTGTGTGTGTTTCACTTTGAAAATCCTGATCCTTTAGACGTAAATTAATTTGCCTCATTTTATTTTAACCTATATATAAAATATCTAGTTTTATTTTTATGAATCAGTGTTTCTTAACCCAGTCCTTAAATCACAAAGATTAAAATTACCTGCTTGTTAAAAATATACTTCCTGGATCTCATTTTAGATCATCTGATTCACAGTCTCTAAGGTCGGGGCTTGGAGAAGATGTTGTTTGTTCTATAAATTAATCAGGTGATTTGTTGTAGAAATTAGTTTCACTTGCCCAAAATTTAGATTCTAAAATCAATGCTCATTATAGTGATTTAGATACAGTGCAAAGCTTCCGAGAAGGACAAAGCTAATAATATACTTCATATACTATTTTCCCTATCTTCATTTCCTCATGTTAACTTCTTCCTTCCTTTTTCTTTATTCATCGAACACTAGCTGATGCTCCCACAAGGTGTGGCCACTCAGCTAGCCTGGATGCATGACTATTGTCACAGTTTGGGAGATTTCACTGTCCCTGCTCTTGCATATTAGATAATTCCTGCTCTAAAGAAACCTGTTCGATATTGTTAAGTCCACCATTTTTCAGTCATATTTACCCACATATGTATCTTTTCTTCAAAGAGTATCTGTTATCCTGGAGAGCAACTTTAGAAAAAGGAGATTTGACAATGATATTTTAAAGCATACTAACATATAATCAATAATTGGCACGATTTGCTGGTAGTGCATTTATTGCCTTTTTAAAATAACTATTGCCAGGATAAAAGACTTCTGGTAGATTACCCATGCCCTGAAGTTTCTCTTGGAAGACTTGACCTGTACTAAAGGAAATAGAGGCAATCCTAAGCGTTCTTGATTATACCAGACTTCAGCTAAGAATCCTAATATATATTTCTACTCCTTTTTAGAAAAGTGCAAACTCAACCAATTCACCTATTTTGTTATAAATTTGGGTAAATGATTTAGTATTATCATCTTGGTCTCCGACTGTTAATTTTCAATTTGTCTTTACTTGTTTTTAGATGATTAAAGCAACACGTATATTTTTAAAACACACAAATAAAACAGAAGCATATAAAGTACACAGTAAGACCAAAAATGACTTCCCATTCCTATTATGTCAGTCTCATTCCCTAGGCAGGCTTCTGCATCTCTTTCTGTTTCTTCCTATATTGTGTTTACACACATACACATGCAATGTATGAGGAAATAAGTGTGTATAGTATACAGTCCTGGAATTCTCTTGCTTTTCTATGATCCAACATATGTTGGCAATTTGATCTCTGGTTCCTCTACCTTTTCTAAATGCAGCTTGAACATCTGGAAGTTCACTTCACATACTATTGAAGCCTGGCTTGGAGAATTTTGAGCATTATTTTGCTAGTGTGTGAGATGAGATGAGTGCAATTGTGTGGTAGTTTGAACATTTTTTGGCATTGCCCTTCTTTGGGTTTGGAATGAAAACCGACCTTTTCCAGTCCTTGTGGCCACTGCTGAGTCTTCCAAATTTGCTGGCATACTGAGTGCAGCACTTTCACAGCAGTATCTTTTAGGATTTGAAATAGCTCAACTGGAATTCCATCGCCTCTACTAGCTTTGCTCGTAGTGATGCTTCCTAAGGCCCACTTGGCTTTGCATTCCAGGATGTCTGCCTCTTGATGAGTGATCACACTATCATGGTTATCTGGGTCATGAAGATCTTTTTGTATAGCTCTTCTGTGTATTCTTGCCACCTCTTCTTAATATCTTCTGCTTCTGTTAGGTCTATACCATTTCTGTCCTTTATTGAGCCCATCTTTGCATGAAATGTTCCCTGGGTATCTCTAATTTTCTTGACGTGATCTCTAGTCTTTCCTATTCTATTGTTTTATTCTATTTCTTTGCACTGATCAGTGATATTTCTTATCTCTCCTTGTTATTCTTTGGAACTCTGCATTCAGATGGGTATATCTTTCCTTTTCTCCTTTGCTTTTCACTTCTCTTCTTTTCTCATCTATTTATAAGGCCTCCTCAGACAGCCATTTTGCATTTCTTTTTCTTGGGGATAGTCTTAATCATTGCCTCCTATACAATGTCACAAACCTCCATCCATAGTTCTTCAGGCACTCTCTATCAGATCTAATCCCTGTTTGCTCAGAATCTATTTGTCACTTCCACTATAAAATTGTAAGGGATTTGATTTAGGTCATACTTGAATGGTCTAGTGGTTTTCCCTACTTTTTTCAATTTAAGTCTGAACTTGGCAACAAGGAGTTCATCATCTGATCCACAGTCAGCTCCTGGGTTATTTTTGCTGACTGTATAGAGCTTCTCCATCTTTGGTTGCAAATAATATAATCAATCCAATTTCAGTATTGACCATCTGGTGATGTCCATGTGTAGAGTCTTCCTTTGTGTTGTTGGAAGAGGGTGTTTGCTGTGACCAGTGCGTTCTCTTGGCAAAACTCTGTTAGCTTTTGCCCTGCTTCACTTTGTACTCCAAGGCCAAATTTGGAGTTACTCCAGGTGTCTCTTGACTTACTACATTTGCATTCCAGTTCCCTATGATGAAAAGGGCATCTTTTTTTGGTGTTAGTTGTAGAAGGTCTGGAGAAGGCAATGGCAACCCACTCCAGTACTCTTGCCTGGAAAATCCCATGGATGGAGGAGCCTCGTAGGCTTCAGTCCATGGAGTCGCGAAGAGTCGGACACGACTGAGTGACTTCACTTTCACTTTTCACTTTGATGCATTGGAGAAAGAAATGGCAACCCACTCCAGAGTTCTTGCCTGAAGAATCCCAGGGACAGCAGAGCCTGGTGGGCTGCCGTCTATGGGGGTTGCACAAAGTCAAACACGACTGAAGTGCCTTAGCAGCAGCAGCAACAGCTAGAAGGTCTTGTAGGTCTTCATAGAACCATTCAACTTCAGCTTCTTCAGCATTAGTGGTTGGGGCATAGACTTTTATTACTGTAATATTGAATAGTTTGCCTTAGAAATGAACAGAGATCATTCTGTCATTTTTGAGATTGTACCCAAATATTGCATTTTGGGCTCTCTTGTTGACCGTGAGGGCTACTCCATTTTTTCTAAGGGATTCTTGCCCACAGTAGTAGACATAATGGTCATTTAAATTAAATTCATCCATTACAGTCCATTTTAATTCACTGATTCCTAAAATTTCGATGTTCACCCTTGCCATCTCCTGTATGACATCTCTAATTTACCTTGATTCATGGACCTAACATTCCAGGTTCCTATGCAATATTGCTCTTTACAGCATTGGACTTTACTTCTATCACCAGTCACATCCACAACTGGGCATTGTTTTCAAGTTGGTTCTATCTCTCCATTCTTTCTGGAGTTATTTCTATACTCTTCTCCAGTAGCATATTGGGCACCTACCAACCTGGGGAGTTCATCTTTCAGTGTCCTATCTTTTTGCCTTTTCATACTGTTCAGGGGTTCTCAAGGCAAGAATACTGAGCTGGTTTGCCATCCCCTTCTCCAGTGGACCACGTTTTGTCAGAACTCTCCACAATGACCCATCTGTCTTGGGTGGCCCTACATGGCATGGGTCATAGTTTCATTGAGTTAGACAAGGCTGTGGTCCATGTGATCAGATTGGTTAGTTTTCTGTGATTGTGGTTTTCCCTCTATCTTCCCTCTGATGGATAAGGATAAGAGACTTGCAGAAGCTTCCTGATGGGAGAGACTGACTTTGGGGGAAACTGTGTCTTATTCTTATGGGCAGGGCCATGCTCAGTAAACCTTTAATCCAATTTTCTGTTGATGAGTGGGGCTGAGTTCCCTCCCTGTTGTTTGACCTGAGACCAAACTATGGTGGAGGTAATGAAGATAGTGGCCACCTCCTTCAAAAGGTCCCATGCACACACTATTGCACTCAGTGTCCCCGACCCTGCAGCAGGCCACTGCTGACCCACACCTCCACCAGAGACTCTTGGACACTCACAAGCAAGTCTGGGTCAGTCACCTGTGGGGTCACTGCACCTTTCTCCTGGGTCCTGGTGCACACAATATTTTGTTTGTGCCCCGAGTCTGTTTATCAGTCCTGTGTAAGTTCTGTAATCAAATCCCACTGGCCTCCAAAGTCAGATTTTCTGGGGGTTCTCAGTCTGTTTGCCAGATCCCCAGGTTGGGACATCTGTTGTGGTTTCTAGAAATTTCTTAACAGTGCAAGAATTTCTTTGGTATAATTGATCTGCAGTTTGTGGGTCGTAGAAAAAGCAAGAATTCTAGAAAAACATCTACTTCTGTTTTATTGATTATGTCAAAGTCTTTGTGCAGATCACAATAAGCTGTGGAAAATTCTTAAAGAGATGGGAATACCAGACCACCTTACCTAACTCCTGAGAAATCTGTATGCAGGTCAAGAAGCAACAGTTAGAACTGGACATGGAACAGCAGACTGGTTCCAAATTGAAAAAGCAGTAGGTCAAGGTTATATATGATCACCCTGCTTATTTAACTTATATGCAGAGTACATCATGTGAAATTCTGGGCTGGATGAAGCACAAACTGGAATCAAGATTGCTGGGAGAAATATCAGTAACCTCTGATGTTCAGATAACACCACCCTTATGGCAGAAAGTGAAGAGGAACTGAAGAGCCTCTTGATGAAAGTGAAAGTGGAGAGTGAAAAAGTTGGCTTAATATTCAGCATTCAAAAAACTAAGATCATGGCATCCGGTCCCATCACTTCATGGAAGATAGATGGTGGAAACAGTGACAGACTTAATTTTCTTGGGCTCCAAAATCACTGCAGAGGTGACTGCAGCCATGAAATTAAAAACTCTTACTCCTTGGAAGAAAAGCTATGACAAACCAAGGCAGTATATTAAAAGCAGAGACATTACTTTGCCGACATAGGTCCATCTAGTCAAAGCTATGGTTTTTTCCCAGTAGTCATGTGTGGATGTGAGAGTTGTAGTATAAAGCTGAGTGCCAAAGAACTGATGCTTTTGAACAGTGGCACTGAAGAGGACTCTTCAAGTCCCTTGGACTGCAAGGAGATCAAACGAGTCCATCCTAATGGAAATCAGTCCTGAATATTCATTGTAAGGACTGATACTAAAGCTGAAACTCCAGTACTTTGGCCACCTGATGCAAAGAACTGACACATTTGAAAAGGCCCTGATGCTGGGAATGATTGAAGGCAGGAGGAGAAGGGAATGACAAAGGATGAGATGGTTGGATGGCATCACCGACTCAATAGACATGAGTTTGAGCAAGCTCTGATAATTGTGATGGACAGGGAAATCTGGCGTACTGCAGTTCGTGGGGGTGCAAAGAGTTAGACACAACTGAACTACTGAACTCAATATGCAACACTGGAATAGAAATAGGAGTCACCTAAGTATTCTTGCCTAAAAATTCTATGGACAGAGGAACCTAGCAGACTACAGACCATGTGATTTCAAGAGTTGGACATGACTGAGCATGTAGGTATGCACCATGTAATATATATAGTAAGTACCCTTTGTCCAAGGTAAGGAGCAGTGGCAGCGCTTTGCTGGAGCAGCTGTGAAGAGATACCCCATGTCGAAGGTAAGAGAAAAACAAGTAAGACGGTAGGTGTTGCAAGAGCACAGACACACTGAAACCATAAACACAGAAAACTAGTCAGTCTAATCACACTACGACCACAGCCTTGTCTAACTCAGTGAAACTAAACCATGCCCTGTGGGCCCACCCAAGACAGGTGGAAATGGTGGAGAGGTCTGACATAATGTGGCCCACTGGTGGAGGGAACGGCAAACCACTTCAGTATTCTTGCCTTGAGAACCCCATGAACAGTATGAAAAGGCAAAATGATAGGACACTGGAAGAGGAACTCCCCAGGTCAGTAGGTGCCCAATATGCTACTGGAGATCAGTAGAGAAATAACTCCAGAAAGAATGAAGGGATGGAGCCAAAGCAAAACCCGGTTGTGGATGTGACTGGTGATAGAAGCAAGGTCCGATGCTGTAAAGAGCAATATTGTAAGGAACCTGGAATGTCAGGTCCATGAATCAAGGCAAATTGGAAGTGGTCAAACAGGAGATGGCAAGAGTAAACGTTGACATTCTAGGAATCAGTGAACTAAAATGGACTGGAATGAGTGAATTTAACTCAGATGACCACTATATCTACTACTGCGGGCAGGAATCCCTCAGAAGAAATGGAATAGCCATCATGGTCAACAAAAGAGTCTGAAATGCAGTACTTGGATGCCATCTCAAAAATGACAGAATGATCTCTGTTCATTTCCAAGGCAAACCATTCACTATCACGGTAATCCAAGTCTATGCCCCAACCAGTAACACTGAAGAAGCTGAAGTTGAATGGTTCTATGAAGACTTACAAGATCTTTTAGAACTAACACCCAAAAAGATGTCCTTTTCATTATAGGGGACTGGAATGCAAAAGTAGGAAATCAAGAAACACCTGGAGTAACAGGCAAATTTGGCCTTGGAATGCAGAATGAAGCAGGGCAAAGACTAATAGAGTTTTGCCAAGAAAATGCACTGGTCATAGTGAACACCCTCTTCCAACAACACAAGAGAAGACTCTACACATGGACATCATCAGATGGTCAACACCGAAATCAGATTGATTATCTTCTTTGCAGCCAAAGATGGAGAAGCTCTATACAATCAGCAAAAACAGGACCAGGAGCTGACTGTGGCTCAGATCATGAACTCCTTATTGCCAAATTCAGACTGAAATTGAATAAAGTAGGGAAAACCGCTAGACCATTCAGGTATGACCTAAATCAAATCCTTTATGATTATACAGTGGAAGTGAGAAATAGATTTAAGGGACTAGACCTGATAGATAGAGTGCCTGATGAACTATGGACTGAGGTTCATGACATTATACAGGAGACAGGGATCCAGACCATCCCCATGGAAAAGAAATGCAAAAATGCAAAATGGCTGTCTGGGGAGGCCTTACAAATAGCTGTGAAAAGAAGAGAAGTGAAAAGCAAAAAGAAAAGGAAAGATACAAGCATCTGAATGCAGAGTTCCAGAGAATACCAAGAAGAGATAAGAAAGCCTTCTTCAGTGATCAGTGCAAAGAAATAGAATAAAACAACAGACTAGGAAAGACTAGAGATCTCTTCAGGAAAATTATAGACACCAAGGGAACATTTCATGCAATGATGGGCTCGATAAAGACAGAAACGGTATGGACCTAACAGAAGCAGAAGATATTAAGAAAAGGGGGCAAGAATACACAGAAGAACTATACAAACAAAAGATCTTCATGACCAAGATAATCACGATGGTGTGATCACTCACCTAGAGCCGGACATCCTGGAATGTGAAGTCAAGTGGGCCTTAGAAAGCATCACTACAAACAGTTAGTGGAGGTGATGGAATTCCAGTTGAGCTATTTCAAATCCTGAAAGATGATGCTGTGAAAGTGCTGCACTCAATATGCCAGCAAATTTGGAAAACTCAGCAGTGGCCACAGGACTGGAAAAGGTCAGTTTTCATTCCAATCCCAAAGAAAGCAACACCAAAGAATGCTCACTCTACTGCACAATTGCATTCACCTCACACTTTTGAGTAAAGTAATGCTCAAAATTCTCCAAGCCAGGCTTCAGCAATACATGAACTGTGAACTCTCAGATGTTCAAGCTGGTTTTAGAAAAGGCAGAGGAACCAGAGATCAAATTGCCAACATCTGCTGGATCATGGAAAAAGCAAGAGAGTTCCAGAAAAACATCTACTTCTGCTTTATTGACTATGCCAAAGCCTTTGACTGTGTGGATGACAATAAACTGTGGAAAATTCTGAAAGAGATGGGAATACCAGAACACCTGACCTGCCTCTTGAGAAACCTATATGACATGGAACAATAGACTGGTTCCAAATAGGAAAAGGAATCCATCAAGGCTGTATATTGTCACTCTGCTTATTTAACTTATATGCAGAGTACATCATGAGAAACACTGGACTGGAAGAAGCACAAGCTGGAAACAACATTGTTGGGAGAAATATCAATAACCTCAGATATGCAGATGACACCACCCTTATGGCAGAAAGTGAAGAGGAACTAAACAGCCTCTTGATGAAAGTGAAAGTGGAGAGTGAAAAAGTTGGCTTAAAGCTCAACATTCAGAAAGCGAAGATCATGGCATCTGGTCCCATCACTTCATGGGAAATAGATGGGGAGACAGTGGAAACAGTGTCAGACTTTATTTTGGGGGGCTCCCAAATCACTGCAGATGGTGACTCCAGCCATAGACGCTTACTCCTTGGAAGGAAAGATATGACCAACCTAGATAGTATATTCAAAAGCAGAGACATTACTTTGCCAACAAAGGTCTGTCTAGTCAAGGCTATGGTTTTTCCTCTGGTCATGTATGGATGTGAGAGTTGGACTGTGAAGAAGGCTGAAGAACTGATGCTTTTGAACTGTGGTGTTGGAGAAGACTCTTGAGAGTCCCTTGGACTGCAAGGAGATCCAACCAGTCCATTCTGAAGGAGATCAGTCCTGGGATTTCTTTGGAAGGAATGATGCTAAAGCTGAAACTCCAGTACTTTGGCCACCTCATGTGAAGAGTTGACTCATTGGAAAATACTCTAATGCTGGGAAGAATTAGGGGCAGGAGGAGAAGGGGACGATAGAGGATGAGATGGCTGGATGGCATCACTGACTCAATGGACGTGAGTCTGAGTGAACTCCAGGAGCTGGTAATGGACAGGGTGCCTGGTGTGCTGCGATTCATGGGGTTGCAAAGAGTCATACACGACTGAGCAACTGAACTGAACGGATATATTTTTGCAAAGATAATATCATACATTATTCTAAAATCCACTGCTGCTGCTGCTAAGTCGCCTTAGTCGTGTCCGACTCTGTGTGACCCCATAGACGGCAGCCCACCAGGCTCCCCCATCCCTGGGATTCTCCAGGCAAGAACACTGGAGTTGGTTGCCATTTCCTTCTCCAGTGCATGAAAGTGAAAAGTGAAAAATGAAAGTGAAGTCGCTCAGTTGTGTCCGACTCAGCGACCCCATGGACATCAGCCCACCAGGCTCCTCCGTCCATGGCATTTTCCAGGCAAGAGTACTGGAGTGGGGTGCCACTGCCTTCTCCGTAAAATCCACTATTCTGTATTAAATATGTTGTCTCAAGTTTCTGAAGTTCCCTCAAAAAGGGCTCTTAGGTTCCTGTGTACCTTTCACAACTGTTTAAGTACACCACACCTCGATCTAGAGTTGAAAGGAATTTATATAAGTGTATTGCTTTCTGAAATATCCAGGTATCACGTGGTTAGTTAATAATGCCTCAGCACGTTATTAAACAAGGTTGTATTCTCATGCATCAGTTGTAAGTGTGCCACATGACTTTCACAACCACATTCTATACAAACACATTTTCGCAAAACAAATACTCTTTAAATATGCTAGAAGACATTTACTATTTAAAGCAAAGCTGGCACAAATTCTATTTTACATCTGAGAATTCCACTGAAAAATAATTCCTCCCTAATTCATGAATCTGAGAAATCTGGGCTTTTATAAATCAAACATTGGGAAGACTTAACAACCTTCCAAAACAACAAGATAACAAGAACTTACTATTACAAGGTCTATGTCATTTCCAAATTATGAACCATAAGAAAGATAAAGATAACTCTTTGAATAAAGAAGAATGTTCTTTCCACAGTGTCATTTCTGTCTGCAGTCTTTTCCCTTTTGGTGGGATATCAAATGGAAGATAGTTTTAATTTATTTATACTGAGCTACTGAAATATTTAAAACAAAATATTATTTGAAGAGATTAGCCATCATTATATTTAAAAATTGTATTTACAGTGTTTTATAAAATAAAGCAAACCATGTACTTGATAAAAATGCTCAGGTGGTTTAAAAAAGATACTCAAAGTGAAATCTCCCTTTTCAAATCTCATCCCCAACAAGCAGTACCACTCCCCGAGATAATTGTGGTTAATAGTATGTTGTGTTTATCCTTTCTAAAGGATATCCTATCTTTCTGAAGAAAAGTCTGTTATACTCCAGACCTATGTATTTTTTTTTTATTCTCAGATAGGATCATACCATTTACTTTTTTATTCTCAGATAGGATCATACCATATGCAATTCTGAACTTATCTTTTTCATTTAATAATATATGTTAGGACTCATCATATTGACATGAACAGATTTATTTCATTTTTTTTTAACAACACTGCATTCCTCCTTATCACTTCACTATGATTCATTTAACTTAGCCTTTGGGATCACTTAGATTGTTTCTTTCTTCTTGCTAGTATAAATGTTGCTACAGTGAACATCCTCATGCTTACCTACCTTGGCACAGTTTTCAAGAATATCAATGGATAATTTTTAGCAGTGATGTTACTCACAGAGGTTAAGATGCATGATAATACTCAACATTCAAAAGCATGTCAAATCAAAAGCTTTCTAATACTGTAGCAGTAGTGCAAATTGATGCATACTCCTGGGAGGGCAATTTGATGATGACCTAACAAAATCTGAAACTCAGTTTTATCTAGAAATTTTGCTGTCAGAAACTAACATAATGATATATGTCAATTATATATCAATGAAAACAAAAAGAGAAATTGACTCCATCAATGTGTGCTAAGTTGCTTCAGTCATGTCTGACTCTTTACAATCTTATGAACTGTAGCCCCCAGACTCCTCCGTCCATAGGATTCTCTGGGCAAGAATACTATCAATTCATAGTATAATAGCTTTTTGCATAGAAAGTTTTTGTTATTGAAGTATAATTGATTTACCGTATTAATTTCAGATGTACAGTATGGTGATTCAGTACTTTAAAAATTATGCTCCATTTAAAGTAATTATAACATAATGGTTATATTTCCCTATCTTATTTACTTATTTTATACTTGGTAGTTTGTGTCTCTTAATCTCATACCCTTGTCTTGCCCTTCCCTCCTTTCCTCTTCCCACCAGTAACTGCTAGTTTGTTCTCTATATCTGTCAGTCTGTTTCTATTTCATGCATTCATTTGTGTTATTTTTTAGGTTTCACATATAAGTGATAAGGGTGTTTGTCTTTCTCTGACTTATTTCACTAATCTTAATGCACTCTAGGTCCACCCACATTGTTGCAAATGGCAGAATTTCATTTTTTATGGCTGATTAATAGTCCATATTTTGTACCATTTTTATGTTGAAGGACACGGGTTACTTCCATATCTTGGCTATTGTAAATAGTGCTGCTATGGACATTGGGGTGCATGTGTCTTTTTGAAAGGTGTTGGCTCTCTTTTCTGGATAAACACCCAGGAGTGGAAGTGCTGGATCATATGGTAGTTCTGATTTCAGTTTTAAGGAACCTCCATGCTGTTTTCCATAATGGCTGCATGAATTTGCATTCCCACCAACAGTGTACATGAGATCCCTTTTCTCCACATCCTTGCCATCATTTGCTACTTGTAGACTTTTTGATGTTATCCACTCTGACAGGTGTGAGGTGATGTCTCATTGTGGTTTTGATTTGCATTTCTCTAATAATTAGCAATGCTGAGCATCTTTTCATGTGCCTGCTAGCCATCTGTATGTGTTCTTTGGGAAAATGTCTATCCAGGTCTTCTACCCATTTTTTGATTGTGTTGTTTGGCTTTTTGATAATGAGTTTTATGAGGTGTTAACCCCTTATCTGTCATATCATTGGCAAATATTTTCTCCCCGCTCAGTAGCTTGTCTTTCTATTTTGTCAGTGATTTCTTTTCCTGTGCAAAAGCTTTTAAGTTTAATTAGGTGCCATTTATTTATTTTTGATCTCATTTCTTTTGCCTTAGGAGACAAATCCAAAATATATCTATATATATATATATATTGCTGCAATTTATGTCAAAGAGTGTTCTGCTTTCTTCTAGGAGTTTTGTGGTTTGGGGTTGTACATTGAAATCTTTAATCCATTTTGTTTATTTTTTTGTGTATGGCTTAGGAAATGTTACATAGTGTCATTTCTTATGGACACAACCTCTTATATTAATATTATGTAATATAAGAGGAAAGGAATTTGGAACTTACCTACTCCAATTCTGAGATCTAAGAGGCAGAGTTACATAGCAAACAGATGCCCTGTAAAAACTATTACACAAGTTCAGGACTACCAGCTAGCTATGCTAAAAGAGATGGATAATTAGACACATCCTTTTCCTCTCAGACCTCCATCTCATTGATCATAGTCACCGTATTGCTCTCTCTTTCCCTTGCCATGTCTATTCTCATGTTGTTATGTCAGATCTTTATCAAAGGTATAGCTAAGGAACACTGTTCTAGAAAATAGGTCTACTTCATATGGTGGAGGACAGGAGAGAATAGGAGCAGAAACCAGAGAAGGGGTTTGAAATTTGTTCCATTAATAGATAGAAATGAAAAAGAGTCAGGGGTCAGGGTGGTGTCCTTAGTTCCCAGAACCAGTCCTGATCTACCATGACCTCAGTCATTTCAAAGAGGAAAAGCATCTACTAGTTATAGGTTTGTAGAACCCACAGTGTGAGACATAGATTGCTGCTGCGGCTTCTTAGTCACTAAGTCACGTCTAACTATTTGCAACCCCATGGACTGTAGCCTGCCAGGTTTCTCTGTCCATGAGAGAAGGCAAGAGTAGTGGAGTAGGTTGCCATTTCCTTCTCCAGGGGATCTTCCCCACCCAAGGATTGAACCCATGTCTCCTGTTTGGCAGGCAGATTCTTTACCACCTGGGAAGTCCCATAGATTTCTGCAGCTGTCATCAATTGACTGGTGAGTTAGCAAGTGTTTTATCAAGTGATGATTTTACCTGTAGATTTTTAATACTCAACATCTCAATATATTTTATGTATGGCAAACAGGTATACATACATATATGTAGTAGGACATCACCAGGCAATTGAAACAAATAAAAAGGGAATTACTCACCAGAATTGGAATTAGAAACAAAATAAAAATAATCATAAGGTACTATTTCCTGTTCAACAAGTTAACAAAAAAATGTATTTTTCAAAAATACTTAATTATACTAAGGTTTCCTTGCAATGGGTGCTTGTTGGAGTAGGACGGGGACCTTGGGAAAATACAGCTGATGGTACAAACCTAAACAATGAAACATCTGGGGCCAGTCATCCTACTATTAGGAATTTAGCCTGAGAACATCATTTAGGAAATGAAGTTGCTTGCTATAAGCTGTAGGATATTCCCATCAACTTTATTTTTAACTAGAAACACTGTAAACAGCCTTCAGTGAGGAATGGTGGGTGAAATTGTGGCATGCCAAATAGATGAAACATTAAATAGATGATGATTACCAAAGCCATTTGACTCTATGAGCAGATAGTATGATAGAGCCATAAAAGCAAGACGTGAAATTGTACACAGTAATTGGCACACTGAGTCTATGTCTGTGCTTGGATAAATTTTGGAGAAATACCCACACATACAACATACAAAATAGACTATATTAGAACAAGAATATGCTGGTTTCCCTCCTTTTGTAATTTTTTGATTAACAATAATAACAAAATAAAACAATAAAAATAACAAATCTAAAAGGTCAGTAAATATTTTCACTTATAAAAGTTTCTTCTGCTCAATCTATATGTATTCTTGGTTGTTCCCACCTAGGATGTCAAGAAGGGATATATTTTGGTCAGTATATATAATTTCATGTAGATTCTTTCAGAGTTCAAGCACAATTCCAGTGTGCTCTCTTAATTCATTTTGGAATAAGAAAACTCTAACAATGTAATAGAATAAAATCAAGCAAGACTTTAAAGTGGTTATATTTTTTTAACTCAAAAAGATGTATACTGACAGTATTTCAACATTTCCAGTGTTAGGAAGTCACTAGCTCGTATAGCAGCACATTCAATTTATAAATTGCCATTCACTCATGATAAATGTATTAAGCTGATTCTCTGTTTAGAATGACAGTAACAAGACTGAAAGTGGGGAGATCAGTTTAGAGTCTTCCTCCTTAGTGCTGATGAGAAATGATGAAAACTGAACAGAATCAGCACCAAAAATGGGAGAACAACTTTAACACATATTTAGAAAGCTGATCAATCAGACTTAATGACTAACTCCAGCCCAAATTCAAGGAGAGAGTATTAGTTTTCACTTCTTCATAAGAGGACTAGAAAAGAATTTATGGCTATCTTTTGCCTGACCCATCCTCCTTCCACATTCCATGCATTTGTTTTAAAAATCTGAGCTCATCAGAAACCTCAGACATCTACAATGTTTCCTCTTTTAATTCTAAAATCTCACTTTTCTTCCTCCACTAAGAGACACTTTTCTTTTTATGGTTTTAAGGATTTTTAAATTAACTTCTGTTAGGATTTGTGTCCACAGAATAATCTAGATCTTATATCTTAACTTTTAAAAATCAATTTTTCAGAATTCTCAACAGTGCTTCTCAACTGTGAATGTACACATACATCACTAGGAGATCTTGTTAAAATGCAGTTTATGATTCTGTAGGTTTAGGTAGGGCCTGAGATTCTGCATTTCTCACAGGCTCCCCAGATTATGCCCTGTTGCTAATCCTCACACCATACTTTCTGTTGCAAGAGTCTAGAGAATCCTATCTAATTCCAACATTGCTTAGCTCATGTGGCTCCATGAAACTCTAACAATCAGTTCTGCCTTTGGGGACAGAGTAAATTTCAGAATGATATTATTTCCTAGACTTTTTCAAGTGATGTAATTGGAGACACATCAAACCAATAATTTATCAAAGACTCTGCTTAGTGAAATAAAAGTCCAGATAGCTATAGATACATCTTGTCACTGCACCTATTCTATACTCTGTAAGGTACTGATAACATTTTTATGGAGTCACATAGCAGTCATATGAAGCATTTATGATTATCTTCTCTAGATGAAGAAACAGGCTGAGAGAGGACAGATCCAACAGCTGGTATGCAATTAAGTACTGCCTCCCTAACTTGGATCATCAGACTCTTAATTATATAAACCTGAAAGAAAAAAAAGTCTGATGAGGGTTCCTAGGGTCAGCATTGATTATCTACTAATCATATACCAGTATCCCAGACCCCGAGTACCCCTAAAATATGAGAGAATAAAACTCAAGTGGGGTAGCTGGCTATTTGGAAACCATATATTTTCACATGAGATCATTCTTGATCCATTTTCCATCACAAGGCATAGATGAAGAGATACTCTCACTATCTCCAGACCCCCAAACATTAGTTTGCCATATGACGTGAACAGCTACAAGTCTCCCCACTCCCCAGGCCCCTAAGAACACGCTTAGATGTTACTGCTGGCACCATCATGTTGAAGTTGTATTAAGAGCTTTTCTTCTTTGTTGAACACCAAGAATCAGGTCTGGGGAAAAAAATCTGTAAGTACTATAATTAACTTCAATTTAATTTCTGGGTGTCTTTTTCTTTCTCCCAGCTGCTGCCAAGGTTTTCCTTCTGCCACATCAGTTACAGCAGTATGCATGAAGCTCAGGTCAGACATCCTGGAGCAATTTTTGTGAGGTTTCAGGGTGAGGTACTCAAGCCCTTCTAGGAAACTGGGAGTCAAACTAAAATCAGGATTGTTTTTTTGAAAAAAAAAAAAAAAAGCATAACAGTTTCAAGAAGCCAGTTTATTTTTCTCAGTTTGGGGAAAACCTTTCAGGAGTTGAAATTTTAATACTTCATGGTTTTCAAATTTGGGGGGTATAATACATTTAATCTTCAGTTCATTTTCTTTGTCATTTCTTAATATTTTTATTATTCCTTCCTTATCTATTACTATTACTTTTCTCTATGTGTGTTCATTGCTTCCCTGGTGGCTCAGAGGTAAAGAAACCACTTGCAATGCAGGAGACTTGAGTTCGATCCTTGGGTTGAGAAGATCCCCTGGAGGAGGAAATGGCAACCCACTCCAATATTCTTGCCTGGAAAATCCTACAGAGGAGCCTGGTGGGTTGGACACAACTTAGCATCTAAATCACCACCATATATATTCATACATAGCTCTATGTGCATTTATACTGCTAAGAATGAAGATCACTAAAAGTCTCAGAAAATGTATCCCTCTATTCTACTCCAGGGCTGTTTAAATCAAGGTCCTCACTTCTTTTAAAATCCAATTTATGTTACTTGGAAGCCACATTTCATATTATCCATTATAATGCCTGTTTACCCACAAATTAATAGAGTACCAGACAGAACAAATGGAATAAAAATAAGATCTATTTGAGAAGTTAGGCTTCAGGCATAAAAAGGCCTACTGTGTAATAAACCATAGAGAGAGGGCAGGATGAGGGCACTGGTGACTGACCCAAAGGCTAGAAAGCGTCCTGTAGTATGCTGGCATTAACTGAGGAGTAAAACCATGCATGGTATACTAATTGTGGGTTTAAAACATGCACATGATTTCAGTCTTCAAGATGCTCACAGTGTAGACAAGGAGACAGATGAGAAAATAGAAAGTGTATAGAAAGAGTAATGCTATATGAATAGTGTAGGAAAGCGATTCCTTTCAATGGAGGTACAGGAAACCGGGTTAAGTTCATAGAGATTATTGCATTTGAACCAAAACTTACAGAATGGATAAAAATTAAATAAACAGGAATGAACGGTAAGGACAGTTACAGAAAATAGATTATGTTGTTATCATCTACAGAGGTAGGAAAGTGGAAGGCATGCAGAAAGAATGTGTGATTAATTGAAAAATTATGGACTGTAGAATCGAAAGTTAAAAAAGTAAACCTTTCTCATCATTTTGCCAATGAGGTATATTCTCTAAGACCAATGCGTCTCGTTTATTTTTTAGCCCATTTCCTTCCTGTAAGACTCCTAAGAATAAATATTGAGATTTTTCTATTTATTGATAGGTATAAAGAAGAGGTTTTATTTTCCTTGTTGGGCTTCATAGCAATGTGTCTCCTATATATGACCCCCTATCACTTTTCAGGCATGTCCATATTCTTGCAAAGTGTAGATGTCTAGTCACTTAAAGATAAGATTAAATATTTTAAATATGAGATGGATAACACAATTTATACTCAGAGTTTAATGAAAGCAGAATGTAAGTCATTGACAGGTCTTTTCCTTGCTCAGTTCACTTTTAATTTTATTCCATTGTGTAATCATATAGGATGTCTCCATTTATATCTTGAGAGCAATTGAAAGATACTGATTAAAATAATTTAATAATAACTAAATAATTATTAATAAGTAATTAATACTGAACTAATTTGACTTGATCCTAAATTGCCATATTCTGACCTTCCTCTTGGCTCAAGTGTTGAATGTCTATTTTTGTTATATTCTTCAGTTCAAATTCAGTGTCATATTTTCCCAATAATTCTGACTAAAACACATTTAAATTTTATCCATTCTCTGGGCTTCAATTACTTCCAGAGTAACGTGGATATTACAGAATTTTAGGAATGCCATTTCTTTCTCCAGGGGACATTCCTGATCCAGAGATTGAACCAAGGTCTCCTGCATTGCAGGCAGATTCTTTGCGGTCTCAGCCACCAGGGAAGCCCCTTTAGGAATGTCAGTCATTCTAAATGTGTGCAAACTGCCTTATTCTTTAAATTTGTCCCCTTATAGAGTATAGCTTAATTATTTAATCCATTAAAAAATTCTGAACAAGACTTTTGACAGGACAGGAATTGAGGGCCATCCTCTACATCTGGAATCTTCTTTTTGACTCTCCTACTTCAAAATCCTACTTTGGACAGCAAGAAAATTTTGCATTGTGGAAGGTTATTTGATTTTTATAGGTTTCCCTAGGCTTACATCTATCTATTATCTTAGGAGCCAGAAATCCTCTTTTTTTAGGAAAGTGTTTCATCATTATTTTGTTAGACTTATAAAAATCACAGTATTTCAAATGACTATATTGTTTAAAGTGACTATTCATGTGCATATTGAACATATCGCAGGTCACAGATAACTCTTCATCCAAACGTTTACTGATAAGGGTAGCTGGGTTCTGTTTTCACTTTCATTTATCTCTTTTTCAAGATGTGAAGGCAATACATTTTTTCTTGCCTCCATCTGCTTCCCTCACCCCCTCTTCTTTTGCTCACAGCATGGAAACTAGAGTTACAGCTTAGCCTGTTTTGTTTATGGAACTGTGCCAGAAGCAGTTTTGAAGGTGTTTTAAAAATAAAGACATCTGGCAGCTGGCATACTTACAATTCATTTGCCAAAGACAAGTTGCACGCTGCTGGAATTTTTAACTGAAGGTCACACACCAGGTAAGATGCAGTCAGTTGGAGCTGGTGTGTAGGAAGCCACACTGAAAATTTGTTAGCCCTGTGAAACTGGGTGAACTAAAGCAAGGAGCATGCCTGCCTCCTAGTCCACCATCTCCCCAATGTCACCAGGCCCCCTTCGAAGAAGTAAGAGGAAAATAAATCCAAACAAGGAAAGCTGACAGTGAATCACAAAGCTCTGCCATGTCCACAGAAGCCCTGGAAAATAGGCGAGAGCGAAGTGTTAAGAAAATAGAGATGAAAAGAGTATTTAGCATAGTGTTGGATACACATGGTTCTGTAAGTTGAATGGTTCAGTTTTTCAGAAAGAAATAGCCTAAGAGATTATTGGGTTTATGACTCACCTCACTAGTGAATATCTAACAGCTAACCAATGAATAACCCACTCTAGTATTCTTGCCTGGAGAATCTCATGAACAGAGGAACCTGGCGGGTTACAGTCCATGGGGTCATAAAGAGTCAGACATGACTGAAGCGACTTAGTGCACATACACAAACCAATTAATGCTCTGTGATTGAAAACTGACTTGGTGTCTGATAGCTTTAGAGTAGTTTTTTGGGGTTATCTGTTTTAAAATCTTTTATTGTACCTGGAAATAACTAAACACTAGTGCCAGATCAATTTGTTTTGTAATTTTACACTGGGGTTAAATTAATCTGTGTTTTATACTTTTGTTTTTCTGCAACAGGAATTTAACATATAAACATGGGCATTTCATTATGAGATTAACACTTGACCTAACAGAGGAAGGGAGGGAAATTATCCCACCACACTGACAATTTCTCTCTGACAAATTTCAGCACTTTAATAGTGCGGGCCATATTTGACATATAGGCAATGAGATACACGTTTATAAATCAAGAACTAGAGATTACTTCTGTTAGACCTTGATATATTTCCATGTAAAAAGTCTGAGGTTTTTTTTCCTTCTGTTCTAAGTCCAGGCCTGTTGTCTCGAGTGTTCTTGTTCAAAATATTATGCCTAGGGCTATTGGTTAGTGGAGAAGGAAGGAGATAGTGTTGCTCTTATGAGTCTCTTATTGGACCCTTACCTCACTGCAGATGGAGACAGAATTGTTGCCCTTGCAGAGGCTGCAAACCTGCAATCTAAGTGCAGGATCTAGTCCAAATATATGTGCATTTGACTCACTCACTGTCCATTTGCAGAGTGTTCATAATTTTTTAAGTAAGTTGACAGGAGAATTCACAGTTTTAAAAATTTTGATTTCTGGTTTCTTTTTCAACATCAGATCAGGCATCACCACTAACAATCCCTCATGAGAGTGGTCTGTTGGCTCTGGCCCCCACGATGTAATGGTGCAGGGCTCCTCAAGTCACCAGGCCCTGACACTCCTATTCTCTCCCCAGGGCTGAACGCAAATTGCTATTTCTCTTTGTTTTTGCTGTTACTTTTCCAAACTCAGAGTCAAGAAGAAAATGAAATGTTTCTTATATCTTTGCCTCTGCCAGTGTAGAAATAGAAACAAGTTAGAGAGACATGTTTTTCTAATACCAAGCCCTTTACCCACAGTGATATTATCAGTCTTGTCCCAGTCCATTTCCTTCCTTACATGAAGCACCTCCTCTGTTCACCTCAGATTCTGGGGCTGGACACTCCGGGAGTTCAAGCTGCTTCCTGGCCCAGCCAGGATCACAAAACCTGTAACCCACATCAGAACTGCTGCAATATCACAAGTGGAGTCTTCTGTTTTAAAAACTGAATTTATTTAATTGGAGGATAATTACTTTACAATATTGTGATGGTTTTTACAATCCATCAACGTGAATTTGCCATAGGTATACATGTGTCATCATCCCTCCCTCAGTTCAGTTCAGTTACCAGTCGTCACCGACTCTTTGTGACTCCATGGACTGCAGCATGCCAGGCCTCCCTGTCCATCACCAATTCCCGGCATTTACTCAAACTCATGTCCATTGAGTTGGTGATGCCATCCAACCATCTCATCCTCTGTAGTCCCCTTCTCCTCCCACCTTCAATCTTTCCCAGCATCAGGGTCTTTTCCAGTGAATCACTTCTTTGCTTCAGGTGACCAGAGGATTGGAGTTTCAGCTTCAACATCAGTCCTTCCAAGGAATATTCAGGACTGACTTCCTTTAGGATGGACTGGTTGGATTTTCTTGCAGTCCAACAGACTCTCAAGAGTCTTCTCCAACACCACAGTTCAAAAGCATCAATTCTTCAGTGCTCAGCTTTCTTAATAGTCCAACTCTCACATCCATACATGACTACTGGAAAAATCATAGCCTTCACTAGACGGACCTTTGTTGGCAAAGTAATGTCTCTGCTTTTTAATACGCTAAGTTGGTCATAGCTTTTCTTCCAAGGAGGAAGTGTCTTTTAATTTCATGGCTGCAGTCAACATCTGCAGTGATTTGGGACCCCCAAAATAAAGTCAGCCACTGTTTCCACTGTTTCCCCATCTATTTCCCATAAAGTGATGGGACCAGATGCCATGATCTTAGTTTTCTGAATGCTGAGCTTTAAGCCAACTTTTTCGCTCTCCTCTTTCACTTTCATCAAGAGGCTTTCTAGTCATTCTTCACTCTCTGCCATAAGGGTGGTATTATCTGCATATCTGAGGTGATTGATATTTCTCCCAGCAATCTTGATTCCAACTTGTGCTTCATCCAGCCCAACGTTTCTCATGATATACTCTGTATATAAGTTAAATAAGCAGGGTGACCATACACAGCCTTACTGTACTCCTTTCCCTATTTGGAACCAGTCTTTTGTTCCATATCCAGCTCTAACTGCTGCTTCCTGACCTGCATACAGATTTTTCAAGAGGCAGGTCAGGTGGTCTGGTGTGCCCATCTCTTTAAGAATTTTCCAGTTTGTGATGATCCACACAGTCAGACGCTTTGGCATAGTCAATAAATCAGAAATAGATGTTTTTCTGGAACTTTCCTGCTTTTTCAATAATCCAACAGATGTTGGAAATTTGATCTCTGGTTCCTCTGCCTTTTCTAAAACCAGCTTCAACATGTGAAAGTTCCCTGTTCACATACTGTTGAAGCCTGGCTTGCAGTATTTTGAGCATTACTTTACTAGTGTGTGAGATGAGTGCAATTGTGTGGTAGTCTGAGCATTCTTTGGCATTGCCTTTCTTTGGGATTGGAATAAAACCTGACTTTTTCCAGTCCTTGTGGCTACTGCTGTTTTCCAAATTTCCTGGTATTTTGAGTGCAGCACTTTCACAACATCATCTTTTAGGATTCAAAATAGCTCAAGTGGAATTCCATCATCTCCGCTAGCTTTGTTCGTAGTGATGCTTCCTAAGGCCCACTTGACTTCACATTCTAGAATGTCTGACTCTAGGTGAGTGATCATACCATTCTGATTATCTGGGTCATGAAGATCTGAAGATCTTTTTGTATAGTTCTTCTGTGTATTCTTGCCACCTCTTCTTAATATCTTCTTCTTCTGTTAGGTCCATAACATTTCTGTCCTTTATTGAGCCCATCTTTGCATGAATGTTCCCTTGGTATCTCTAATTTCCACCCCCACCCCAACCCCAATCGCAAATGGCACCTTCGTAAAGATACACAACATATGGGCCATCCTTAGTTTCAAAGGCTGTTAAGGGATTAGAGGATGGAAGGGTAGGAGATCTGGGAGAGGAGGACAGTGAACTCTTTGATATTATGTTAGTTAAAAATGTACTTTTTTTCATTGTTGTTTAGTTGCTAAGTCATGTCCAACTCTTTGTGACTCCATGAACTGTAGCCTGCCTGGCTCCTCTGTCCATGGGATTTCCCAGGCAAGAATACTGGAGTGGGTGTCCACTTCCTTCTCCAGGGGATCTTCCCCACCCAGGGATTGAACCTGAGCCTCCTGCATTGGCAGGGAGATTTTTTACCACTGGGCCACCAGGGAAGCCCTTTGTTCATAAATTTACTCATAAATTGGTATTGCCCGTGAGGGATTTTTCTACAGTCAGGCTCTACTGCTTTTATTGAAACTGACTAGTTACAAAACCTGGGAATGTTTCTCTTTCTTAAGAGAAACCACCATAAACACATACAGGGAAAATGGTACGTGGTGGAAATGAAGACATTTGCCTGGTGATTTTAGTGATTGGTTATGAAAGCAATGATGCAGTAACTACTCTTTTCACCGGCCCATCCATTTAGAGTAATTGCTCTCTAAGGAGAATTTTATAGTGCTTGGAACTGTCACTCTGTGAAGTACTAGCAAACTCTACCTCATGTAATCTATACTAAAGTCTCAAGAGATGAATTATAAATGCTTAGAAATGGGTTTCAGAAAGAAAATTGATGATTTGTTAACTCTCCATCTTTCCTTTTAAACTTGTTTGTTATTGACAGTCAAGTGCCTATCAGATGAGACCAGTCTAAAATCCCTGCTGTGTTTTTTATTCATCACATAAAGCTATTTATTCAGACTTTATAATATATAAAGCTAAACCTAAGGAGTACTATTTCATTACAGGATCTCAGATCTCTAAAATGACCATGAAAATCAGTTTCTACAACATTAGTTCTCATTCTCCTTGTGGATGATTTTAGGTCTTTCTTATTTATATAGAATTTTGTTATTGGGTTAAACAGAATCAAAGTGTACTTTATAGACAGCAAATATCATCTTCAATAAGATCTCTAATCAAAACAAGAGTTAGAAAAGTGAAAAATGTAGATTACTGGAAGTAGGTGCATTTTCAAAGAATGATTTTTGGTTGTGTGTGTATGTGTGTTGGTAGTAGAGTGGCAGAAACACAATTTATTCTGTTCAACATTCAATTTTAAAAGGTAAAGGAGATGGTTATATTCTCCCTGTTGTTATTATTGATTTTAAAACATAAGAGTTTGCTCAGATGGCATGATCTGGAGGTTTTGTTTTAAATTTTAGGTTGGTCATTCACTCAACCAACATTGAACAAATGTTATCTGATAAATGAGCTTCCCAGCTGACACACTGGTAAAGAATCTGCCTGCAAATGCAGAAGACATAAGAGATGTGAGTTCAGTCCCTGGGTTGGGAAGATCCCCTGGAGTAGGATATGGTGACCCACTCCAGTATTTTTGTCTGGAAAATTTCATGGTTAGAGGATCCTAATGGGCTACAGTTCCATGGGGTCACAAAGAGTTGGACATGACTGAGCTATTAAGCATATATGTTAGACACTTAAAAAGGTTCTGGGGCTACAGCTGAAAATAAAACAGACATGACTAGAAAGTTTACAGGCTGATTGGAAAGAGTATCATTAAATGAAATACCACACTTACATGTATTCCAGGAACATACCACTCCTGCTCCTGCTTTGGGCCATTTGCACTCACTATAGCCTTTGCTCACACTTCTCTTCCCGCAGATAACTACGTAGCACCCTCCTTCACTATTTTCAAGTCTTTACTCAAATGTCACTTTCTCAGCTGAACATGCAGAATTCTAAATCTAGCTAAATGAGTGCCAAATATTAAGACACAATGAAGGTATTTTTAGGAAATCCATTTAGAAGGAAATGTTCAAGGAAGTAGTCAAAGAAAACAAAAAAGATTTCAGGAGAAAGAAACACATTAAATACAAAAATAGAGAAAGAGAAACCAGTGAGACATTTGACTAAGTGTAGATGCTAACAATCGTGTGAACTTTTAAAAATACTAATAATTTGGAACAGAACTCCAAATGAGTTCAATATGAAAGCTGAAGGTGAAGCCAATGTCATTGGAGGGAGAAATGATAGCATGCTGTGGTTCACTTTCTTTTATTAGGAAAAGGTTATATACATTTGGGCTTCCCTGTGGCTCAGCTGGTAAAGAATCCGCCTGTAATGTGGGAGACCTGGGTTCAGTCCCTTGGTTGGGAAGATCCCCTGGAGAAGGGAAAGGCTACTCTCTCCAGTATTCTGGCCTGGAGAATTCTATGGACTATACAGTCCATGGGGTCGCAAAGAGTCGGACACAACTGAGCAACTTTCACTTATATACATTTAAACATATAAGTTTAAAAATTCATGGCTAACCAATGCAGGAATAGACACAGATATGTAATTCTTAAATCTCTAGAAAAGGAAAAAAGTGGAGAAACGAAATTAAATCCCTCCCCCAAAAGACAGAAAATAAAGAAAAAAAAATTTTTAAGGTAAATATTAAATATTTACTAGTAGTAATATGGTCAAATATTATAATAATTACAATGAATGTAAAATGTTAGTTATCCTATTAAAAGGCAAAGATTGTCAAATTTTATTTTTCTAACTACGTACTAATTCGCTGCTGCTGCTGCTGCTAAGTCACTTCAGTCATATTTGACTCTGTGCAACCCCATAGAGGGCAGCCCACCAGGCTCCCCCATCCCTGGGATTCTCCAGGCAAGAACACCAGAGTGGGTTGCCATTTCCTTCTCCAATGCATGAAAGTGAAAAGTGAAAGTGAAGTTGCTCAGTCGTGTCTGACTCTTAGTGACCCCATGGACTGCAGCCTACCAGGCTCCTCCATCCATGGGATTTTCAAGGCAAGAGTATTGGAGTGGGGTGCCATTGCCTTCTCCGACTAATTCGCTGAGACACTTCCAAAACAAAATGGCACAGAATAATTAAAGAGATGGACACAGGTATATCAGAAAGATGCTAATTAACCAATAAAAAGATTAGTTAAAATAATATTAACATGATTTAAGAAGACAAACTCATTTATTTGGACAAAGAGGAAGATTTCACACTATAAACAGAATAATCTGTCAAGATATAAAAATCAATAAAATACAAAAATTGTATGTACCTAACCATCCAGCTTTCACATATATAAAACAAACACCAGTAAAAATGCAAGTAGATATAGGTAAATCCATAATCTCAGTGGGAGTATTTAGTGCACCTCTCTTAGATTTGATGATTAAAGTAATAAAATGATAATAAAGGTACATAAGGTTTTAATAATACATGTAACAAATTGCATATACATACACATACATGTCCAGTAAAAAAGAATACACATTTATTTCAAATGCAAGTCCATTATTTATTTTAAAAAATTTATCCCATATTATGCTTCAGTAAATAATCTCAATAAATTTCAAAGAAAAACAAACTACACATACATGTACTGACTTCAGTTCAATAAAATCAGGAATCAATAACAAACTTATGACTAGGCACAATCTAACTACTTAGGTAAAGTTTTTAAAACTATTAAAATAATTCATGAGCTAAGAAGTATATTTACAAGTGAATGATAATAAAAACACACTATTAAAAAACATGGGGCTTCCCAGATGGCATAGTGGTAAAGAATCCACCTGATAATGCAGAAGATGCAAGCTTAATCCCTGGGTCAGGAAGATCCCCTGGAGAAGGAAATGGCAATCCACTCCAGTATTCTTGCCTGGGAAATCCTATGAACAGAGGAGCTGGTGGGCTACAGTCCACGGGGTCACAGAGTTGGACATGACTTAGCACACATACAAATACATATAAAAACGTGATATAATTCTAGGTAAATATATAGCAAAATATTAAAAGAATAATATGTTAAGAAAATATAATTTAACATTTAGACATGTATTTATGTCATTCACTCTAGTAATAATAAAGAAGGATAAAAATATGGTTGTCTTAATATATTTCAAATTAAAAAAAATAAAATTCAATAACATTTTTGTTAAAACTCTTAGTAAACTAGGAAAAAGATAAGCCTCCACACTTTAACAAGAAATATTTATGTCTGCATCTCATAATATACCAAAATCAATAATGAAACATTATAAAAATCTCCATTAAAGTTAGGAGAAAGTCTCCATATTCAAGACTGTACTCTCTGTCCTAAGCAATGCAATAATAAAGAATAAAAATTATATTAATTATAGGACTAATAATATTAAATGAGTTATAAATGTTAGGAAAATTCATGATTTATAAATAATGTAATCTTATATCTTGAAAATCCAAAGGAAATAATTAAAATTACTAAAACTGAGAAAATTTAATACAGTAAAGAACAATTTTCAAATGCACAGCTTTCGTATAGACCAACTAAAAACAATTAGAAAAATTCTGAATATTGTCTTTATTTGCAAAAAGGGGGAAAAACACTACATAGGATATTAATATAATAAGAAATATATAAGATTTACATGAAGAAAGTAGTAAAATATGGCCTCAATGATGGATATAATTACTCAGTGTAGTAAAGCTCACAATTCTTTTCAAATTAATCTGCAATTCAATGCAATACCAAATAAAACTTAAAAGCTAATTCATTTTAATATATATGTGTAGGTGAGAATAGTCAATAGTGTAAAGAAAAATGGAGGTAGAGTATATTTTTAAACCTTCTAAAATATCAGGACATGTTAAAAAATTAAAAGAGATTGATACTGAGGGCAGAAAAATAGATAAATAAATGGAATATTAGAATGGAAAGTCCATAAAAGCAAATTTAATATATCATCAAAATTGCATTTTAAACCATTAAATACAGGAAAATATTTTTATAATACTGGAGGAGGACATGCACTGTTAAGAGACAAACTAAAAGCTAAGAATCAAATTATTGATAGATTTGATAAAATTTAAAACCTATGCATGATCCAAAAAATATCCACAAACAAATTTGTATATTTGCAGAAACATACAGTATATTTGGAGAAAATATTTGCTATATATATATATATATATATATATATAAATTTGGAGTATATTTGGAGAAAATATTTGCTATATTTAGAGTATATTTGGAGTATATTTGGAGAAAATACTTGCTATATATATATAAACATATATATATATATATATATATAAAACAAAGGATTCCATATAGGATGTATAATAAAGGATTATCTATAAGACATATGAAGAACTCCTAATAATTAACAAGAAAAAGATAACCACCCCACAGGAAAAAAAAATCAGAATATGATCCAGCAATCTTAAAAAGAGGAAGCATACATGATTAATTAACAAATAAAAATGTATTCCACTTCAGTAGTACTCAGAGAAATGGAAATTAAATCAGAAGTTAGATATAATTTCTCAGTCATCAGACTAGTAATTTATTTTTAATGGCAGATTTCCAGCGTAATGTAGTATCATTAGAAGCAGCACTTCGACTCCGAGATGTCTGTGGTGGACACTGTTCGCTGCCCAGCCAGCACGTCATCCTTCCAGAGCACTGATTTCTGCAGTATTGCCCGGACGGGGAGCCTGGTGGGCTGCTGTCTATGGGGTCGCACAGAGTCGGTCACGACTGAAGCGACTTAGCAGCAGTAGCAGCAGCAGCTTTCCCCCCCACCCCAGAGATGAGCCTCACTGAGCCAAAAGGTAATCTTAAGCCCTGTCTTCTCAGTCAGTGATTGGTCAAAATTTTTGAGAGGCACAAGAGAGACAGAGAATTTTGCAGTAAGTGTTGAGAAAAAGTTCTTCCTTACTCTTAAGGAGAATATCAAGAAGCAGAACTCACCTTCTCTCACAAGACATGAAAAACGAAAAATAGCACACAAGTCCAAGTATGCCTGGCATGATTCTCCCTTAGAGAATCCCAGCGACGGCGGAGCCCGGTGGACTGTCATCTGGGTCATACAGAGTCGGACACGACTAATGCGACTTAGCAGCTCAGCAGAAGAAACCCTGAGAAGAGAAACTGTTTTACGGTGGTGGAGGGGAGATATCAGGAGTTTGGTTCAGTTTTTCTGTTTGAGATAGTATATTTCAACGTGGAGATGTCAAGTAGGCATTTGGATACTCAAGTCTGGCTTTCAGTGAAAATATTGGTTTGGAGGTAAAACTGTGGGAGTTGTCAGAATTCACAAGTCTTTTGATCATGAGAAATGTTATCAGATCACCAAGGAAGTGAATAAAGTGAAGACACCGAAGGACGTGGCTTTAGGGTACTCGTGTTGATATTTAGGAAAGCCAGAAAGAGGAACAGGCAAGAAGAATGGGAAGGAGAGGCCAAGAAGATAGGGGAAAAGTTCAGGAAAACATAGTGTCCTGAAAGTCAAAGAAAGTGACTTAAGGAGGAGGCAGCAATCAACTGAGACAAATACTAGTGAGTCAGTATAATGAAAAGTCTAAGATAAAGGCTCTGAGGCCATATGCCAGGTTCAAATCCACCAATCATATTTATTTGCTGTGTGACCATGAAAAAGTCACTATACCTCTCTGTCTCCACTCCTCATGTAAAAAAGGTATTATAATGGCTCTGATGTCATATGTTATTGTGAGGCTTAAGTGTCAAAATATGTTTAACACACTTAGAATAGTGCCTGGATATGGTAAGTGCTCAATAAATGGCAGCTAGGATTACTTTATTGTTGGATATTTTTTATTTTTCTCTTCCAGTTTTATTGAGGTATAATTGACACACAGCACTCTAAGGTGTACAGCGTAATGACTCGATTTCCCTATCTATATATACATATATGTGCTGTGCTTAGTCACTCAGTTATGTCCGACTCTTTGTGACTCCATGGACTGTAGCCCTCCTGGCTCCTCTGTCCATGGGACAGAGTTCTCCAGGCAAGAACATTGGAGTGGGTTGCCATGCCTCCTCATATACATATATATACACAGACATATATACATATACTCTTTTTTAGATTGTTTTCCATTATAGGTTATTATAAGATTAAATATAAGTTCCTCTGCTACAGTAGGTCCTTGCTGTTTTTCTATTTTATATATAGTAGTGTGTATCTGTTAATCCCAAACTCCTCATTTATCCCTCCCCCAACCTTTCCCCTTTAAACCTTAAGTTTGTTTTCAGTGGGTCTATTTCTGTTTTATATATAATTTCATTTCTATCATTTTTTTAGATTCCACTGTAAGTGATAGCATATGATATCATCATATTTGTCTTCGTGTTATTTCAATTAGTATGATGATCTCTAGGTCCATCCATGATGCTGCAAATGGCATCATTTCATTCTTTTATGGCTGAATTATACTCCATTTTATGTATATACCACATCTTTTTTTTTCCATTTATCTGTTGATGAACATCTAGGTTGCTTCCATGTCTTGGCTATTGTAGATAGTGCTGCAAAGAACTTTAGGATGCATGAACTTTTAAAATTAGAGTTTTCATCTTTTCTGGAAATATGCCAAGAGTGGGACTGTTGGGTCACACAGGAACTCTATTTTTAGTTTTTTAAGAAACCTCCATACTGTTTTCCATAGTGGCTACACCATTTCACATTCCCACCAATGAGTGTAGGAAGGCTCCCATTTTTCCACACTCTTCCCAGCACTTATTATTTATACACTTTTTGATGATGGCCATTCTGACCAGTGTGAGATGGTACCTTATCATAGTTTTGATTTGCCTTTCTCTAATAATTAGCAGTGTTAAGCATCTCTTCATGTGTCTGATGGATATCCATATGTCTTCTTTGGAGAAATGTCAATTTAGGTTTTTGCCCATTTTTTTTTATTGTGTTGTATATTTTTGGATATTAAGCTGAATACACTCTGTATATTTTGGAAATTAAGCCCTTGTGAGTTACATAATTTGCAAATATTCCCTCCCACTCCATAGGTTTTCATTTTGTTTACAGTTTAAGTTTAATTAGTTCCCATTTACTCATTTTTGCTTTTGTTTCCACTGTTCTAGAATGCAGATCCAAAAACATACGGCTGCAATTTATGTCAAAGAGTGTTCTGCCTGTTTTCCTCTAGGAGTTTTAAAAATCTGGTCTTACATTTAGGTCTTTAATCCATTTTGAGTTTATTTTGTGTATGGCATTAGAAAATGTTCTAATTTCATTCTTTTACATGTAGCTGTCCAGTTTTCCCAGCACCATTTATTGAAGAGTCTGTCTTTTCTCCATTGTATATTCTTGTTCCTTCTGTCATAGATTAACTGACTATAAGTGTGTAGGTTTATTTCTGGGGTTTCTATCCTCTTCCATTGATCTATATTTCTGTTTTTGTGCTAGTACCATACTGATTTGATTACTATACTGATTTGAATAGTCTGAAGTCAAGGAACATGATTCCTCCAGCTCTATTCTTTCTCAAGAGTATTTTGCTATATAGGGTCTTTTGTGTTTCCATACAAATTTAAAAATTTTTGTTCCAGTTGTGTTAAAAATGCCATTGGTAATTTGAAATGGGATTGCACTGAATCTGTAAATTGCCTTGTGTAGAATACTCATTTTAACAATTTATTGATTCTTCTGATCCAATCTTTCCATCTGTTATCTTTCATTTCTTTCATCAGCATCTTATAGTTTTTTAGTACAGGTCTTTTGCCTCCTGAGGTAAGGTTATTCCTAGATACTTTCCACTTTTTGATGGTAAATGTGATTGATTCCTTAATTTCTCTTTCTGATATTTCATTGTTAGTGTATAAAAATGCAACAGATTTCCATATTTTCCATGTATTTTGCATCCTGCAACCTTATCAAATTCACTGATGCACTCTAATAGTTTTCTGGTAGCATTTTAAGGATTTTCTATGTTTGGTACCATGTCATTTATAAACAGTGACAGCTTTACATCTTCTTTTCCAATTCAGATTCCTTTTATTTCCTTTCCTTCTCTGATTGCTGTGGCAAAGACTTTAACAAAAATGATAAGAGTGTATACGCAAATCAATCAGTGTGATATACCATATTAACAAATTGAAATATAAAAAACATATTATAATCTCAATAGATGAAGAAAAAGCTTTTGACAACATTCAGCACCCATTTATTATAAAAACTCCTTAGAAACTGGGCATAGGGCATAGAAGGAACCTATCTCAGCATAATAAAGACCATATGTGATAAACCCACAGCAAACATAAACCTCAGTGGTGAAAAACTGAAAGCATTTCCTCTAAGATCAGGAATAAGACAAAGGAGCCCACTCTTGCCAGTTATTCAACATAGTTTTGGAAGTCCTAGCTATGGCAACCAGAGAAGAAAAAATAATAAAAGGAATTAAGACTGGAAAAGAAGAAGTAAAATGCTCACTGCTTGCAGATGACCTGATACTATACATAAAAACCCAGAGATACCATTAGAAAACTACTGGAACCAATCAATCAGTTTAGTTAAGTTGCAGGATACAAAATCAGTACACAGAAATCACTTGAATTCCAATATGCTAACAACAAAAAAATTAGAAATAGGAATTAAGGAATCAATCCCATATACCATTGCAACAAAAAAGAATAAAATACCTAGGACTAAACCTACCTAAGGAGAAAAAAGAGCTATATACAGAAAACTAAGACACTGATGAAAGAAACCAAAGATGACACAAACAAATGGAGATATTCCATGTTCCTGGGTTGGAAGAATCGATACTGTGAAAATGACCATACTACCAAATATAATCTACAGATTTAGTACAATCCCTATCAAATAACCAATGGCATTTTTCACAGAACTAAAACAAAAAATTTCACAATTTTTATGGAAACACGAAAGACCCTAAATAGCCAATCTTGAGAAAGAAGAATGGAGCCAGAAGAATCAACCTTTCTGACTTCAGACTATACTACAAAGTTACAGTCATTGAGACAGTTTCCTACTGGCACAAAAACAGAAATCTAGACCAGTAGAACAAGATAGAAAGGCCAGAGATAAACCCACACACCAATGGGCACCTAATCTTTGACAAAAGAGACAAAAATATACAGTGGAGAAAAGATAGTCTCTTCAATAAGTGGTGCTCGGAAAACTGGACAGCTACATGTAAAAGAATTAGATTAGAACACTTTCCAATACCAATCACAAAGATAAACTCAAAATGGATTAAAGATCTAAATGTAAGACCGGAAACTATAAAACTGTTAGATGAAAACATAGGCAAACACTTTATGATGTAAATCACAGCCAAATCTTCTAAGATCCACCTCTTAGAGTAATGGAAATTAAAAATAAACAAGTGGGACCAAAGTAAACTTAAAAACTTTTGCACAGCAAAGAAAACTATTAAACAAGGTAAAAATGCAACCCTCAGAATGAGAGAAAATAATAGTAAGTGAAACAACTGACAGAGGATTAATCTCCAAAATATACAAGCTGTACAACCAGTTTATGCAACTCTATACCAGAAATACAAGTGACCCAATCAAAAAGTGGGCAGAAGACCTAAACAGACAATTCTCCAGTGACTACATACAGATGGCAATAAACACATAAAAAAATGTTCAACATTGCTCATTATTAAAGAAATACAAATCAAAACTACAATGATATATCATCTCATACCAGTCAGAATGGCCTTCATCAAAAAATCTACAAACAATAAATGTTGGAGAGGGTGTTGAGAGAAGGGAACCCTTTTGCACTGTCAGTAGGAATGCAAATTGATACAGCTATGGAAGACAGTATGGGGCTTCCTTAAAAACCTAGGAATAAAACTACCATATGGCCCAACAATCCCACTACTGGACATATGCCCTGAGGAAACCATAAATGAAAAAGACACATGTACCCCAATGTTTGTTGCAGCACTGTTTACATAGCTATGACATGGAAGCAACCTAGATGTCCATTGACAGATAAATGGATAAAGAAGCTGTGGCACATATACACAGTGGAATATTACTCGGCCATTAAAAGGTACACATTTGAGTCACTTCTAATGATGTGGATGAATCTAGAGCCTGTTACAGAGAGTGAAGTAAGTTAGGAAGAAAAAAACAAATATTGTATATTAATGCACTTATGTGGAATCTAGAAAGATGGCACGGATGAACCTATCTGTAGGGCAGCAGTGGAGACACCAACATAGAGAGTAGACGTGTAGACACAGAGGGCAGGGGGAAGAAGAGGGTGGGAAAGATGGAGAGAGGAGCATGGAAACATATACACTACCATATGTGAAATAGACAGTCAGTGAGATTTTGCTGTATGACTTGGAACTCAACCCGGGGCTCTGTGACAATCTAGAGGTGTGGGATGGGGTTGGGGGTGGGAGGGAGGTTCAAGAGGGAGGGGAAATATGTATGCCTGTGGCTGATTCATGTTGATATATGGCAGAAACAAGAATAATATTGGAAAGTAATTATAATTCAGTTAAAAATAAATAAATTTTTTTAAATGGCAAGAGTAGTCATCCTCATCTTGTTCCTGATCTTAGAGGAAATGCTTTCAGCTTTTCACTGTTGAGTATGATGTTAGCTGTAGGTTTGTGATATATGGCCTTCCCTGGTGGCTCAGAGGTTAAAGTGTATGCCTGGAATGCAGGAGACCTGGGTTCAATCCCTGGGTTGGGAAGATCCCCTGGAGAAGGAAATGGCAACCCACTCCAGTACTCTTGCCTGGAGAATCCCATGGAGGGAGGAGCCTGGCAGGCTACAGTCCATGGGGTCGCAAAGAGTTGGACACGACTGAGTGACTTGACTTTACTTATGTTCCCTCCATGCCCACTTTCTGGAGAGTTTTTATCATAAATGGATACTGAATTTTATCAAAAGTTTTTTTTTCCTATCTGTTGAGATGATCATATAGTTTTTATTCTTTCATTTGTTAATGTCATGTATCACCCTGATTGATTTGTGGATATTGAAAAATCCTTGCCTTCTTGGGATAAATTTCATTTGATCATTGTGTATGATCCTTTTAATGCATTGTTGGATTCAGTTTGTTAGTATTTTGTTGAGGATTTTTACATTATGTTCATTAGTGTTATTGGCCTATAATTTTATTTTTGTAATATCTTTATCTGGTTTTGGTATCAGGGTGATGATGACCTCAAAGAATAAGTTCAGAAGTATTCCTTCCTCTACAAATTTTCAGGATAGTTTCAGAAGGATAGCTCTCAATGTTTTGTAGAATTCACCTGTGAAGTCATCCAGTCCTGGATTTTGTTTGTTGGGAGTTTTAAAATCATTGATTCAATTTCAGAACTTGTAAGTAGTCTATTCATATTTTCTATCCTGTTTATTTTAAATATACCTTTAATCAGAAGTTAACCTTAGAGAAGTCATTTTGAGGACTTGCTGGTGGAGGACAGAGAAGATGGAGGGATGTGGAGCTCCAGGCACCTCATGTTAAATGTACTTATTCATTATTATATCTCTCTCACATACTACAGTGTAAGCTCTGTAAGACAGGGCCCTTATTTTATTCCCTGCTATATCTCCATCACCTTTAACAGTTCCCAGCACACAGTAGGTATCCAGGAAATAGTTGTTAAATGAATGACTATTTTCAGTAAAAATTTGAGGCCCAGAAAAGTTAAATAAAATGCTTTCCCACTTTATTATGTCAGAGTTTGATCTAAAACCTGAGTCTCCTGGTTCCCATTACAAGGACTATTTCAGTAATAGGAAAATCTGGGTTTCAGAATTTATATCCCGCCCTTCAAAATGGTATCAAAGTTGTAACAATTTCAAAGGCAGAAATGAGACAGAAAAGAGTAGAATGACTTCCCACTTCTTTTCAAGATTATCCGAAGTCACTGCATAAACAGTTTTTATTTTGCTGAAAAGTTAAAACTTTTGTTGATGATGTGGCTGCTAAATAATTAAAATAAAAGTCTTTAAAAATCCATAAATGATCTAACAAAATTAGTCATTTATTGAACAATACAAATGAAAATGAAATTTTAAAAATTACCACAATTTTACCTCCTTTTTGCACACACTTTATGTACTTTTCAAGGACTACCATTGAAAATTTGAGAATATAATTCCTCATAATAAAAAGTTAAGTTGTATATAAATATAACAGATACTTATTTCCACAAAACTCACCAGTAATATGACATTTATCCAATTAGAAATAACCTTGACTCTCTTATCCCTCAGTTTAATAATCTCTATATAGCATAAGACTGAAAGGTTAAGAGAAGAATTATATTTCTCTGTAGTACTTACTCTTAGATATTTAAGTGGCAATATTAAGTAGTGATGAATCACTTCATCCATATGTAAAACTTCATAGTTCTGTAAATAACTAGCTAGAACTGGGGAAATATTTTTAGAATAGCCAGGGACTATAAAATGAAGCTAATTCATAGAAGTCTCTATAGAGAGATTACTAGACGATTTCTATAAAAATATACAAAGTAAGTCTAAATCAACACAGATGGAAACATGTAACATGTCTGTATAAAGAAACTGAAAATTTTGTCTCCAATCATGTAATCATAAAAATATCCCTCTTGCTAAGTTTCTAAAAACCATAACATTGTAAAATAAAACAAATAGTTTGCCAGAGTTTTTAAAAAAAATTTTTATCTTAAAAATGGCCTTAATTTTTGATCTAGAAAAACTCACTTTTAGAAGATTCCTCTAGGGAAATAATCAAAAGGAACGAAAATGCTATGTTTTGAAGATGTTCACTGTGGTATTATGTATATAACTGGAGAATCTAAAAACTTAGATGTCCAACAATAGGGAGATATTTAATTAAATTGGAGTTGATCTACTTAATATATTCTCATTAAACACAGTATAAAATGCTCCTTGTAAAAAATGTTGAATCTGTATGTGTATTATTGAAGAGTTCAATCCAAATCAACTCAGCTACTGTCGCGCGTGTGTGTGTGTGTGTGTATACACACATACATAACTGTGAATGCTACTTAGGCTTAAGGGTAGGGAAAACAAAACTAGAGAAGCAGCACCCCTTATAAAATTCTTAAGAATGTTTAATTCTGACTGGTTAAGCCACATGCATATGACACAGTGATAAAGACTTTTAGGTTCCGAGGGTAATTATAAGTCACACCTAAGCAATCACCATTTAGACTTTCTGATTCATTGCAGCTAGCCTGAAGCAAAGAAATTTAGTGTATTTATTCTGGGTATTTTGCTAGCCTCTTCAAGTCATTCTGGAATCCTTTATAGGCGATATGAAGTAACTGTATATTTCAGTGCACATCTTTGCTATAGAAACATGATTTTCAGCTTTGCAGCCCAAGGATGCATTCCATGTATGAATAGGGTCTTTGTGAAACAAGAGTAAAGTCATCAGCTTTTATGCTATGAAGAAGAAATGTTCATCTTCTAATGTGCATATATGTAAGCCACCTCTTTAAAATCAGCCCCCTTAAATGGCAATGAGTATGCTTGTGTGTATGACACATCAATGTCCATTAATTGCATGAAGAGAACTGAGATTCCAATGGCAAAATCTGTAAAAGTAGATATACAAAGAAAAGTGGAAGCATCTGTTTAGTATATACGACATTAGAATTTAATTTTACCTCTGTGCTGCTTTTGTGTGACTGCAGTGTTACAGCAGAGCACATAAGCATAGCCGTGCAGTGTCAGCAGGTGCATGCCACCAAATTACTGCTTTTAATTTGCATATTCATCTGCTAAGAAGCATGTCATTATCATATCAAAGGGATACTAAGCAACATCTAGCTTGGAGAGATGTGGCATAGTTTCAATAGGAGCAATTAATGCAAGATGAGGACTCTCTTTCTGTCATGTCTCCCAGGGCTAGCTGTAATCGGGCTGATTATTGGATACCAATAAGACCGAGGGCCCAGTTGGCACAGAATAAGAGAAGAACTGGAAAGAGAGCCTGCTAGTCCTCTCCACTGTACACTTGATGGCAATGTGATGCTCTGGTCACTCAAAAGAATCCTGTCCTTATTATAGATGCTATCTGTCTGCACTCATCTATTTCAGTTGTCATTAAATGTGTGTGCATTCGAAAAGTAATTATGTATTAAAAGAAAAATGATCTTGACTTTAGAGAGCATGGGAAAATTTTTTGAAAAGACATTAAAATTGCATTTTAATAGAGGTTTTAGTACTTTAGGTAAATTTCATTAAAGCAAACATTTTTCTTCCTCCTTCAAGCATTTATTGAGCACCTAAGTATATATCAAACAGTGTCAAGTGATGAAGGTGCAGATGCAAACTAGTCACAGTCCCTCATCTCAGCTTGCAGTTGAACAGGGGAGACAAACAGGTAAACCAAGCAAAACTTGAATAACATTTCTTACTTACTGTTTATTAACTTAGGAAAGGTCACAAACATGCAGAACCATCTTTCTGATATAATAGTAAGGACATGTGGTGTCGTTTCTTTGTGGAAAGACTTTAAGAACAGAATTTTAAATTTTAGTTTAGTTTTAGAAATGATCTCACTTTCTCTCTCCTTATGGTAGTAGCTAAAAGCAGTGTACAAATATGAATACTTGAACAGTGGAAGTAGAGACAATTGTTTCAATTATTCTGTTGTTTTTTAATCTTTCATTGGATGTATTGGTATAAGCAAGTGCTTTTTAAAAACAGGAACCATTAATAGCTTGCTTCCTATGGTGTATAAAATGGGATGGTATACACATACACTTTCATTAATTTAGTCAACAAATATTTTTTGAGCACTCACTATGTGGTAAGCACTGCTCTAAGCAGTGAGGGTACAGCTGTGAACAAAATGGGCCAAGTGCCTGTCCCTGAGTTTATACTCACACCTGCTCCTCTCTGTGAATATATGCACTGAGCATATGCCTAATGAAAAGTTCAATGACATTCATTCAACAAGCACTTAATAACCACCTTATGTGTCAGAACAGGAAATGAAAGGAACATGAAGCTTACCTTGGAAACTACAAGCCAAGAATGAATACGAGAGCTACCAAATGATCAGTAGACCAAAAACCACATATCTTATGTGAAACAAAAATAAAATGGTATTCTTTTATGGTTGTCCAACCTTATAAGTAATTTCAGATATCAACCAATCATCTCAGTATAACCCCAGAAAGTTTGTCAACCACCTTCTTATCAATTGCTATTAAAATTTTAGAGGTGAAGTGTTGAACTTTATTGAGCATCAAAGCTAGGCACTTTGGGTACATCATCTTTCTTAATACTCAGACGAACACTCTGATAAATGCTAATATACCCAGTTTGCTAGTAAGGAAACTAAAGCTCAGAGAGTTTTATATCTCCCAAGGTCACTCAGTAAGTGCCAAGTAGAATCAGAACTCGGAATTTGCTAATGCCTAATGCTAAAGCTGAAACTCCAGTACTTTGGCCACATCATGCGAAGAGTTGACTCATTGGAAAAGACTCTGATGCTGGGAGGAATTGGGGGCAGGAGGAGAAGGGGATGACTGAGGATGAGATGGCTGGATGGCATCACTGACTCGATGGACGTGAGTCTGAGTGAACTCTGGGAGATGGTGATGAACAAGGAGGCCTGGCGTGCTGCGATTCATGGGGTCGCAAAGAGTCGGACACTACTGAGCGATTGAACTGAATTGAATATGTGTTCTAACCACAGTTCTTTGGGCTTCACTGGTAGCTCAGCTGGTAAATAATCCACCTGCAATGCAGGAGACCCCTATTCAATTCCTGGGTCAGGAAGATCCTGGAGAAGGGATAGGCTACCCACTCCAGTATTCTTGGGCTTCCCTGGTGGCTCAGTTGTTAAAGAATCCACCCTGCAATGCAGAAGACCTGGGTTTGATCCCAGGGTTGGGAAGATCCCCTGGAGAAGTGAATGGTTACCCACTCTAGTATTCTGGCTTGGAGAATTCCATGGACAGAGGAGCCTGGCAGGCTACAGTCCATAGGATCTCAAAGGGTTGGACACGACTCTTTCACTTTATTATAGTGGAAATTATGGGTTAAGTGATATATATCTATCTCATTAGAACTACTGATTGAAAATTTAAACAAATGAACAAAAACATAATCTCTTTAACTGTATGTTACTACTCTGGCTGACTTTTTCACCAAATGAAGAGGATCTTTTTTCTTTTTAATTAACCTTATGCTGGGAATTGTAGACTCATTTTGTCTTGTTTAAATTGGTTGTTTCATAGAGCTGAGCTACTGACTTGGAGTCAGAAAGTCTGAGTTTAAATCCTAGTTGCCTGTGGAAGATCCTTAGCTGGTAAGAGCTTCAGTCTTCTCATCTACAAAATGAGAAATTTAATCTATATGCTATATTAGGTTTCTTCCAGGTCTGGCTTTCTATGAGTCTATGAAAAACAGCTAGAGAGGATCATAAAATATTTAAACATCCTATACTTCCTGTATCCTACTTTCCTGCAAAAAGAAAAATAAAATTCTGTTATGTTTTTAAATAATACCTTTAGGTAAAACATCAGTACATACTAATTATTGATTAATGTTTTCTTCTCACAAAAGTTGACTTCATTACAACACTGAATGTTCATTTCTTTCTTTTTACCAAAAAGAAAGGAATGAAGGGAGGAAGGAATGGAAAAGGAAAGAGAAAAAAAGAAAGCCACATATGGGTATATGTACATTATATATTCACTCACATAACAACAGTTGTGTATGCATGCCTACATGTATGTATGTTATATGTACACAAATGAACATATTAAAAAAACCCAAGTTCTATAGGAGAAGGCAATGGCAACCCACTCCAGAACTCTTGCCTGGAAAATCCCATGGACGGAGGAACCTGGAAGGCTGTAGTCCATGGGATTGCTGAGGGTCAGACAGGACTGAGCAACTTCACTTTCACTTTTCACTTTCATGCATTGGAGAAGGAAATGGCAACCCACCTCTGGTGTTCTTGTCTGGAGAATCCCAGGGACAGCGGAGCCTGGTGGGCTGCCGTCTATGGGGTTGCACAGAGCTGGACACGAATGAAGTGACTTAGCAGCAAGTTCTATAGTTTTGTTCCTGCCATAGCAGGAAGAAAATGTTGCCCTTTAACAAGTTCATATTTCAAGGAACTTATGGCTTCCTTCCTCTAAGTGAAATGGTGGGCTCCACAAATGGTGGAGTTTCACAGAAAAGTTTATTTAGTTCTCCTGTTTTATCAACAGAAGTCAGCTTTAGGAGTCAATCATGAATTGGTTGAATTTACATCTATTTATAACTATTCATAGTTTTTACCACTATTAAGTTAAATATTATTCAATTATCATCTACTCTGGGCATCTGGGCATTTTCTAATTGGTTTAAGTCTGCATTCACACAAGGAGGTCTTCAAAGATCCCTCTGTTCTTTTCAAGAGACTCTAATTCATATCAAAACCTTAACTGATCTCAAACAGAAAAGCTTGAATCACATACACAACTCAGTTGATACTCAAAAGACAGAATCTTTCACAAATAAATCACATCTTCACCTATCAGTTCATCTTGTGTCCTTCTGTCAGTACAAATTCCCAAACTTCTTTACAGTAATTGTAGGCCTCAAATAAATGCTAAAACCTTTCAAACTATGAATAGGCTTTTTAAGCATAACTCATGAAGGAAATTTTTGTGTCAGTTCCTATCTTCATGGCTTATATGAAATTTCTCAGCAAATTCACTCACAAACCTGTCCGCTCCATGTTTGTCTGCTATGGTAGAAAATGAGACCCTCAGTGCTCTTACAGGGATGATTCAAAGTACTGCATCCACCTTAGGTAAACATAAGTTTATTAGTATTTGTGTAACATATTTATTGCCATCCTGCTTATTTAACTTATATGCACAGTACATCATGAGAAATGCTGGGCTGGAGGAAGCACAAGCTGGAATCAAGATTGCCAGGAGAAATATCAATAACCTCAGATATGCAGATACACCACCCTTATGACAGAAAATGAAGAGGAACTAAAAACCTCTTGATGAAAGTGAAAGAGGAGAGTGAAAAAGTTGGCTTAAAGCTCAACATTCAGGAAACTAAGATCATAGCATCTGGTCCCATCACTTCATGGCAAATAGATGGGGAAACAGTGTCAGACTTTATTTTGGGGGCTCCAAAATCACTGCAGATGGTGATTGCAGCCATGAAATTAAAAGACGCTTACTCTGAAAGTGAAAGAGGAGAGTGAAAAAGTTGGCTTAAAGCTCAACATTCAGAAAACAAAGATCATGGCATCCTGTCCCATCACTTCATGGGAAATAGATGGGGAAGCAGTGGAAACAGTGTCAGACTTTATTTTGGGGGCTCCAAAATCACTGCAGATGGTGACTGCAGCCATGAAATCAGAAGACGCTTACTCCTTGGAAGCAAAGTTATGACCAACCTAGATAGCATATTGAAAAGCAGAGACATTACTTTGCCGACTAAGGTCCGTCTAGTCAAGGCTATGGTTTTTCCAGTGGTCATGTATGGATGTGAGAGTTGGACTGTGAAGAATGCTGAGCGCCTTAGAACTGAATGTTTTTGAACTGTGGTGTTGGAGAAGACTCTTGAGAGTCCCTTGGACTGCAAGGAGATCCAATCAGTCCATTCTGAAGGAGATCAGCCCTGGGATTTCTTTGGAGGGAATGATGCTAAAGCTGAAGCTCCAGTACTTTGGCCACCTCATGCGAAGAGTTGACTCATTGGAAAAGACTCTGATGCTGGGAGGAATTGGGGGCAGGAGGAGAAGGAGATGACCGAGGATGAGATGGCTGGATGGCATCACTGACTCGATAGACATGAGTTTGGGTATACTCCAGGAGTTGGTGATGGACAGGGAGGCCTGGCATGCTGGGATTCATGGGGTGGCAAAAAGTCAGACACGACTGAGCGACTAAACTGAACTGAACTGAAAGGAAAGATAAAGAAGCTGCTTTCATTCGTGTATGGTTTTATGTATTAGCAACAGTAAAGCCAAGTGGTGTTACTGGATATGGTAGAATAAGAAAATATGTGTTCTTTAGGAAAAAAACTAAACTTTATTGATATAATTCAAATGGCCAGAGATAACATTTATTTGTCTCCAAAAGGAGAAACTACAAATGAAAACTAATAAGTGATGTCTATAACAAATTATTGCAGTTGAAACTTAAAGAATTCTAGTATCACATATCAGCTTTTCTATTGGTACAGGAGGAGAGATAGGAATAGAAAGGGATAAAATTATGCCATTAATAACATCAGAAATAGCAAATCATAGACAAATTTATTATTTTAACTATATAAGATATAAAGAGTAGTAGATTCATCATATTCTTCTGTTATGCAAAGTCATAGCTAGAAAGCCTTGGTCCATTTCTATAGCTATATGTTTATGGATATTAACTAGACTTGTGATCATTTCACAGTATATACAAATACCAGAACTTTATATTGCACACCTGAAACTAATATAATGTTGCATGGCAATTATGCCTCAAAAAATTAAACAAATAATTAAACAATAATTGTTTAACAAATAATTAAATAATTCAATAATTTAAAAAGTTAAACAAATCCTTGGTCTAGTTAGGAAGAAATACTTGGTAGAAAGATAAGTGAATAATTGTTTACTTAATTAAAATGCAGCTAAAACAAGAACAAATTTTGAAACCATCCACAACCATTTAACAGTAATATATTTACAAGGCAAAAGAGAATTAAAGCAGAACAGAAAATTGGTGACACCCAGATATGGTTGGCTGCTTTAAAAGAAGTGAAAGATTACCGTAAAAGTATCTAGAATTTCTTTCTTTTTAAAGAAAAAAAAACAATCTGAAAGTACTGCCTGTATTCCTATATGACAAGTGGCAGGAGCTAAGCAGTGAATGTCACCTTTAGTTGAGTCTCTCCTGGTTTGCAATAGTCCCCACTAGCTCCTCTCACCTTCCAGCCATATTGCTTTACCTATGTGATGGCTTTTGAGTGTTCAGCCCCTGATATGCTAAATAGCACTTTCTCTGTAAACAGTACCTTAAAGATTAGAAAGTTTAGTTAGACCAGTCATTCTCAAAATCAGCTACATATTACAATGACCTGAGAAACTTAAATATATATATATATATATATATATGTATGTATGTATGTGTGTGTGTGTGTGTGTGTGTGTGTGTATATATATATATATATATATATGGACCTTGTCCCAGGCTATAAATCAGAATCTCTTGAGGTGGCATAGGTTTTTTGTTTGTTTGTTTCTCAGCTAATTTTAATATATAGCCAGGAATGTAGTTTAGGTACTAAAGATGATTTCTAGTTTGCTCTTAATTCTGATTTTTATTAGTTGTGTGCATGAAAACACATACACAGAGACAGACATTTGGCATTACAAAAAAACACTGCACTTGTTGAATGTTTAACATTTGAAAGTGTATTATATTGTTGTTGTTCAGTCGTTCAGTTATATCTGACTGTGACCCCATGGACTGCAGCACACCAAGCTTCCCTGTCCTTCACTATCTCCCAGAGCTTGCTCAAACTCATGGCCATTGAGTCAACGATGCCATCCAACCACCTCATCCTCTGTTGTCCCCTTCTCCTCCTGCCCTCAGTCTTTCCCAGCATCAGAGTCTTTTCCAATGAGTTGGCTCTTCTCATCAGGTGGCCAAAGTATTGGAGCTTTAGTTTCAGCATCAGTCCTTCCAATGAATATTCTGGGTTGATTTCCTTTAGGATTGGCTGGTTTGATCTCCTTGCTGTCCAAGGGACTCTCAAGTCTTCTCTAGCACCATAGTTCAAAAGCATCAGTGCTCAGCCTTCTTTATGGTCCAACTCTCACATCTTTACATGACTACTGGAAAAACTATAGGTTAGACTATACAGACCTTTGTCAGTAAAGTGACATCTCTTCATTTTAACAACCTATCCTGGTTTGTCATAGCTTTCCTTCGAAGGAGCAAGGGTCTTTTAATTTCATGGCTGCAATCACCGTCTGCAGTGATTTTGGAGCCCCCAAAATAAAGTCTGACACTGTTTCCACTGTTTCCCCTTCTATTTCCCATGAAGTGATGGGACCAGATGCCATGATCTTAGTTTCCTGAATGTTGAGCTTTAAGCCAACTTTTCACTCTCCTCTTTCACTTTCATCAAGAGGCTTTTTAGTTCCTCTTCACTTTCTGCCATAGGGGTGGTATCATTTGCATATCTGTAGTTATTGATACTTCTCCCAGCACCTTGATTCCAGCTTGTGCTTCATCCAGCCCAGCGTTTCTCATGATGTACTCTGCATGTAAGTTAAATAAGCAGAGTGACAATACACAGCCTTGATGTACTCCTTTTCCTATATGGAACCAGTCTGTTCCATGTCCAGTTCTAACTGTTGCTTCCTGACCTGCATACAGGTTTCTCAAGAGGCAGGTCAGGTGGTCTGGTATTCCCATCTCTTTCAGAATTTCCCACAGTTTATTGTGATCCATACAGTCAAAGGCTTTGACATAGTCAATAAAGCAGAAGTAGATGTTTTTCTGGAACCCTCTTGCTTTTTCAATGATCCAGCGGATGTTGGCAATTTGATCTGTGGTTCCTCTGCCTTTTCTAAAACCAGCTTGAATATCTGGAAGTTCACGGTTCATGTATTGCTGAAGCCTGGCTTGGAGAATTTAAGGTCAGTTTTAATTCCAATGCCAAAGAATGCTCAAACTACTGCACAATTGCACTCATCTCACACACTAGTAAAGTAATGCTTAAAATTCTCCAAGCCAGACTTCAGCAACATGTGAATTGTGAACCTCCAGATGTCATCTGCATATCTAAGGTTATTGAGTTTCTTCTGGCAATCTTGATTCCAGCTTGAGCTTCATCCAGCCTGGCATTTTTCATGATGTACTATGCATATAAATTAAATAAGCAGGGTGACAATAGACAGCCTTGATGTACTCCTTTCCCAGTTTTGAACCAGTCTGTTGTTCCATGTCTGGTTCTAACTGCTGCTTCTTGACTTGCACACAGGTTTCTCAGGAGGCGGTAAGGTGGTCTGATGATAAATTTTCCATCTCTTTAAGAATTTTCCAGTTTGTTTTGATCCACACAATAAAAGGCTTTAGTGTAGTCAATGAAGCAGAAGTAGATGTTTTTCTGGCATTCTCTTGCTTTTTCTATGATCCAACAGATGTTGGCAATTTGATCTCTGGTTCCTCTGCCTTTTCTAAATCCAACTTGTACATCTGAAAATTCCTCGTTTACGTACTGTTGAAGACTAGCACAAAGGATTTTGAGCATTACCTTCCTAGCATGTGAAATTGGCACAATTGTACAGTAGTTTGAAAATTCTGTGTCATTGCCCTTCTTTGGGATTGGAATGAAAACTGACTTTTTCCAGTTCTGTGACCACTGCTGAGTTTTCCATATTTGCTGGCATATTGAGTACAGCACTTTAACAGCATCATCTTTTAGGATTTGAAATAGTTTAGCTGTAACTCCATCACCTCCATTACCCTTGCTCATAGTAATCCTTCCAAAGGCCCATTTGACTTCAGTCCAGGATCTCTTAGGTGAGTGATCACACCATCATGGTTATCCAGGTCATTAAGACCTTTTTGTACAGATTTCCTGTGTATTCTTGCTACCTCTTCTTAATATCTTCTGCTTGCTACTGTATTATATAGACAAAGAATTAACAAAACTCTTAAATTGAGTTTGTTTTGACCCAATTCTACATGGAGTTTGTATAGCCTGGTTTGTTAAAGTACCGAAACAAAGCAAACCTTTGAATATTGGTGCCTGTTTGCTGTAGGGATCAAATATCTTCACTGGAGTAACATTCAACTTCACATGTATTAGGCCCAACCAGGCCTCTAGTTACTTTGAATAGTTAAGTTTTAGCACAGGTCATGGCAAAGCTTGCATCTTTTCTGATGCATCAGGCCTGTTCTTGGTACTATATGCAAAGCTCAGTTTGATCAGTCAGTCAAAAAATAATATTGGTTGTTAACTTTTTTTAAATAAGAAATTGGACTAATTTAACTCATCAAATCTACTAAGGTAGATTAGTTTGTATGTGTAGACCATCTACAATATTAATGTCATTACTGTATTTTATTAAATTGTTGAAAAAATTCAATGTAATTTTTATGTGGATCAATTCAAATATTACTAGATCTGGAGAGAAGGAAGAAGAAAGTGGAAAATATAATTATTTAGTCATGGCAAAATGTGACACAATTTTTGCTTTAAAATAAACTCCATGCATTATAGATGAGTATTTGTTTTTAGAGGCTCGTTCAGTCAGGAAAAAAAAAAAAAAAAAAAACTTGCAAATTACTTCCTTCTTTTGGAATATGTCTTTACCAGTAAGTGTACTGGAAATTATTCTACATTAGAGTGGTTTCTAAAGTGGTCCTAAAATTAGAAAATTTACTTCAGACATAACTTATTTTGATACATCATAAAATTTTGTGAAGAATAATTTTGAAGCGAGGTTTAAGATTGCAGTGTTCTCTATTTTAGTGAATAGAGAGCTGGATAGTAAATTTCAGAATTTGGATATTCATCCAAAATTAGAAGCTAAAGAAGCACTGGAGTTTGCACAATTAAGGCATGGATGTATGGAGGCCTCATAAGCCTACTTTCTCAGGTCACCAGTATATGTTAAATAATCACTCAGCATCTGTTAAAAACCCCTGTCTCAGTTAATTTTAGCTCATTTATCCTCAAAGCATCTTCATCAGTAAGAATACTGATAAAAATCTATTTTACATACAGAATATAGTAGTAGTAGTTTAGTCACTAAGTCATGTCCAACTCTTTGTGACCCCATGAACTGTAGCCTGCCAGACCCCTCTGCCCATGGGATTCTCCAGGCAAGAATACTGGAATGGGTTGCCGTTTAGAGACAAACTTTGCTAAAGATGAGACTGAAATTGCATAAAGTTTAAATTGTGAACTGAGTACAATATTGTAGCCTGTAAACATGTGGTGGGTAGGAGGAGGGAGGGTATGTATGCATAGTCATGTATGTACATATACATACATATACACAAATATCAAATACATATAACAAACTTTGATATGAAGTTCATAATATCAAAATTAAAAAAAATTTATTATAGCTGCTTTACAACGTTGTGTTAATTTCTACTGTAAAGTGAAACAGTAGAAATATATACATATGTCCCCTCTTTTGGGATTTCCTTCCCATTTAGGTTACCAGAGAGCACTGAGTAGAGTTCCCTCTGCCATAGAGTAGGTTCTCACTAGTTATGTATTTTATACATGGTATCAATAGTGTATACATGTCAATAAAAATCTCCCAACTCATCCCCGCCCCCCTTCCTTCCTTCTTGATATCCATATTTGTTTTCGACTTCTATGTTTCTATTTCTGCTTTGCAATCATTTACACTACCTTGCTATTGTCTGTACCAATTTCTTCAGATTCCACATATATGCATTAATATACAGTACTTGTTTTTCTTTTTAACTTCAGTCTATACAACAGTCTGTAGGTCCAGACACATTTCTACAAATGATCCAATTTTGTTCCTTTTATGAGTAAGTTGCAAAGAGTCGGGCATGACTGAGCAACTGAACTGAACTGAATATTCTGTTGCACCTATGTACCACATATTCTTTGTCCATTCCTCTGTTGATGGACGTTTGCTATTGTAAACAGTGCTACAGTGAACACTAGGGTGCTTATGTCTTTTTGAATTACGTTTTTCCCTGGATATACACCCAGTAGCAGAATTGCTGGATCACATGGTGGTTCTATTTTTTAAGGAATCTCCATACGAGCTGTATCAACTTACATTCCCACTAACAATGCAAGAGGGTTCCCTTTTCTCTACACTCTCTCCATCATTTATTATTTGTAAATTTTGTGATGATGACCATTTTGACTGGCGTGAGGTGAAATCTCATTGTATTGTTAGTTTTGGTTTGCATTTCTCTAATAATTAGAGATGTTGAGCATCTTTTCATGTATTTGTTGGCCATCTGTATACTTTCTTTGGAGAAATGTCTATTTAGGTCCTGCACCCATTTTATGATTGGGTTGTTTTTTTGAATGATATCAAATTCCTTATGATAACATAAGTTTGTTAGTTAAAAACAACAAAACCCAATTCAAACTAACTAAAAAATAAATGGTATTTATTAGCTGACATAGACCTGGCTTCATTCAGTGGCAAGTGGTGCCATCAGGGAATCTCTATCGTGGATTTTTTCTCAGACTGTCTCCACTTGGCATCAAGATGTACTGAGAAGCCTCCCTCTTGGCAAACCTCCCTTCTGTTGTGGACATTCTAGCTACCCCTCCAGAAAGAACTGTTCTTCAATAGCTCTAACAGAAAAGCCCAGTTCAGCACCCTGATTAGCCTGGCTTAGGTCACCAGCCTGCCCTGTACCAATCACTATGGCCTGAGGGAAAGTGTCCTCTTACTGCCTAGGTCTAGGTCATGTGCCCACCCTTGTATCTGGGTGAAGAATGAAGGAGCTTGGGTCATTCTGCCTCTCCAAGCCATGTGTAGAGGGTCCTCTCCCTGGAAAAGAGAGCTCAGTTACCAGGAGGGTGTGGAGAAGCACAGCAGTTAAACAAAAACAACATACGCTCCACTTGAACATACAAGGCTCATTGCATTTAGCCCCTGCCTTCCAGCATAGCTGTATTAGTTCTCATTTCCCATAAATACATCAGTTACTAGAGTTTCCTAAATTTGATATGTTTGCTCGATGAATTAATGAACAACTGTATCAGTAGAGGTGAAAGTGAAGTTGCTCAGTCGTGTCCGACTCTTTGCCACCCCGTGGACTGTAGCCCACCAGGCTCCTCCGTCCATGGGATTCTCCAGGCAAGAATACTGGAGGAGGTTGCCATTTCCTTCTCCAAGGGAATCTTTCCGACTCAGGGATTGAACCCAACTCTCCTGCATTGCAGGCAGATGCTTCAACCTCTGATCTACCAGGGAAGCATTGAGCTACCAGTAGAGGTATCTTCTGATTAGGTATCTACTGATTGTGCTATCAGTAGAGGTACCTCTGTGCTATTACTGGCTATATGGAAAACTTGAAGCCTACCTAAACTAACTGAAGATTCCATATAACTTAAAGATAACCAATCTTGTTCCTAAATGATCATTATTATTCCATAGAATGTTGCATAAATATGAAGTGGGTTTATTAATAATGATTTTGCATGATAAAAGTATTTCTATCTATGTATGTATCTAAGTATCAGGCTCCTCTCCCAGACTGAAGGCAGGAATCCCACTGCATTTGCATCTTTCAAAGCACCTCTATGATGCCATGTACATACTATCTGCTTAGTAAAAGTTTTTGAACTGAAATGAATAGTGGACTCAAGTTTTGAGGCAGAGCACTTTCTGTTTTCTGAAAATAGGGCTATTTTCCTTCAAGCGGCTATTAAATGCCATAATTTACACATGTATATTTAATAAAGAGACTCTGTTTTAAGAATAAACATTCTGACTTCATAGTAGTTGTCCAGATCACCTTGTATAATAAAAATTGTGTTGTCTTTAGGTTGATGTTGAGTACTGGATTGTTTAATTAGAGTCTATGGGTGAGAGATTTCCCTCTACTATTTGCAGCCAGATTAGTGTAACCTGTTTTTGTTTGTTGTTTTTAATAATATGGAGATTTTTAGAAGGCAGTAAGAATATCCACAAATTATAATTTATTCTGTGAACTTTTTCACTGCAAATATAGGTCAAATCTTCCATTTATGCTATTATCAATAAATAATATTAGTATAGTAGTTTATAGTCTATAAACTGTTTTCTTGTTCATAAATTTCCTAATGTCATAAATTTCATAAGTCACATTAAAAAACCACTTAGGGTTTTATCTGACAGCAAGTGAACGAATAAGTGTTTAGTTGCCAAGAAATGTAACACAATTTCAGACTGCATTAATAGAAGTAAATATCTAAACTAAGAAGGTGATAGTTTCACTGCAGTTTGTGCTAGTTAGAAAACATCCGGGCCATTGGGTTCAGTTCTAGGCTTCACTGAATTTAAGACAGGCAAAGATCGACTCAAAGGAGCTTGTCCAAAGGAGAGCAACTAGGGAGGATGCGAGATCTGGGAAGGCCAAGTCACATGAGGAACACCTGACGGAGCTGATGATACTGGATCTAAAAACATAACTGAGAAAACAGCAACTGTCTTTATTAACAGGGCTATCATAAGGAAAAATGAGACCTTCTCACATGTCTATTTAGAATACAGAACTGTGACCAAGAGCTGAAAGCTACATAATTCAGTTCAATATTTTTTAAAGCCCTAACCCTCAAAAGTTGTTTCCAATGACATAATGATTTACCTGTCACTGGAAGTGATAACTCAAAATCTACACGATCATTTATCAGGAATCTCCACCATCTGTTAGTATGTAACTTGGACAAGTTACTTTCCCTCTCTAAGCCTCAGAGTTTTTTTTTTTTTTTTTTCTTGAAAACAGATTTTTAGGATTGCTGTAAGGAACACGTGATGTGATGCAAGTTAAGCCATCAACACAGTCAAGCATTGTTATCAGAACAGCTTGAGAAGGGCACCTCTAAACAATGCAAGAATAACAAGTAAGGTAAACATCAGAATTTAATGATGTAGGCTCTATACACAACCAAAGGTTGACAAAGGTTTGCCCTCATTATGTCATACATTGACTGATTTTAGTGATTCTCTTGTCTTGAATTTTACTGTAAGCCTTAGCCAAGGGAATTACCATTTTTCTTAATAATCAAAAACTTTTTATGGAATATCTCACTGACTTTATGGAATGCCATAGAGTATTACTGTTAAGCATTTGGGAATGAGAGTTACTCAAGAGGCAGCAGAAATGAAAGAGTGTGGTTGTTGAGCCAAGCAAAGGTCAACTTACAGTTTGTGATGTACCATATGCATCCAAAATAACTCAGGACACTTAAAATGGAATACTGAGAACAGAAATATATAATTTATGGGAATTAATCCCAGTCACATTGCAAACTTTTATTAAGCACCACGTGTCAGCATTTAAAGAATAAAAAGCTGAATACAGGAAATATAGAAATAACTATAGGAAATGATGCCTGTCCTGAGGATTTTATACACTATAGTCTGAGACAGTGAGATATATAGAACTCAGCATAAATCCAAACAAAACAATTTTAACCAAATGCTGTCAGAAAACAGAGTAGGAAGCAATGAATATAAAAGAACTATAATTCTAGTGCAGGGAGCTGGGCAGGTTTTGCAGAAGTGAAATTTGTAGGTCCCATCTTTGCTTCCATGATGAAAGGAGGACAAACATTCAAGACCTTGGGGATAGCATTAATCAAGGTGAGGAGATATGGAAGAGCACCAGTCTTGCAGGGATGGCAAGCTGTCTGGAGTGACTTGAATACAGGAGGTTGTGGGGAAGGAAGGAGTGACAGATGAGCCTGGAAAGGCAAGTGTGGTCAGATGTTAAGAAGTGGAAAACCATGCTAAGTAAATAAATCAAGAAAGGATAATTGGGGGATAAGTCTCATGAAGTATATTCACTTTATGTATTCCACGTGGGGCTGTTAATAACTTCTTTAGACCAGAAGGTATCAAAACATTCCAGAAAGTTTCCTGAACTTATATTGAGACAATAGGTAGATATGGTTCCTGTAGTCAACCACTGTCCTGAGTTTAAAACAATAAAAACATAAACAAACCAAAGAAAAGAATGAACACACTATCTTGTTAAAAGTCTGCTTGTTTATTTCCCAGTTTTGGTTCTACCCGATCTCAAAAGCCTCCTAAGCAGAAATATAGTTCCTGCACTAAGGAAGGAAATTCCACATATGATACCTAATTATTATTAATTTCCACCAGTAATACTTGTAAGGAGTAACCAGCAAATAGGCTTTTTACTCTTTGAAGTTTTCATGAACAAATCTACAATGTAATTTCTGCTATTTGCAAACTGGAGTATTCTAAAGATGACAGTAGAGCAAGCTTTTACATGTATGTGCATGACATTTCTGGGCTACTTCTAAGCTCAACCTGTGAATTAGGGATGCAATTTCCTCTCAGTTTACTGTCTTAAACTAAAAACATATGAAAAATATCAAAGAGCATAATACTTCCAATACCCTTTGACTCAGCTTTCTAAGAATTTATCATTGAAATTCTTCATGCATATATTCAAAGATTTTATTGCATGGATATTTCTGCTTTCAATAGCAAAAGGAGGGCAATCTAAATGTCCCATACAATGGAATTAATTAAATTATGACACAGCCATATGACAGTGAAATATCTGACAGCCTAATAAAAACGTAGTATCCATTATGCTCACAATATAGTGTTAAGTGAAAAAGCATATCACAAAATAGCCTGTACTATATAATCTTATTTTTATAAAAATTAATGCATATGCATAGAAAAAGAATGATATTTATTTTTACATTACTCTTTGGCCTTTCTGTATCTTATTGAATAAATATACAGAAAACAATATTTCTTAAATAAAAGGAAAGAACTGAAAGTTATAATTTTAATGGCATGTCAGTAGACTTTTTTTGAAGCTTAAAACATCAATGCATTTGTAACATTCAATTGGTGGTTAAGGCATTTTTCAAAACAACTTTAATTCTTCACTTATGTGAAACTCATAACAACAGTGAGAATGATATCATCTAGGACCCTCCCAAAGAAAAAAAGATGAATAGTTTAATTGTAGTTGAGAAGTGATTTTTTCCCCCTATAACTGTATAGTCAGAATGGTTCTTTTGGTCTTTTGGTTCAATCTGACAGTCCCAAGCTCTACATCTGTTGGTTGTATATGTGTGAACCACATGGAGTGAGTTTGGAAGAAGTCAAGGGTATAAAAGTGATGAAAAGGCACTTTCTGCTTGGATGGGTCTGCTTTGAATGCTAGTACAACTGTGACAAGAAGGGAAATACCTTTGAAAGAGAGAATCAGGAAGCTACTTGGAAGAGAGAGAGAAGGATCTCTGTGGTTAGAAGGAAAGCTTTATAGCAGCACGTTTTCATGCTAGAGATGAAAAAAAAAAAAATGGTTTTCCAAAGAGCAGAACTGAGATTATGAAATGACTGATGTGACTTTCAGTGTCCTGGGCTATGTGATGATCAGATGCAGGGTGGCCAGTCTGTGGCACTGTGCTCAGCAGAACCTGAACTGGTCACCCAGCCCTTGGCCAGGTGACTCAGATAAGAAACCTGAGACCTCTCTTGTGAAAATGATGGGGAGATCGGGGAAGAAAGAGAAAGGCAAATCTTGAGATATGTGTACAAAAGCAATGGCATAAGAAAAAGCACAAAAACATAATTTGATATGGTGTGATAATCAAACTAAAGCCCTTAGTGAAAAGAGATGTAGCTTCTCCATCAGTCAACCCAATGAAAGATGAAATAATACAGATGAAAGATTAAGAAAGTCACGGCTATTATCATGGCCATAGGAGCTACTTTTAAAGAAAGATACTGCAACCAGAGAAAGTGGGAGTCCTCTTGCATGGTATGCCTGATTTAACATCCAAATGCACAATTCTGACAGTTTTCAAGACTCTGTCCTCAGAAACCGTCCATGTCCCACCCACCTCCGCAGTGCCTATGAGAGGAAGCTCAGATTTCTTGGCCTGGCTTTGGAAGTGTTCCCTGAACTAGATTCAGTCTCCTCCACAACTTTACCTCCCACTATTCTTTTTCATACACTCTATGCTCCAGCCAGGAGGCTTCCCTGATGGCTCAGTGGGTAAAGAATCTTCCTCCAGTGCAGGAGATGCAGGAGACACAGGTTCAATCCCTGGGTCAGGAAGATCCCCTGGAGAAGGAAATAGCAATTCCTTCCAGTAGTTTTGCCTGAAAAATACCATGGACAGAGAAGCCTGGTGGGCTACAGTCCAAAGGATCGCAGAGAGTCAGACACAACTGAGCTACTAAGCACATATATACATGCCCCAGCCAAATAGGATTATGCACTGACCACACTCTGCCTTTCCCTGTTTCCCACTTTCGCATACATTGTTTTCTCTACTTCTTCCTCATTGTTAGATAGCTACTCTCAACTATGCTTCAGGGTCTCATCTCTAGTGCCATCTGATCCTTTCCACTGTCACAAATAACTTCTTCCAATGCCAAACTTCCTCTTAGTTCAGTTCAGTTGCTCAGTCGTGTCCAACTCTTTGAGACCCCATGGACTGCAGCACGCCAAGCTTCCCTGTCCATCACCAACTCCCAGAGTTTACTCAAACTCATGTCCATTGAGTCAGTGATGCCATCCAGCTATTTCATCCTCTGTTGTCCCCTTCTCCTCCCACCTTCAATCTTTCCTAGCATCAGGGTCTTTTCAAATAAGTCAGTTCTTCGCATCAGGTGGCCAAAGGATTGGAGCTTCAGCATCAGTCCTTCCAATGAATATTCAGGACTGATTTCTTTTAGGAGGGATTGGTTGGATCTTCTTGCAGTCCAAGGGACTCTCAAGAATCTTCTCCAACACCATAGTTCAAAATCATCAATTCTTTTGTGCTCAGCTTTCTTTATAGTCCAACTCTCACATCCATACATAACTACTGGAAAAAACATAGCCTTGACTAGATAGACTTTGTTGGCAAAGTAATGTCTCTGCTTTTTAATATACTGTCTGGGTTGGTCATAACTTTTCTTCCAAGGAGGAAGTGTCTTTTAATTTCATGCCTGCAGTCACCATCAGCAGTGATTTGACAGCCCCCCAAAATTAAGTCTGCCACTGTTTCCACTGTTACCCTGTCTATTTACCAAGAAGTGATGGGACCAGATGCCATGATCTTAGTTTTCTGAATGTTGAGTTTTAAGCCAACGTTTTCACTCTCCTCTTTCACTTTCATCATGAGGCTCTCTAGTCCTTCGCTTTTTGCCATAACTGTGGTGTTATCTGCATATCTGAGGTTATTGGTATTTCTCCCAGCAATCTTCATTCCAGCTTGTATTTCATCCAGTCCAGCATTTCTCTCAGGCTCTTTCTATTCAATTTAATCAGAATTTATTGATTACACATGTATGAGATACTCTACCAAATACCAGAAATACCTCTACACATGCACACAAATTTCATGTCCTCAAGAAACTAACAGTATAAACGAAATAATGAGACTATATAATAATTAGTTGTGTATCAGTGTGAAAAATTCAAAAAGAGAATCATGTACTAAATATACCACCAGGGTCCCAAAGGAGAAATAAGTCCTCATCTCAGTAAATGGCCCCAGCATTTATCCAATTGCTTAAGTCAAAAACTGTGGTGGTCATCTCAGAGTCCTTTTATCCCCACATCCTCCACATCCAGTCTGTCAGCAAGCCTTTAAATCCCCATTTCAATGCATATCCCAAATACATTCACTTTGCTCCTTTTCTACCACTACCATCATTTTTCCCCCTATCAGTCTCCTTGTGAGTTTCTTTGCTTCCAGTCTTGCTTTCCTGCAAGACTGGAAGAGAAATTAGGGTGAGCTTTCTTCAACATTGATTGAATCATAGCCCTTTACTGTTTATAACTTACTGTAGTGGTTCTTAGCTACACATAAAATCAAAACTTCTTTCCATAGCTTATGAAGTCTACATGATCCAACCTCTGTTCCCCTTACTACCTTTCTCATCCTCTCCACTTTTTTTCCCATTCACTCTGTCCCCATTTCTGTCTTCAGATACAAATTTGTTCTAATTTTGGCATCTTCACATTGTCTGTTCCTCCTGCCTGGAGCACTCTTCCTTCAGATCCCCTCATAGTTCTTCACATTATTCACTACTAGTAATGAAGACTTATACTCCCCCATCACTTAAAGGTCACTTCCTTGATCATCCTACTTTAAATAGATGACAATGATGACTAATATTACTACTCTCTATTATCTCTGTGTCTTTTATAAAAATTTTGAAATTAAAAATTATCTTTATTTACTTATTTATGGTCTGTCTCTCTCACTACAAGGCAAGAAACTATTTATTTCACTTCTGCCTCTCAACAAAGCTTAACATAGTCCCTGGCATCTTGTAGGCACACAATAACTAGTTTTGAATAATATTAACTCTAGTTAACATTTATATTATACCTACTGTGTCCCAGGTACTGTTCTAACACTTTATAGAAATTAACTAAATCTTTGCAACCATGTTATAAGATAGATTAGATACTACTATCATCTTTATTTTATAGGCAAAAATAGAGACTCCAAGGGGCTAAGTAACTTGTCCAAAGTTATACAACTCCTTAAGTGTCAGAACTAGGATGCCAAACCTGAGTCTAACTTTAGAGCATTTGTTCCTAATGTCTACACAATATCACTTCTGCAAATGAACTCAGTGTTGAACTTTGCTTATGTAGAAAGGATAATTACTCTGAGAAGAAAATGCTCTGGTGGAGTTTTGAAGGACAACTAAAAGTTTGCCAGAGAATAACGGACGGAAAGGCATTCTAAGCTGAGGGAAGAGTGCATGCAAACGTTTGTATTTTATAAAATCATTTGTATATATCTTTTCACATCTGCATATACATTTCAAATAATACTTATTATGTACCTACATGCCCTGAGTGATGCACATACATATTAGTTTTTGTTTATTTATTTATGGCTGTGCTGGATGTTCATTGCTGCATATGAGCTATCTCTAGTTGAGGCAAGTGAGAGCTACTCTTTGTTGCAGAGTGTGGGCTTCTCATTGTGGTGGCTTCTCTTGTTGCAAGCATGAGCTCTAGGTGCACAGGTTTCAGTAGTTAATGGCGTGTGGGCCCAGCAGTTGCAGCAATAGGCTCTGGAGTGCTGGCTCAATAGTTCTGACACACAGATTTAGTTGCTTCATGCATATGGAATCTTCCTGGGCCAGGGATTGAACCCATGTCCGCTGCGGTGGCAGGAGGATTCTTAACCACTGGACCACAAGTAAAGCTGCAAATGTTTTTAACATTTTTTCTGGAAGGGGCTTTGGACAAGAATCTAGAAAAATCTGTGTTCTGTCCCCTAGCATTCTAGCATTTAAAATTTCTATGACCTCTTAAATGCACTCTCATCCTCAGTTTCCTTACTAGTAGAATGGGAATGATAATCCTACATTTGGAGATGCTGGGAGTCCTGAAGGAGATCATGGATATAAAAGATGAGTGAAGACCATAACAGGCAAAGAGAAACTTTATGTTCTCTCCCTCACGTAACTTAGTTTAATAATTACAATAGTTTTCACACATTTGTGAGATCTTTAGTCTTGTTCTGACATTTATACCTCATACACCTGTTTCCACTATGGCTGCAGAAAATGCTCTTATTTTAATCTTTTGAAATATTTTGTGACTTGTTTTATAGTTTGGCTCATATAAATTTGGATAAATATTCCACATTCACTAAAAAGAAAGCAGTCTAGGGTAAAGCTTAAATCTTGTGCTGTTTAAATCTTCCATATCATTTTTTGGTCTGCTTGTTTCATCAGTTATTGGGAGAGGTGTATTAAAACTTCCAACATGATTGTGGACTTGTCTCTATCTTCTTTTAATTCTGTCCATTTTTCCTTTGTATATTTTAAATCTCTTGTCATTTGGTGCCTACAGTCAGAAATTTTAATCTTCTTGTTGAGTTGAAACTTTTATCATTATGAAATATATAAATGTACCAATGTGCTATCTTTTAATTTTGTCTGAGAATGCCTTCATTTTTGAAAGATGTACTCACTGAGTATAGAATTTTAGGTTGACAATTATGTTCTTTCAGTTCAGTTCAGACGCTCAGTCGTGTCCGACTCTTTGTGACCCCATGAATCGCAGCATACCAGGCCTCGCTGTTCATCATCATCTCCCAGAGGTCACTCAGACTCACATCCATCGAGTCCGTGATGCCATCCAGGCATCTCATCCTTGGTCGTCCCCTTTTTCTCCTGCCCCCAATCCCTCCCAGCATCAGAGTCTTTTCCAATGAGTCAACTCTTCTCATGAGGTGGCCAAAGTACTGGAGTTTCAGCTTCAGCATCATTCCTTCCAAAGAAATCCCAGGGCTGATCTCCTTCAGAATGGACTGGTTGGATCTCCTTGCAGTCCAAGGGACTCTCAAGAGTCTTCTCCAGCATCACAGTTCAAAAGCATCAACTCTTAGGCACTCAGCCTTCTTCACAGTCCAACTTTCACATCCATACATGACCACAGGAAAAACTAGAGCCTTGACTAGACGGACCTTAGTCGGCAAAGTAATGTCTCTGCTTTTGAATATACTATCTAGGTTGGTCATAACTTTTATTCCAAGGAGTAAGTGTCTTTTAAGTTCATGACTGCATTCACCATCTGCAGTGATTTTGGAGCCCCCCAAAATAAAGTCTGACACTGTTTCCACTGTTTCCCCATCTATTTCCCATGAAGTGATGGGGTCGGATGCCATGATCATCGTTTTCTGAATGTTGAGCTTTAGGCCAACTTTTTCACTCTCCTCTTTCACTTTGATCAAGAGGCTTTTTAGCTCCTCTTCACTTTCTGTCATAAAGGTGGTGTCATCTGCATATCTGAGGTTATTGATATTTCTCCCAGCAATCTTGATTCCAGCTTGTGTTTCTTCCAGTCCAGCATTTCTCATGATGTACTCTGCATATAAGTTAAATAAGCAGGGTGACAATATACAGCCTTGATGTACTCCTTTTCCTATTTGGAATCAGTCTGTTGTTCCATGTCCAGTTCTAACTGTTGCTTCCTGACCTGCATACAGATTTCTCAAGAGGCAGATTAGGTGGTCTGGTATTCCCATCTCTTTCAGAATGCCTTGAAAACATTATTCCTTTGTACTTTGATTTGCATTGTTTCTTTTGAGAAAATATATTATTCTTGCTTCTTTGAAAGTAATGTTTCTTCTTTTCTCTCTGCCTTTAAGATCTTTCTCCTTGATTTTGGTTTTCAGTTCTTTCAGTATTATGTGCTTAGCAAAGGTTGTCTGTAGTTATTCTGTGTAGGGTCTGCCATGCTTCTTTAAAATGTGGTTTGGTATCTTTTAGCTGTTTGGGAAGTTCTCTCCCATTTTCTCTTCCACTAGTGCTTCTTTCTGTCTACAAATATATCTGATACGCCTCTGCTACTTTTTTTCTGTATTTTCATTGTTTAGTCTATGCTTGTCTGATGTTTCTTCCTGAACTGTGTTCTGCTTCATAAATTCTTTCTTAAACTGTGTCTAACTGGCTGTTGAATCCAGTTATTCTATTTTTCATTTCTAGAATTTTTATTTCATTCTTTTATAACTTTTAATTTCCTGTTGCAGTTCTCTTCCTTGCCTTGCATTTTAAATTCCTTGGGCATATGAAATAGTTATTTTTAAGCCTATGTCTGATAATTCCATTATCTCCTGTGTATTATTTTCTAGTATCTTCTTTCCATTTTTCTTCAATTTTATTACTTTACAGATATGTTGAGGCTTCAGATAATAGTATTTTTCTCTAAAGAGGATTTACATTGTGCATGCTAAGTTGCTTCAATCGTGTCTCCCTCTTTGCAACCCAACCCCTATGGAATGTAGCCCACCAGGCTTCTCTGTACAAGGCATTCTCCAGGCAAGAATGATGGAGTGGATTACCGTCCCCTCCTCCGGGAGATTTTCCTTACCCAGGGAATGAACCAACATCTTGTGTCTCCTACATTGGCAGGCACATTCTTTACCACTAGTGCTACCTGGGAAGCCCTGGGTTTACACTGATTTCTGGTAAAAGACAGGCTTGGACCACGGCCAATCTTCAGATTATCTTAATCCAATTAGAAAATGAATTTATTCAAATCTGGGCTTGAATTCTGGTAAGGTACAGTAAGCCTAGGCTACCCATGAGCTTGGGCAGGGTGGTGGTGTGCTCATGAACTTTGCAAGTTATCTTCCTAAAAGGAATGCTACGGAACTTTCTGAGAAGCTGGCCAGAGTGCCTGGGAACTCAGCAGAAACCTGCTTGCTGGGCAGCTGCTCTACTTGCCAGAAGTCACCTTCATGTCAGGGGGAAGGATGTCTGAAATTCACTGGGTGTGAGCCCCAGTGGGTACACAAGAGTGCTCACTGAGCAGCACCGCAGCAAGGAGGAGTAAGAGCACTCAAACCAAGTAGGAGAGAGGTGTAAAACTGCTCATTCCCACATTATATTATTAAAGAATGGAGAAGAAATGGCCGTTAGTGGAACAGATCAGTAAAATATACTTATAAAGCAGTTTTATATAAAGTAATTTGGTCCTACATGCAGCAATATAGACATATATCAAAATATAATTTTTAGTGAAAATTGCAGTATTATAAAGTAACTTTTTAAAAATATACAAAGCCATACAAATGTGATATATACATAAGAATGTATCAAGTTCAGGATTGGGAAACTGTTACTGGGGCTTCCCAGATAGCACTAGTGGTAAAGAATGTGCCTGCCAGTGTAGAAGACACAAGATGTTGGTTCATTCCCTGGGTCAGGAAGATCTCCTGGAGGAGGGGATGGTAATCCACTCCATCATTCTTGCCTGGAGAATTCCTTGTACAGAGGAGCCTGGTGGGCTACAGTCCATAGAGCTGGGTTGCAAACAGGCAGACACGATTCAAGTGACTTAGCATGCACACACTTTTGGGAAAAGGAAGGAGAGAATAGGATTGGAAAGAGACACACAGGATAACTTAATTATTTCATTAATATTTTATTACATCTTAAAAGATCTTATCAAATGGAAAATGACTAAATAGGGTAACGTGTACCCATGGTTTTATAATATTCTTTGTTTTCTATATGTTTGTCATTTTGTAGTAAGATATTTTTTATAAGACAGGATGGGTGGAGTGTCTATTGTCTGTCTGTCACAGAAGATATTTCATAAGTAGTCATGAGCATTACTGTTTCAAGAAGGCCATTCCATAGAGATGGCTGAAATTTGAGACTTTCCCAGTCTGTGCTCTTTGTTGCTGTTGTCGTTCAGTCACTCAGTCATGTCCAACTCTTTGTGACCCCATGGGCTGCAGCATATCAGGCTTCCCTGTCCTTGACTATCTCCCAGAGTTTGCTTAAACTCATGTCCATTGAGTCTGTGATGCCATCCAACTATCTCATCCTCTGTCACCCTGTCACCCCCTTTTCCTCCTGCCCTCAGTCTTTCGCAGCATCAGGATCTCTTCCAGTGAGTCAGCTCTTCTTACCAGGTGGCCAAAGTATTGGAGCTTCAGCATCAGTCCAAACTGTGCTCCGGATGATTCTAATAGACATTCCGTGAGAAAAAAAAAAACACTTACTGCTTAAATAAGATGATTCTTTACTGGTTATAATATATATTGGCATATTCTGAAGGACAGGGGAACATTTTTTTTAATCCATTTAACCCAAACTTTCTTGGCCCCAGATTTTTCTTCTGTGGGATACTCATTGATATCTTACTGAACCCTCTTCTATGCAGCACAGACAAGTGCTGATCTGCTAAAATAAACTGTGGTTATAACATACATAATTCAAGCTGTAAATTTAAGAGACAAAATTATGCTATTAAAGAAATCATCCCTTTGTTTAAGTTGAGTATGATTTCTCAAGTGATAAACACAGTTCTCCCAGTATTTGATTTTACAGCCATACCTTATCAACCCATTTGTGATACCTTAGTTCAAAGCTTGATTTTCAACTGTAGCATCATTTATAGTAGAAAATATTACAAAGGAAAAGTGGTGTGACCTATATGTCCATTCCAATCCCACCAATTTTCCTGATTCTACACAAGCTCAATCAGTTGTAACACCCTTTAATTATCCACTAAAATAGTCGTTTTCCAGTTCAAAGCATTCAAAACCTACAAAAGCTTATGTTTGGGGCAGTGATTGACAGTACTCTTTGGGGGTGGGACCAGAGAAATGCAGCTAATTCTTCACTATTTCTTCTTATGGATGTTCTCATTATTGAAAAGCACAAATTCAGATTTTGTAAATACTACTTGTCTAGTCAAAGTGTTTGATTCTTAAGTGAATCAAGGAATGCATAAAAGCAATCTAAATGAAAATATACCATCAGGTCACTTGCTGGAACCATTTTATGTAATTTGCAGACCTCACTATTTGTCAGTTTTTCTATAAACACATAAATTTCAGTATAATCTTAATTTGTAAATAGTAAGAAAGGCTTGCCAGGGATGACTTATCCAACAGTTGAAAATTGGCACTGCATTTAAGCATTGAGAAAGAATTATTCTCCTTTAAAGTTTTTTCATATAAGCAGTTGACTCTCTCTGGTATCACAAAAATGTTTATTCCCTCATTCACTTACTCAACAAAGGTTTGCTTTTTTAACATGCCAGGCATTAAACAGCTTTAAGCTAATTTTGGCCAAAGCAGCTCCTCAATAAAAATGATCAGTGAGATAACAGAAAAAGCTTTATGACCTTGGAATGGCATTATCCCTTTAGTCAATGAATTTCTGAGTACCTACTATGTGCCATACATTTTTCAAGGCACTGAGATTATAACAGAGATGAACAAAAAGACAAAGTTTTCTACCAGTCTAGTGATTAAGAGAGATACTAGTCAAGTAATCATGATAAAGTATGATGATTATGACTACATGGGAAATACAGGCTAATCTTTCAGAAGTTCATTTATTGACACTTGTTCATTTATTTAGCAAATATTTTTATTATTTAATATGTACTAGTCATTGTTCTAGGAACTGCTAGTCGGCAAGAAACAAATCAAAATACCTGTTTTCATGGAGGTCAAATCTACAATGCTGGTCTTTATCAGCACCACACATCAAACCACTACTTTCCAAAGTGTAGCATTCATAACACATGTGAAATCTGAAATTATGTAGGTGGTACACAGACTAATACATTAGTAGTTTTACATTTATATGTTATTATATTTTATTCATGATATAGGCTGTTTGTGATGGTTTAAGCAATGACTTCTTCCTAATTGAATTTAATTTTAAAAAGCTGAGTTCAGTCAAAGAAAAGTATTTAGTAAATAAGTATAGACTATATATTGACTTGGGAAAATGTTATGGTGATACGTATATTACCAAAAACAAAACAAAACAAAACAAAACCAAAAAAAAAAAAAAAAAAAAGGTGGAACACAGCTTTCACCTGAAATAAAATGTTGTCCAGATGTCAACAGTATCATTACATTGCCCAAATTCTCAGGATAAACTTTTCATTATTTTAATTTATAGCTATGTGACATAAACTCAGTGGAGTGGGGATGAGGGAGGTAGGGGCAGAGAAAACAGATTTACATTTTTTTCTTCCACTCTTCTGTAAACTGTTTGAAAGTAGTAAAATTCTTATTCATAATTTGCAACATAGTATACAGCAAGTAATAGATGCTAAATAAATGCTAGGTGAAGGAATAAAACAATCAATTAATGAAATAGGAAATACCCTATTGTACCATTCAAACTATAGCGAATGCTCTGACCTGACTGAATGTAATTAGCCACAGGGCAGGAGAAGGAACAGTTTCTGAACCAGTCTACAAGAACAATTTAGGACTCTGCCCTGTAGATTCAAGAGCTGTTTTTCTAATAGAAGAAACATAAAAGAGATTAACCTCTCTGCTGTGTAACTACAGACCAAGTGATACAGCTTGCCTTCCATCATTGCCATGGAAGAACAGAGATAATGAAAAACCCTCACCAAGTTTGTTATATGCATTTTTTAAAGGACTGATTAAATTATCAATAAGACCCTATTAGATAATCTTTTGTCATCACCAGGATCTCTAACAATCATAGAGAAATAATAGAAACTGCAAATTATAGACAGTTCTCTTTAAACCTATAAAAACTAAAAAAAGGTGGGAGGGGGCAAGGGGAAAGTAATCTTTGAAAAGTAGCATCCTGACCAAAAAATAATACAATATGGTTACTTTCCATATTTCCTGCAGCTTAAGAATAAAATTTTACATCCCTTATTTCAAAATGTTAATTCTTTCCATCTTTAACTGCTGAGGAAACCATATTTTCTATTTTGAGAGTTTCAAGAATTAAAAGGTCATTAAACTTTTGCTAATAGAAAATCCTAATGGCTAAATTTCAAAGAACTTAGGATTCAATTATGATGAATAACCCATGTTCTTATTTTTTACTGTGACAATTTAAATAATGTTTCTGTGAGAGGCAATCTTTCTCAGTCATATCAGTTCAACCAAGAATTATCTCCTTTCCTGACCAAACTCTGATTGTCTCACAGTTATCAACACACAAATGAAGTAAATATCCTAGTCCTGTTGATGTCATGCTCGGGTTTTCTTGTCAACTGTCATGAGACATGCTGTCATTAGGCAGATTTGGTAGATGCCCACCGCCAAGTCCTCTTGCCTCATTAGACCAGATTCATAAGGCTTTCTGAATCTATTTGGTAGCAATGGGATCCAGACATCCACGTCTGAAATTAAATTCTCCCAGCAGTTACCTCTCAAAGAGAGGCCCATCTCTCTACTCTCTTTTTACTGGCTGTGGTATGAGTCGAGTAGCGTAGGATGAAGATGGACTGCTTGGCTTTTAAACTTGCCATTCTCCAAGGAACATGAATATGGTCTCCTCAATTTGAACTGCTGGCAGCAGGATTCCGTCCCTGATCTTGCCTAAGTTCACTGTAAATAGCTTGACAAGGGGGGCAAATGGCTTTCTTCTTGCTAATACACTGATATACACTGTCTAGATCCACTTACAAGTAGTTGCTAGCCAGTCCTTTGACTGCCTTTGCAAATCAGTCAAAGGATCTACCATTTCTCTGTAACAAAACAAATGATTTCTTAGTGCTGACCTACAGTCACTTCCACGATAAAAGAGCCTTTACAAGCCTGCATTCCGTAAATCAAAACTATGGTAAATACAACATACAGAGCATACTTTCTTTTCAGGGACTAAATAAGCAAGGGTTATTTATTCATTTATTTATCCACATATTTACACTCACATTTTTGTTTGAGGACATGTCAAGTAAGAGATTAGAAGGCAATTTTCACACACAGCCCCAAAGAAACATGATGTTATTCTGTGGAAGTTATTTGATTGTTCTTCATAGTCTTTTCCTTTCAATTGGCATTTAGAGAACTAGCCACACAAGCTGCTACGTACCTTCCTGCATGATACCATTCCTTCCTGTTCTCCTTATCTGTACCTGCAAGGATGCACAGCTTTCTCTTTTTCTTTCTTGTGGGTTTGTGCAGTTTCTTGATGTTTGTGACAGGCCACGATAGGGGAAGCTTTTATCACTGTGGGGTTTGGAGGCCTCAGTAAATTGAAAATTGCAAATGAAATCCACTGGGCTTGAATTCATCAGCTATTATGTCAGATGACCTTTGGCAGCTGCTGATAAAAATGAGAGAATGTTAGCTCTGATCCAATTTTCAGCACTAACCACTCCTTTTCAAATCCATTCACAGTCAGGCAGCAGACACATGGGAAGTGAAAATGATAGGGTTTCAAGAGAACAGCATTGTGTTGCAGATTAAGATTTTCTCCCCCTATTTCTAGAGGTCGGCCCCCAGGCCTCTGTCTGGTATCTACCTATTGTCCAATCAGTTTCAATATCTGCTTCAGAGGACATGTTAGCCATCCTTACAGATAAGTGCTTACAGGAGAGAATGTTGGACTTAATAGTTTTGCTTAGGAGGCATCAAGGGTCGCAGTGTAGCAATATTGACTGGCACATGTTAGTTTAATCTGACATTCTAAGGAATGTGACACTAGATTCTTTCAGAGTTGTTGATACCTAGGTGATTTTTTTGTTACCAGCTCTGATTTTATAAAATTTATTTTTGTACAACTATTTATATTCATGAGTCAGAGATATTCTAAAATGTCTATCATAGCCGAGCAAAGCAGCCTAAACTTGTCTAAATAATGTACAGATGCCAAAACTATGAAACTGGGAACCAAATGACATGTGCGCTGTTCCTGCAATCCAGTTGAAGGTAAATGTTATCAACAGTATTTCAGCAGCTGGACTATCCTGAACTAAATGAGTTCCTATCGCTGGTAGGTTCCCCAATAAATGCAGTAGATTTTTATTTTGCAGAGAGATAAATTAGACTTAGTATTTTCCACACGGGTAGCATAAACAAGCAAAATAACACTATGGATAGTTGAGTCATCAGTATGATTTCCCTACCTATGAAACTTTTAGAGGCCTTCTAAAAGCAAAGAAAATTGAAGTTAATCACTTTTTCCTTCACTTGACTGTTCAGAAAAGGGGGGAAAAAGGTCTTGCCTTCAATTCTTTGAAAATGCGGAGTTCACTGTGGGAACAGTCTCAAATAAATATGAAGTTAACAAGCATCAAATAATTGAAATCCATGTATCATCATAAGCATTTTCAAAAGAATCTAATAAACTGAAAAATATTTATTTAGGTTTTCTCAGTATACAGACTTAACTTTTCTATTTGCCCTTGACACTGTTAGTTAACAGTACATTGAAAATAGGTGTTTATATGTAAATAGGGTTATAAAAATACTTTTCACGGCATGGCAATTGCTTTCTTCACACATATGATTATAGAACTATAAAGACATTTAGATGACTCCTCTAAATGTCAGTATTTGGGTGGGAAGAATATGGTTCTATACACTACTTCTAAAAAAAAAAGTAAGTGCATATAGGATGTGTTATATGCATACAATATTATCTTCTGAAAAGTAAGTGGGCTTCCCAGGTGATGCAGTGGTAAGGAATCTGCTTGCCAACGTAGGAGATGCAAGAGACACGGGTTTGATCCCTGAATTAGGAAGATCAACTGGAGTAGGAAATGGTAGCCTTCTCTAGTATTCTCACCTGGGAAATCTCATGGACAGAGGAACCTGGAGGGCTACAGTCCATGGGGTCGCAGAGTCAGATGTGACTAAGCATGCACAGTTATTTAAAATCAGTATGTTTTTTCCCCCTGCCTTTTTCTGGTACTCTTAAGCCCTTTTAAGAGAAGACAATGATCTGTTGTCCAATGAGCTTATATAAATAAAATGCCTAATGAAGATGTCTAAAAGATTCCAACTCTCCCCAAAATATGCAAATTAAAGTCAATTATTGTTGAACAATATTTAAAGGAATCAAAGTCATGTTGTAAGCACTTACTGGATCTAAAAACAAGAGGCACCGAACAACCAAAAAAGTATGGATTCAGTATATTCGGGGCTGCCTTTAATTTCTCCAGGTGATTGATTTTCTAGGTGTTTTTTTTTAAAACTAATGAAGATACATTTTGACTCAGATTTAGAAAACTTTGATGCATGGTATTTCTGTCCTACATACCTCTGTCCATTTGGATCCCAGACAAATGATGACCTGGCTGGCTCTGTAAAAACACCACCCAGTTGTTTGGCTGGACCACCCTTGTGACAGTGTGGACAGCAATTCCTACCAAAAGGATGAAGTCTTTACCTTCACAAATTTATCACTGACTAAGGTCACACATGACTTGATTCATCCATATGCATATAGCAGGACTTGTTTCTCTGAGTTATAGTTTCCTCAAACTTCTACCTGCCTTTAGGTTTTGCCATGGATACTAGCACTATTTCTAAAGAAGCATGTTCTTAGGGAACTGCAATAGTGAGCATGTTCTTAGGGAACTGCAACTGTGCCAGGCCAAAGCCATTCAGCTTGGACCCACTCAGCTAACAGGTCTCTGCCAGAAGAAACAGCGGCAACACACTTGGCTGGGCCCCGAGCCTGGCTTTCAGCCACTGGGATCTGCATACACAGATAGATGGAGCAATTAGATAGGCCTGTTAGGTTTTATGTCTTCTTTATTGATTTACAGTATGAACTCAGCATGACAATTGAACCAGAGCAGCCAATAAAACAACTAAGTCATTGAGCTTTACATAGGCACATAGTTCCAATTTATATTTGGGGAGGAAATACATGGATATACCATTATTTCTGGTATTTTGTCCAAGCACTTGAACAGAGATTTGGATGACTCATTATTCCCACTTCCTGATCTTTCATTGCTGTTCCTACTATAGAAACACTATCCAATAGAACTTTCCATTATGATGGATATGTTGTACTCTATCCTGTTCAGTATGGTAGCCACTAGCCACATGTGGCTATTAAACATTCAAAATGTGATTAGCTGGACTAAGGAAGAATTAAAATTTTAAATTATTTAGTTGTCATTGGAATTTAAACAGCCACATACAGCCAGTGACTACTGTACTGGGCAGTGCAGCAGCCTTATAGTGTACTAGATTTCTCCTCCCTCCACCAATAGCTTTTTCACCCTTTTCAAGACTGTTTGAAAGCTATGCCTTTGATAAAGTCTTTATTGACTCTCCCATCTCAACATTCCCTAACTCTTTCTGATATATTTCATTTGCTATCTTTGATCATTTTCTGCCATGTATTACAATTACCTGTTCTACAGTGCTACAAACTGCTTGAAGACAAGGACTGTATCTACCCAGTGATGTGCTCAAATAGTTGAGAAAGTAAACTGAGTTGCAGATGTTATAGGGAGAGAGGATATAATTGTTTTAATATATGCTAATTAAGAGAAGAAGTGACACTTTGTCATCCTTCTTTTCATGAACTCTTTAAATTTACAAAAAGGCCTATTATTTCCCTCTCCTGATCTATTAGGTAGAAGTATAAAACAAAAGTATTACATTTGTTCTTTTGAAGGCAGTAAACTTGGGGATACTTCTTCATCTCTTTATAAATGATAACAATGGTATACAAGTAGAAAAAACTCAGTACATACTTCTTGAGTCAATCAGTAAATGAAAGAGAATTATTACCCAAGTTTAAAGTGTATTTGAAGTCCCTTAATCCAGGAAATGAACTTACATTGGCTTCTAATGTTAGAAAAATTCTTTCTAAATATTCATGTAAACAAACTCTAAGAACTGTCCTCTACAGTAGTTATACAACTCTATGTATTTGGTAGAACTCAGAACTATACACTTGAGAGTGAATTTTATTAGAGTGTATTAGTTTTTAAAAGTGAAGGAAAATACCATGTATTTTAGTGTATGCTCATAATTTTAAAGTAGCTGCTTAGCATTTTAGTACTAAACTAATACTTATATACTAATTTTATTCAGATGCCATATGACACCTAGGTGACTTTTTGAGGAATAGTGAAGAAATCTGAGATAGTTGTAGAAACTAAATTCTTCCACTTACTAATTAGGAATACTACTACTAATTGCCACATTATATTATAGTAGCTTATGATTACTGAACATATGCCACATGCCAGACACTGTTCTTAGGCATCTATTTAGGATAACTCACTTAATCTCTTGCAACCCCATAAAGTTAGTATTATTATCCCCACTTTAAAGATGAAGGAAGTAATGCACAGAAGGATTCAGTGACTTGGCAAAGGTTACACGGCAGTCAAAGTGGCACTTGGCCACAGTAGGTTCTCCATTATTTTGGGTCCATGTAAATATTAGCAGGTAGAGTCAAGGGACAGGTTTTAGCAGCACACACTGGCTCTATTGGCTCTTACAATTTTACAACAGCTCTGACCTTGTATTTTCTTTAATGAAAGATTATTTTTAAGCATTTCATGGAGAATGCTGCAATGAGGGCTGAATGAGATATTAATATGAAAATACAATTATCCATTTACTAGCTGTGCTTCTTAGCTGTGTTTAATGTTTAAAATTACAGTTGATGTGCCTTTTGTGTTTGCATGAAAGCCATATATACCTCATTTCTGATGGATGTCCTCCTCACTCCCAAGTTCATATTTAATTAGTCATGACTACCCTTGAAGAAATCCAGGGAAAGGAACAATAAAGATTTCAGTCTTTTGCCACCTAATTATATAGCAGGGCCCTTTAACTGTTTTTCCTTTGTGAAAAATCTGGGGAAGAGGAACAGGAAGAACAGATGAGAAAGCAAGGGACGGGAGATTGAAAGGAAAAGTAGGAGAATCCTCCAGAGCTCACTGTGAAAAAAATCAATTAATTCAACCAAGATGAGCCTTTCTAGCACTTTCCTCTGCCCTCTTCCATTCACCTCAGCTGGGTAGTGTCAGATTCCCAAAATGTTGGACACTGAAAGGATTCCTAGAGTAAAACTTTTAAAAGAGTAATAAAAGAGTTCATATCAGAACACGAATTGTTTCTCATTCCCAGAAATATATACATGGACTATAAGAGGGGTGGAGGGTGTTAATGAGGTGGTTGTTCTACTTAGTGTTACTTTAGACATTTTATAGCTAATCATTGTGAAAATGTCCCTGCATTTACCTTTCTTAGCCTATCAGTCAGTTCAGTCACTCAGTCGTGTCTGACTCTTTGCAACCCCATGCAGCATGACAGGCTTCCCTGTCCATCACCAACTCCCGGAGTTTACTCAAACTCATGTCCACTGAGTCGGTGATGCCATCCAACCATCTCACCCTCTGTCGTCCCCTTCTCCTCCCACCTTCAATCTTTCCCAGCATCAGGGTCTTTTCAAATGAGTCAGTTCTTTGCATCAGGTGGCCAAAGGATTGGAGCTTCAGCATCAGTCCTTCCAATGAATATTCAGGACTGATCTCCTTTAGGACAGACTGGTTGGATTGCCTTGCTGTTCAAGGGGCTCTCAAGAGTCTTCTCCAACACCACAGTTCAAAAGCATCAATTCATCAGTGCTCAGCTTTCTTTATAGTCCAACTCTCACATCCATACATGACTACTGGAAAGACCATAGCTTTGACTAGACGGACCTTTGTTGGCAAAAATGTCTCTGCTTTTTAATAAGCTGTCTAGGTTGGTCATAACTTTTCTTTCAAGGAGCAAGCGTCTTAATTTCATGGCTGCAGTCACCATCTTCAGTGATTTGGGAGCCAAAAAAATAGTCTGTCACTGTTTCCCCATCTATTTGCCATGAAGTGATGGGACCAGATGCCATGATCTTAGTTTTCCAAATGTTGAGTTTTAAGCCAACTTTTTCACTCTACTCTTTCACTTTTATCAAGAGGCTGTTTAGTTCTTTGCTTTCTGTCATAAGAATGGTGTCATCGGCAGAGCTGAGGTTATTGATATGTCTCCCTGCAATCTTGATTCCAGCTTGTGCTTTATCCATCCCAGTGTTTCTCATGATGTACTCTGCATATAAGTTAAATAAGCAGGGTAACAATATACACCCTTGATGTACTCCTTTCCTAATTTGGAACTAGTCTGTTGTTCCATGTCCAGTTCTAACTGTTGCTTCTTGACCTGCATACAGATTCTTAAGAGGCAGGTCAGGTAGTCTGGTATTCCCATCTCTTAAAGAATTTTCCACAGTTTGTTGTGATCGACATAGTCAAAGACTTTGGCATAGTTAGTCAACTAAGCATAAGTAGATGTTTTTCTGGAACTTTTTGCTTTTTCTTAGCCTACAAATACACAAAATTATGTCCAAAAGATTTACAACTACAGACCAAACTTTACTAATCAATACCTTCCATCAACATATTGTATTAATTTCCTTTTTGTGAAATCAATCATTCATTCAGATAAATAACAAATAGTGGCATTAAGAAGTTAAAGTTAAGTGGAGACCTTAAATAAATAAATATAAAATACTTACTATACTTCTTCAAACTTCTTGTGAAAACAGCCTCCTGAGAATATACTTTTTTTTAAGTAAGGTTAGAGAGAAGTTTTTAGAGTTAGAATGAAATTGTTTCAATCTATCTGGCCAATGAATATTAAGTACCACTGAAGTCTAAGGCTACCACTAGCCATTCCTTTTGATGGTGAACAACAATAATAATGGTCATAGCTTCTATTCCTTGTTTCCCATCTGCATACATCAGTTCAGTTCAGTTCAGTCGCTCAGTCATGTCCGACTCTTTGCGATCCCATGAATCGCAGCCCACCAGGCCTCCCTGTTCATTACCATCTCTCGGAGTTCACTCAGACTCACATCCATTGAGTAAGTGATGCCATCCAGCCATCTCATCCTCTGTCCTCCCCTTCTCCTCCTGCCCCCAATCCCTCCCAGCATCAAAGTCTTTTCCAATGAGTCAACTCTTCGCATGAGGTGGCCAAAGTACTGGAGCTTCAGCTTTAGCATCATTCCTTCCAAAGAAATCCCAGAGCTGATCTCCTTCAGAATGGACTTGTTGGATCTCTTTGCAGTCCAAGGGACTCTCAAGAGTCTTCTCCAACACCACAGTTCAAAAGCATCAATTCTTCAGCCTTCTTCACAGTCCAACTCTCACATCCATACATGACCACTGGAAAAACCATAGCCTTGACTAGATGGACCTTAGTCGGCAAAGTAATGTCTCTGCTTTTGAATATGCTATCTAGGTTGGTCATAACTTTTCTTCCAAGGAGTAAGCATAAGGAAAGGTAAATAACTGTAGCTGCTACAATCAGTAAACCCCCAAATCCAAGTTCTTAAAAATATCTGCTAGATATCAGGTGAATCTGATATGGGTCAGGTGGCTCTTCTTTGCAGTTTTCCTCTAAGAAAACACTTTCCTTCCATTCTGCAACTCTGCAATCTCCGAGTCTCTATAGCAGTGATGGTGGACTAGGACTACTTTCTGACTCAACCTGTAAATGACATAACACTTCCCTTTACATCCCATTGGTGAGATTTAATCACACTACTTTACCTAGGTCTTGGGGAGCTGAGAAATAAAGTTTAGCTTCATGCCAAGGAAAATGAAATGGATGGTGAACCCATATGTTATAATCTGCCATTGCCAGACACTTTACATATGGAAGGTATATGATATTAATCTCACTTCACAGACGGGAAGCCAGAGATGCTTTATACAAGTTTAAATAAATTGCCAAAGACACACAGTGAATTGTGGGACCAAGATACAAACACAGTCTGTCTTCAATGGATTTTAAAAAATAAGATTTTATAAATGAACATGCAAAAATATATGTGAATGGCCAAAGGATATAGAAAGAAACAAGAGCTAGTAACTAAATTATGAGAAATGGTCAGGCTCAAAAATAGAGAACTATTCTAAGCTATCAGAACATTAATGGAGAGAGAGTACTATCACATAATAAAATAGAAACTATCATGTGCTACCTAATAGTAATTTCAATCATATAGAAAGCAATGTAAAGACTGTAAATGCAGAATAAAGTGGTTTTAAAGACCAGATCCTGACAAATTGGTCAGAGTAATATTAGGGGATAGTGGGTGCAGGTGGGGGTAGGGACAGGACAGAAGGATGAAATGTTTCATAGTGCTTATGTTTCTCGCCATTTGCAGAAATCCATTTTCAATTGATCGGCCAATTTAGACATGCCTCTTTTAGTCAGAAAGGGAGAGTCTGACCACCTCTCACCTCTCATTACGATACCATGTCAGCAATACAGACATAAAACGTATTTAAAGACAAGTCATTGCTCGTATTTCCTGTATTAAGAACAAATTTCATGAAAATCAATTCATAACAAAACTTGAATCTTTAAGTAAATTTTGAGAGATTCCATTAGAGTCTAAAAATAATCTATAGATAGTAAAAGAAATTCTGAAATAAGATAGTAACTAAAGCCAATTTAGACCAGCATAGGACTAGAAGAATATAGCAAAAGCAAAATAAAAGCAAAAATCATAGGAAAAAAGATCTCTATAACCTGGAAAAAGAATATTTGAATATGGAAAATATTTCCCTGATCTTTTACTTACAGGTCCATTTCACTAAATGCAAATAGTGGGTTTGCCTTGCTAACTAATGCCATCACCTTCTCCACAACTAATGACATAGAGTTGTCAAAAACAGTTAGTGACAGCTATTTTGTAATATGGCCAATTATTAAAGCATTTTAATGCAAATTTATCAGGTGTAGTGTACACAGTACCTCTTCTGAGATACAGGAATAGATATCCTATAAATGAAGATTTTGTGCTGGGTTGAAACAAATCATGAAAAGATTTACAGTAAAACTTAGCAAAACCTTTAATACTAGGACTTACTATGGATCTGAGATGGGAAAAGGGATATACAATATTCAGTGTTTCACCAGTGGACCCTTTTACTTTGCCATGAAGCATACAGTGACGCTAGTGGTAAAGAACCCACCTGCCAGTGCAGGAATGTAAGAGATACGGGTTCGATCCCTGGGTTGGGAAGATCCCCTGCAGAAGGGAATGGCAACCCCATTCCAGTATTCTGGCCTGGAGAATCCCATGGCTAGAGAAGCCTGGCGGGCTACAGTCCTGGGCTCACAGAGGGTTGGACATGACTGAAGTGACTTAGTACATACTGAGGGACAAATGTCTTTTGAATCATTCTTTGGAAGTACTGATTTAGCACCACTCCTCTCCATCAACAGAGGCCTTTGTTTTCATTTGTGAAAAAGGGGATAATACAGTTAGAGAGCTGTAAAAAGCAGTTGGGAAAGGGGGAATAATGGTTAAGAGTATGGACTCTCGAGTCAGACTGCTGGTGTTCAAACTCTGACTTGCTGCAGGCTCTTCGGCAAGTTACTTGAGCTCTCCTTTTTTTTCTTTATTTCTAGGATGGGCATGAGAATAGTAACTAGCTAAGAGAAAGTTACGAGTGTTAAATAACTGGACACATTTAAAGTAGCTGGAACAGCTCCTAGCATATGGTAAACTCCCAATATTAGCTCTTGGCTAACTAAGGCAAGGAAGAGTTGCTCCAAATAAATATCTTTACTAGGACAACTCCAAATCTAGTTTGGGTTATGCTATGTGTGTGTGTGTGTGTGGCATTAGTCATTCAGTGTGTCTGACTCTTTGCAACACCAGGGACTGTAGCCCACCAGGTTCTTCTGTCCATGGGATTCTCCTGGCAAGAATACTGAAGGGGGTTGCCATTCCCTTCTCCAGGAGATCTTCCCAACCCAGGGATCAAACCTGGGTCTTCAGCATGGCAGGCAGATTCTTTACCATCTAAGCCACTAGGGAAACCCAGGTTATGCTATACAGAATATCTTTATTTTGTAGGGAGGTTTTTTCCTAAGACTACTTCTAAAAATCATATTTTGAAATTTAAAATTTTTATTTAACTCAGGAAAAATTTGTTATTTTTCCCCTAGGTTAAAAACATGATCATTTAAACCCTCATTTCTTTCACTTGAGACCCTAATTTTCAGTAGGTTGCAGTGATATATTAATAGATGAGGCTATTTTCATCTTTGTTTTACTATCAGGACTCCAAAGATGACCAGATCCTTCTACTAAGGAATAGTTCTTAAATTCTCCATCCATGAGTAACCAGATAACTAACGCTTGATTAGAACTTCATCACTGACAGTATGTTTTCACATACATTAGAGCACTTACAGTTCTTCCTGAACTATTTTCCTTTAACCCAGGCTGTTTCCTTGCCCCTACCTGGAGTTTCAGCCATATATATATTCACCTCCAAGCAGGAAGTATGAATTACTTATTACTCATAAATCCATTTCACTTAAGAAGGATTTCAGACAAATAACAAAAGATTGACTCAGGATCAACATTAACTCTCCTCTTATCACCTATCTCCCAGCAAGTGACCAGCTGCTCAGATACCCAGTAACTGGCTCTGATTCCATTGCTCCAGCTCTCTCCTACAGAGTTCACATACTACCATCACCTGGAGCCCGTCTTTTTGGCCCCAGAGGCCCTTTATTCCAACTCCCAGATTCCAGATAACCAGGTCTCCTATATCATTGTCTGTTCTGAGGAACAGAGAATTCTTGTGGGAAATCTATCCAAAAGTTTCTCAGTTTTCTGTTTAATTTTGCAATCAAAAATCAATGGGACCTGTCCGATAAATCCTACTAATGAAGTAATGGATTGTCAAGCACAACTGGCCAGAGTGCCTCCTCTGTCTTTGAAGCTGATGTCCAGATTATTTAACAACCTAAAGAATGTAGGTGTAAGCATTGGTGGTTCAGTGGTAGAATTCTCACCTGCCACGCAGGAGGCCTGGGTTAGATTCCCAGCCAATACAAGAGCACTGCTATTGGGTTTCCATAGTGGCTCCAATGGTAAAGAATCACCTGCAAAGCGGGAGACCTAGGTTCGATTTCTGAGTTGGGGAAGATCTCCTGGAGGGAGGCATGACAACCCACTCCAGTAATCTTGCCTGAAGAATCCCCATGAACCGAGGAGCCTGTCAGGCTGCAGTCCATGGAGTCCCAAAGAGCTGGACATGACTGAGCAACTAAGCACAGCATGAAGAATGTAGATATGCTCAGACTGAGGAAAAAGAAAAAAGCAGGTACCCCAAATTAGTGTTTCACATCTGAATGGTATGTACTAATGGATTTTTTTGGACTGATTTATTCAGATTTTTCCATTCAGTTCAGTTCAGTCATGTCCGACTCTTTGCGACCCCATGAATCCATTAAAGAATTCCAAAATACAGCTTAATTTTTCTGATATTTACCTGCTCCTTTAGCTTCCCTAAATAATACTGCCCCAATTTGGGGTGACATTTTTATTGTGGTAAAATCTATGTAACATCAATTTTTTTAATGTACAATGCATTTGGTATTAATTACATTCACAAAGTTGTGTGGCTATCACCATTTTGAATTTACAAAACTTTTTCATCACCCAAATAGAAACTCTGGACTCATTTTAAGCAGTAACTCCCCATTCTTTCTCCACCCAGCCACTGATAACTTCTGTTCTACTTTTTGTGTCTATTAATTTGTCTGTTCTAGATATTTCATGTAGGTGGAATCATATGGTATTTGTCCTTTTATGTCTGGTATATTTCACTTGTTCTCAAGGTTCATCATTGTTGTAGCATGTATCAGAATTCCAATCTTTTTATGGCTGAATACTATTGTATTTATATACCGCATTTTATTTATTTGATGGTGCTTGGGTTGTTTCAACTTTCTGGCTAATGTGAATAATTCAACAGTGTGTACAAGTATCTGTTTGAATTCCTGTTTTCAATTATTTGGGGGTATATACCTAGATATCTAGGAGTTTAATTGCTGGGTCACATAGTTATTCTATTTTTAGCTTTTAAAGGAGCCTCCTAACTAGCTTACACAGCCACTATACATTCCCACTAGCAATGTATGAGAGTTCAAATTTCTCCACATTCTCAGCAGTATTTGTTATTTTGTTTTTGTTAATTTATTACATCCATCTTAGTAGGTGTGAAATGGTATCTTGTAGTTTTTATTTGCAGTTGCCTATTGGCTGATAATGGTAAGCTTCCTTTATGAGCGTATTGATAATTTGTATATCTTCTTCAGAGAAATGCCTATTTAATTCCTTTGCCTGTTTTTTAATTGGGTTGTTTGTCTTTTTGTTATTGTCTATATTTTTAATATTCTGGATATTAAACCCTTACCAGATAAATGATTGTAAATAATGTTTCCCATTCTGTAGGCTGTTTTTTTTTAAATAATATCTTTTGATTCAAAAACTTTTCCATTTTAATGAAGTCAAATTTATTTTTTTCTTTTGTTGCTTATGTGTTCTGTGTCATTGATCTGCTTTGAGTTAATTTTTATATATAGTATGAGGTAAGAATCCAACTTCATTGTTTTGCGTAGGGAAATCTAGTTTGCCCATTATCTTCTTTGAGGAAACTATTCTTTCTCCATTGAATGGACCTACCACACTTGTCAAAAATCAACTGACCACAGATGTTTACTTCTGGACTGTCAATCCTATTCTATATGCTTATATATCTATCCTAATGTCAGTATCACACTGTTTTATTACTGCACTTTTGTACTAAGTTTTCAGAATAAAGAAATGGAAGTTCTCCAACTTTGTTCTTGTTCTTCGAGATTACTCTAGCTATTATGGGTCCTTTACAATTCCATATGAATTTGAGGATTGGCTTTTCCATTCTGAAAAAAACCAACTTGGAATTTTTATAGGAATTATACTAAATTTCTAAATAGCTCTGAATAATATTGATATCTTAAAAACTGTGTTTTCAGGCTTAAGCACTTGAGCAATAGGTAGGGTTTAGTAAGGTTAGGAATATCACATACTATATTCCATATAAATTTTATTCTTAAAGATTCAATCTGCACTGACATATTAAATACTCAGAGAAATTCTGTAAGATAGAAGTTTTCAAAATTTGGTTTAATTATGCATTTCCAAATCCATTGACCCCAAAATCCTTTTTCATCTAACAGCTATGCTGTACTACTGAGCTCTGGAGTCAAAGAGCCCAGTTCAAATTCCAGCTCAACTGCTTACTGATGACATTTATCTAATCCTCACATCCCTTATCCATAAAATGGAAATAACTAATATTACTTCAAAGACTTGTGAGCACTGGATAATAAAATGCATAGAAATCACCTACTAAGTACTAAACAAATTTAGCTAAAACTGTTAACAGTTCTCAAAATGAGAGTTTGTAGAACACAATTTGAAAATGGAATCATAATTATTCAATAACAGCATAAAATACATAAACAAATAATTGCAGCATATTATATACCACTGGGAATGTAAAACTTATTGGAAGGCTTTCAAGTAGCACATATTTGTGAGAAGGTTTACAATCCTGGCAAAGTATGGTGTTTTCATTCAGGGATGAGGACCATGCCTCTGCTGAGATTTGCTGATGTCTCTATAGATGTTTTGTCCATGAAAGGATAAAGATTGTCCATGAAAGGATAACGGTAAAGCTGGTGAGATTGTCCATGAAGGAGTAAAGGTAAAGCTGGTGCTCAGAGGCAGATAAAGAAAGGGCCAATGAGAAGGGAGTGCTAACTCATGCTGCTTCTCTTTTTCCAATCAGTAGTATCTATCTTCCCATTAATATAACCCTGTTTCTCAAATACAAACAACAAAAAAGATAGTCTTCATAGTGGCTACTTTTCCCAAAAAAAGATGAATCATGTTCTTTTCCTTTGAAACAGAAAGTGGAAAATTAAAAAAAAAAAAAGATGTGTGTGTACTTAGTCGCTAAATCATGTCAGACTCTTTGACTCCACGGACTGAAGCCCGCCAGGCTCCTTCTGTCCATGGGATTTTCCAGGCAAGAATAATGGAGTGGGTTGCCATTTCCTTCTCCAGGGGATCTTCTTAACTCAAGGACTGAACCCAAGTGTGTCTCCTGCATTGCAGACAGATTCATTACCTGCTGAGCCATTTGGGAAGCCCCATAAAAGAAGGTAATACAGAGTAAATACAGCAGACTTTATTTAGATTGAAGAATTAGAAAATTCATAGGTAGACAATAAACAACTAATATTGCCATTGTCTATATATTTGTAGATCTATTTTTCTATACAGCAAAGTATAGCTGAGCTATTAAAAATCCTAAAGATGATGCTGTTAAAGTGCTGTACTCAATATGTCAGCAAACTTTGAAAATGCAGCAGTGGCCACAGGACTGGAAAAGGTCACTTTTCATTCCAATTCCAAAGAAAGGCAATGTCAAGGAATGTTCAAACTACCACACAACTGCACTCATTTCACTTGCTTAATAAGGTAATCCTCAAAATCCTTCAGCTAGGCTTCAGCAGTATGTGAACTGAGAACTTTCGGATGTACAAGCTGGATTTAGAAAAGGCAGAGGAACCAGAGATCAAATTGCCAACACCCACTGGGTCAGAAAAAAAGCAAGGGGATCCCAGAAAAAGCTGCTTCACTGACTACACTAAAGCCTTTGATTTTGCAGATCACAACAAACTGGAAAATTGTTAAAGAGAAAGGAATACCAGACCACCTTTTCTGTCTCCTGAGAAACTTGTATGTAGATCAAGAAACAATAGTTAGAACTGGACAAGGAATAATATACCAGTTCAAAATTAGGAAAGGAGTATGTCAAGGCTGTATTTGCCTCCCTGATTTTTTTAACTTATGTGCAGAGTACATCATGTGAAATGTTGAGCTGGATGAGTCACAAACTGGAATCAAGATTGCTGGGAGAAATAACAACTACCTCAGATATGCGAGATACTACTCTAATGACAGAAAGTGAAGAGGAACTAAAGGGCCTCTTGATGAGAGTGAAAGAGGAGAGTGAAAAAGCTGGCTTAAAACTCAACACTCAGAAAACTAAGATCATAGCATCCGGTCCCAACACTTCATAGAAAATAGATGAGGAAAAAGTGGAAACACTGACAGATTTTATCTTCTTGGGCTCCAAAATTACTGCAGAGGGTGACTGGAGACATGAAATTAAAAGATGCTTACTCCTTGGAAGGAAAGCTGTGACAAACCTAGACAGTGTATTATAAAGTCGAGACATCACTTTGCTGACAGACATCTGTTTAGTCAAAGCTATGGTTTTTCCAGTAGTCATGTATATAGATGTGTGAGTTGAACCATAAAGAAGGCTGAGTGTTGAAGAATTGATGCTTTTGAATTGTAGTGTTGGAGAAGACCCTTGAAAGTCCCTTGGACTGCAAGGAGATCAAACCAGTTAATCCTGAAAGATATGAACCTTAAATATTCATTGGAAGGACTGATGCTAAAGCTGAAGCTCCAATATTTTGGCCACCTGATGCAAAGAGATGACTCACTGGAGAAGACCCTGATGCTGGGGAAAACTGAGGGCAGAGGAAAAGGAGGCAACAGAGGATGAGATGGTTGGATGGCATCACAGACTCAACAGACATGGGTTTGAGCAAACTCCAGGTGATGGTGAAGGACAGGAAAGCCTGATGTGCTGTAGTCTGTGGGGTTGCAAAGAGACGGACATGACTTAGCAAATGAACAACAACAAAGTATATTACATAATATCGAAGAAATTTTATTATCTAAATATCACTTTGATGTTGTCAGTGATAATTTCATCACATTAACACAAGAGAAAATGGAAGTTTTATTAATATTAATGTATAGTTGTGAAACAAATAGACTAAACAGCTGAATAGCTGTTTCTGTTTTACAATAAAAATAAATAAATATGTTTTCTACAGGGTACCTTGTCCCACACTTTTCTATGATTAAGCTGCCTCTTCAATGCATTAGTCACTCAATTTATAGGATACCATTTATGGCTCATCAAGAAATATTTATTCAATCTAGCATTACATAAGTAGGTTTTCTAATGCATTATTCCTTATAAAAATGTTTATCCTTCCTGAATATGATGATGAGCAGTTGATTATTTGTTCATGTCTCTTTAAGGATGATTTATCAATGTCAATGATACTTAAGAGTTCTGAGAGCAATTAATGTTGCTTCAAGAAAAGTTAATAGGGCAGCTCCACTGAAGGTAGCCAGGGAAAACAACACTTCTTGAATGGTTAAGATCATGGACTTTCTGACTGAAACTCTAACAAATCAACCTCAAGAGTTCATTGTATTTTTGTGGGCAAGTTGGAGAGAGAATAGGGGGTACCCACAAAAAGTATTCCCCTAGTTCAAATGTTATGTTTATACAAACTTAACAGAGTCAAGATAATCAGTGTAAACCTGGCCTCTTTGCTTTTCCTTTTGCAGCATGCAGTAGTTTAATGTTTTATTTTGAGATTACAGAAATTTTAGAGTAAAAAAATTATTTGTTGTACAAATTAAAATATCTGAATTGAACTATGGCATGTTTATGAATCCATCAAAATCCAAGATCCATTCAAGCTGCTATCTTCTGATAATCTCTTTGATCAGATAAATCTCAAAACTCTACTCTTGCAAGGTAGCTGCAGAAGTCAACTCTTTCAGCAGATTTTGTCTGGCTGCCCAACCCTGGTGATGTAAGGGAGGTGAAATGAAGTTGGTAGGTAAAGAAGCCTCTCCTAGAGGGAGGGGTTGGGAAGTATAAAATGGTGCTGGTGCCAGGTACAACCTCACTTAATCGGAAATTGGAATCTGAGGGTTGAGACAAGAGAGTGGAGAAAAAAGGACATGAGCTCGTCTCTGTTCATGAAAACACCAAAATCACAACTAACTGAACAACCATAGATTTAAAAAAAAAAAAAAAAGCTAGAACCTACCAAAAAATATATCCTACATCCAAAGAAGTAGCCATGAGAACTGTGTTGAAATCAGATCCCATACCCACTAGATGGGTGACCAACAAATGCAAAAACAATTATATCAGAGAGGTTCTCTCATAGGAGTGGAAGTTCTGAGCACCATGTAAGGCTTCTCAGTCTGAGTGTCTGGCATCACATGGTTTTGAAGACCAGTGGGGTTTGATTACAAGAATTACACAGGAAACAGAAATTGTACTCTTGGAATTTCCACAAGACACTGTATTCACTGGGACCCAGGGGGAAAAGCACTGACCTCATAAAGAGCCTGGACCAGAATCTGCTGCTTGTGTCAGAGGGTCTCCTATGGAGACAAGGATCATCTGTGTCTCAACACAGGCACAAAGACATTGGTGGCGATAGTTCTGGAGAACAGTCCTTGGCATAAGCTCTTCTGAAGCTCACTATTTTCTCACCAAGACCTGGCCCCACACAGCAGCCTGTAGGTTCCAGTGCTGGGATGCCTCAGGCCAAACACCAACAGGGCAGACACACAGTCCCACACATCTGCACAAAGGATACCTGAAGCCTTTCTAACCCATCAGTTCAGTTCAGTCGCTCAGTCCTGTCCAACTCTTTGCGACTCCATGAACTGCAGCACGCCAAGCCTCCTTGTCCATCACCAACCCCGGAGTTCACCCAGATTCACGTCCATTGAGTCAGTGATGCCATCCAGCCATCTCATCCTCTGTCGTCCCCTTCTCCTCCTGCCCCCAATTCCTCCCAGCATCAGGTCTTTTCCAATGAGTCAACTCTTCGCATGAGGTGGCCAAAGTACTGGAGTTTCAGCTTTAGCATCATTCCTTCCAAAGAAATCCCAGGGTGGATCTCCTTCAGAATGGACTGGTTGGATCTCCTTGCAGTCCAAGGGACTCTCGAGAGTCTTCTCCAACACTACAGTTCAAAAGCATCAATTCTTCGGTGCTCAGCCTTCTTCACAGTCCAAATCTCATATCCATACATGACCGCAGGAAAAACCAGAGCCTTGACTAGATGGACCTTAGTCGGCAAAGTAATGTCTCTGCTTTTGAATATACTATCTAGGTCGCTCATAACTTTTCTTCCAAGGAGTAAGCGTCTTTTAATTTCATGGCTGCATTCACCATCTGCAGTGATTTTGGAGCCCCCAAAATAAAGTCTGACACTGTTTCCCCATCTATTTCCCATGAAGTGATGGGACCAGATGACATGATCTTCGTTTTCTGAATGTTGACCATTAAGCCAACTTTTTCACTCTCCACTTTCACTTTGATCAAGAGTCTTTTAGCTCTTCTTCATTTTCTGCCATAAGGGTGGTGTCATCTGCATATCTGAGGTGATTGATATTTCTCCCAGCAATCTTGATTTCAGCTTGTGCTTCTTCCAGTCCAGCATTTCTCACGATGTACTCTGCATATAAGTTAAATAAGCAGGGTGACAATATACATCCTTGACATACTCCATTTCCTATTTGGAACCAGTCTGTTGTACCATGTCCAGTTCTAATTGTTGCTTCCTGACCTGCATGCAGATTCTCAGGAGGCAGGTCAAGTGGTCTGGTATTCCCATTTCTTTCAGAATTTTCCACAGTTTATTGTGATCCACACAGTCAAAGGCTTTGGCATAGTCAATAAAGCAGAAGTAGATGTTTTTTGGAACTCTCTTGCTTTTTCCATGATCCAGCGGATGTTGGCAATTTGATCTCTGGTTCCTCTGCCTTTTCTAAAACCAGCTTGAACATCTGGAAGTTCACAGTTCATGTATTGCTGAAGCCTGGCTGGGAGAATTTTGAGCATTACTTTACTAGCATGTGAGATGAGTGCAATTGTGTGGTAGTTTGAGCATTCTTTGGCATTGCCTTTCTTTGGGATTGGAATGAAAACTGACCTTTTCCAGTCCTGTGGCCACTGCTGAGTTTTCCAAATTTGCTGGCATATTGAGTGCAACACTTTCACAGCATCATCTTTTATGATTTGAAATAGCTCCACTGGAATTCCATCACCTCCACTAGCTTGTTCATAGTGATACTTTCTAAGACCCACTAGACTTCACATTCCAGGATATCTGGCTGTAGGTGAGTGATCACACCATCGTGATTATCTGGGTCATGGAGATCTTTTTGTACAGTTCTTCTGTGTATTCTTGCCACCTCTTCTTAACATCTTCTGCTTCTGTTAGGTCCATACCATTTCTGTCCTTTATTGAGCCCATCTTTGCATGAAATGTTCCCTTGGTATCTCTAATTTTCTTGAAGAGATCTCTAGTCTTTCCCATTCTCTTGTTTCCCTCTATTTCTTTGCATTCATCACTGAGGAAGGCTTTCTTATCTCTTCTTGCTATTCTTTGGAACTCTGCATTCAGATGCTTATATCTTTCCTTTTCTCCTTTGCTTTTCACTTCTCTTCTCTTCACAGCTATTTCTAAGGCCTCTCCAGACAGCCATTTTGCTTTTTTGCATTTCTTTTACATGGGGATGGTCTGGATCCATGTCTCCTGTACAATGTCACGAACCTCATTCCACAGTTCATCAGGCACTCTATCTATCAGATCTAGGCCCTTAAATCTATCTCTCACTTGCACTGTATAATAATAAGGGATTTGATTTAGGTCATACCTGAATGGTCTAATGGTTTTCCCTACTTTCTTCAATTTGAGTCTGAATTTGGTAATAAGGAGTTCATGATCTGAGCCACAGTCAGCTCCTGGTCTTGTTTTGTTGACTGTATAAAGCTTCTCCATCTTTGGCTGCAAAGAATATAATCAATCTGATTTCAGTGTTGACCATCTGGTGATGTCCATGTGTAAAGTCTTCTCTTGTGTTGTTGGAAGAGGGTGTTCACTATGACCAGTGCATTTTCTTGGCAAAACTCTATTAGTCTTTGCCCTGCTTCATTCTGCATTCCAAGGCCAAATTTGCCTGTTACTCCAACCCATAGCTTCTTGCTAAACACACACCTTGACATGGTCCTGCTCACATGCCAGTGGGCAGGAACCAGTTCCTCCCATCAGGAAGCCTGCACAATCCTCTTAGGCCAGCCTCATCCACCAGGGGTCAGACAGCAGAAGCAAGAAGAATACAAGCCTGCAACCTGTGGAATGGAAACCACAATCAAAAACAGACAAAATGAGATGGCAAAGGGCTATGTCCCAGACAAAGGAGCAAGATAAAACCCCAGAAGAACAACTAAGTGAAATGGAGATAGGCAATCTACCCTAAAAGAATCCATAGTAATGACAGTAAAGATGATCCAAGATCTTGGAAAACAATGGAGACACAGACCAAGAAGATACAAGAAATGATTAACAGCATGTAGCTAGAAGAACTAACAAACAAACAGATGGAGAGTGTCACACCCCACTTTCATCAGACAAATAATCCAGATGGATAGATAATCCAGACAGAAAATCAATAAGGAAACACATGCCTTAAATGATACATTAGGCTAGATGGATTGATTGATATTTATAGAGCATTCTATCCAAAAGCAGCAAAATACTCATTCTTTTCAAGTACATATGGAACATTCTCCAGGACTGATCACATAGTGATTGGCCATGAAGTGAAACTCAATCAATTTAATAAAACTGAAATTATATCAAGCAAGTCTTCTGACCACAATGAAATGGAATTAGATAACAACTACAAGAAAAACTTTTTAAACATAAACACATGGAAGCTAAACAGTATGCCACTAAAAAACCACTGATCACTGAAGAAATAGAAGAGGGAATAAAAAGAATACCTAGGGACAAATGAAAACACAACAATCCAAAACCTACGGGAGGAAGTAAAGAAGTTCTAAGAGAGAAGTTTATAATCTTACTTCAGGAAACAAGAAAAATTTCAAATAAACAACCTAACCTTACACCAAAAACAACTAGAAAAGGAAGAACAACAAAACCCAAAGTTAGAAGAAATTACAAAGATTAAAGCAGAAATAAATGAAGATAAAGAAAACAATAGCAAAGATCAATGAAACTATTATAAAAGCTGGTTCTCTGAAAAGATAAACAAAAGTAACCAGACTCATCAAGGGAAAAAAAGGGAGACAGCTCAAACCAATAAAATTAGAAATTAAAAAAAAGGAGACGGTACAGTAGACACTACAGAGGATCATAAGAGAGTATACAAGCAACTATATTCCAATAAAATGAAAACCAGGCAGAAATGGACAAATTCTTAGAAAGGTACAATTTCCCAAGACTGAACCAGAAAGAAATAGACAAGATGAAGAAACTCGGTTTGGGGCTTCCCTGTTGGCTTAGATGGTAAAGAACCTGCTTGCACTGCAGGAGACCTGGGTTCGATCCCTGGGTTGGGAAGATCGCCTGGAGAATACCATGGACAGAGGAGCCTTGAAGGCTACAGTCCATAGAGTTGAAAAGAGTCAGAGAGTCACTTTCACGTACCATTACTGAAAGTGAAACTGTAATTTTAAACGTGCACAAACAAAGTCCAGGACCAGATAGCTAAACAGGCAAATTCTATCAAATGTTTAGAGTGAGTAAAGCTATCATTCTGAAACTATTCCAAAAAGCTTCAGAGGAAGGAATGCTCCCAAACTCATTTTATGAGGCTACTATCACCTGATATCAAAACCAAAGATATCACAAAGAGAAAATTACAGGCCAGTGTCACAGGAGAATGCAGACACAAAAATCTTCAACAAAATACTAGCAAATGGAATCCAACAGGACATTAAAAAGATCAAACATCATGTTCAAACAGGGTTTATCTCAGGGATGCAAGGATTTGTCAATATCCACAACAAATCAATCAGCATGACACACCAATCAACAAACTGAAGAATAAAAACCATATGATCATTCCAACAGATGCAGAACTTTTGACAAAATTCAACATCCATTTATGATAAAAACTCTCCAGAAAGTGGGTGTAGAGGGACCATACCTCAAAATAATAAAGGCCACATATATATGGTAAACCTACAGCTAAAATTATACTCAACAGTGAAAAGCTCAAAGCATTCCCTCTCACGGCCTCCATGGTGGCTCTGTGGTTAAGAATCTGCCTGCCAGTGCAGGAGACACAGAGATGTGGGTTCAATCCCTGGGTCAGGAAGATTCCCCTGGAGTAGGGAATGGCAACCCACTCCAGTATTCTTACCAGGAAAATTCCATGGACAGAGGAGCCTGGTGGGTCCCAAGGTTGCAAAAAGTCAGACACGACTAAGCATGCATGCACACTCCCTCTAAGATCAGGAACAAGACAAGGATGTCCACTGCTGCCACTTTTATTCAACATAGTTTTGGAAGTCCTGGCCACAACAATCAGAGAAGAAAAGGAAATAAAAGGAATCCAAATTGGAAAGGAAGAAGTAAAACTGTCACTGTTTCCAGATGACATGCTACTACACAAAGAAAATCCTAAAGATGCTACCAGAATACTACTAGAGCTCATCAATGAATGTGGTCAAGTTGCAGGATACAAAATTAATATACAGAAATATTGAATTTTTATACCCTAACAATGAAATATCAGAGAAATTAAGGAATCGATCCCATTTACCACTGCATCAGAAAAATAAAATACCTAGGCGTAAACCCACCAAGGAGGCAAAAGACTTGTACTTTGAAAACTATGACACTGATGAAAGAAATGGAAGATAATACAAACAGATGAAAAGATATACCATATTCTTGGAGTGGATTGGAAGAATCGATATTGTCAAAATGACCATACTACCCAAGGAAATTTACAAATTCAATGCAACCCCTATCAAATTACCAATGGCATTTTTCACTAGAACTGGAACAAAACATTTTTAAAGTTATGTGGAAATACAAAATACCCCAAATAATCAAAGCAATCTTAAGAAAAACAGTGATGGAAGAATCAGACTCCTTGTCTTCAGACTGTACTACAAAGCTCCAATAATCAAAAAGGTATCGTACTGACACAAAAACGGAAATACTTACCAGCGGACAGGGTAGAAAGCCTGGGAATAAATTTGTGCACTGTAAGACAATGAAACAGAATTTTTCAAACAGAACATTGTGATATCCAATGGATCCATGGGAGGCTTTTTGCTAGGCCTTGCATCTTAAGAATATAAATGTTCTATCACAGTGGAGTTACCTCTGAGAAGAGAAGTAGTGGTGACAAGATGCTTTCAACATTACACACTGGCAGATTCTCCAGGATGACAAGAAACAACTAGCTGGACAATACCAGTTACTGCTTAGCATTCTGCCATCTGAAATTTGTCAGACTAGTATCTGCTATAAAATAACCTAGATGGTATATGTGTAGTAGTATTCCTGAGAAAAATATGGCTTTCATTATTTTTAAAAATTTGTGTTTGTTTAAATTTTGCCTATAAAACACTAGGTATGGAGAGATAAAAATCTGTTAGATATATTCCCCAGTGAAATATTATCCTCATTTTATTTAAATAAGATGTTCTCCACTGTGCTTTTTAGTATAGTGCCAATAACTAAACATTTGTATTATAGCTTCAACCATAGCTTCAACCATAGCTTCAATTATAGCTTTTAAAGATGTGATATTAAACAAATTTAATACCAATTTTTAGGTTGTTTTTTCCTGTAATTCTTACTTTGCATATGTAGTAACTGTAGTAAACAGTTTCAAGAAATGCTTTACGGAAATACGACATATCTAAAGCTCTTTTGGTTTTTTGATGTCTGTAGTTGTAAAAATAATTTCCTGTATATAAACTTTAATTTTTTCATTCATTTGTTTATCCTAGCAGCCTGGTAGAATTAATTACTTTGAAAGTAAATACAGTTGGGTCATGATTCATTTTATTAACTTTGAGTGATCTCATTTTTCATTTTTAAAAATTCTGATTCTTTTTTGACCCCTTCTTTACAAATAGGTAAAAATCACTTTAAAATAGTATAGTGTGAATTTATTGTCTGAAGGATCAGTGATTTTTCTACACAATCATGAAATTGTAGCTTAAAGAGAACCATTTCTTTGATCTAGTCTGAGATGGAAATGCTAAATAAGACTTTCAGGTTTTTCAGTTGCATTATGTTGGTTGAACGCTAGGCCTGTAGACTTGTTTCTCAAGACAATATCACAGGTGGCTCAGTGTTAAAGAGTCCACTTGGAGTGCACTAGATGCAAGAGACTTGGGTTCGATCTCTGAGTTTGGAAGATCCTCTGGAGAAGGAAATGGCAAACCACTCCAGTACTGTTGCCTGGGAAATCCAAAGACAGATGAGCCTGGTGGGCTACAGCTCATGGGGTCTCAAAGAGTCAGATACAACTTAGCAACTAAACAGCATCATGATCAACTAATCTATGAAAGAGGAGGGAAGAATACACACTGGAGAAAATACAATCTTTGCAATAAGTGGTGCTGGGGAAAACAGACAAGTACATGTGAAAGAATGAAATTAGAACACAGAACATTCTCTAATACCATATGCAAAGATAAACTGGAAACCTATCAAAGACCTAAATGTAAGGCCAAACACTATAAAACATAGGGAAAAAGGCAGAACATCCTTCGGTATAAATTGTGGCAATATCTTTTTGATCCACTTCTTATAGTAATGAAAATAAAAACAAAAATAAACAAACATAGTCAAGCAAAAGTGAAGTCACTCAGTTGTGTCCGACTCTTTGCGACCCCATGGACTGTAGCCTACCAAGCAAAGGAAACCATTAAAATTTTTTTTTTCAAATGAAGTAATCATTAGTGATCAATCTCCAAATACACAAATAGCTCATGCAACTCAATATGAAAAAAACAAACCTCCCAATCAAAAAAAAAAAATGGACAGAAGATCTAAATAGATATTTTTCCAAAGAGGACATACAGATGGCCAAAAGAGCACATGCAAAGATGCTCACCATCACTGATTATTAGAGAAATGCAAATCAGAACTACAGTGAGATATCACCTCACACTGCTTAGAATGGCCATCATCAGAAAAATCTACAAACAATAAATATCAGAGAGGAGGACATGGAGAAGGGAACCCTCTTACACTGTTGGTGAGAACGCAAATTGGTACAGCCCATTATGGAGAACAGTATGCAAGTTCCTTTAAAAACTAAAACTAGAGCTACTGTATGATCCTTCAGTCCCATTCCTGGGCAGACAGAGAAAGACAAATATAATATTACTTATATGTGGAATCTAAAAATATGGTACAAAGAACTTATTTACAAAATAAAAAGAGAGTCACAGATGTGAAAACCAAGTTGTGATTACCAACGGGGAAAGCCAAGGACAGGGTGGAGAGGGATAAATGCAGAGACTGGAACTGACATTATACACACAACTATATATAACTAATAAGGACCTACTGTATAGCACAGGAAGTGTCTCAAATCTATGCAATAACTGATATGGGAAAAAATGTAAAAAGAGTGGATATAGGTATATGTATAACTGATTCCCTTTCTGTACATCTGAAACACATTGTAAATCAAATATACCCTAATAAATACTTCTTTAAAAAGTATACAAACAATAAATGCTGGAGAGGATTTGGAGAAAAGGGAACCCTCCTACACTGTTGCTGGGAATGTAAATTGGTACAACCACTATGGAGAACAGTATGGATATTAATTTAAAAACTAAATAGAGCTTGCATGTGATCCTGAAATCCCACTCCTGGACATATATCTGGAGAAAACCATAATCTGTAAAGATATACAAACCTCAGTGTTCATTACAGCACCATTTACAACAGCCAACACACAGAAGCAACCTAAAATGTCAGTCGACAGAGGAATGGATAAAGATGCAATACATATATACAATACATATATATAATGGAATATGAGCCATAAAAAAGAATGAAATAATGTCATTTGAGGAAACATGGATAGACCGAAAGGTTATCCCACTAAGTGAAATTAGACACAGATAGAAAATATCATATGCTATCACTCATATGTGGAATCTAATTTTTAAAAAGGTATATAAATGAACTTATTTACAAAACAGAAGGACTTACAGATGTGGAAAACAAACTTATGTTTACCAATGTGGAAATGTTGTGGGGGAGGGGTAAATCAATAGCTTGGGATAAACATATGCACAGTACTACATATAAGACAGATAACCAACAAGGACTTACTGTTTATTACAGGAAACTCTACTCAATATTCTGTGATAACCTATATGAGAAAAGAATCTAAAAAGAATCAATATATGTATCTGTATAACTGAATCACGTTGCTATACACTGGAAACTAACAACACTGTAAATCACTGATACTCTAATAAAACTAAAATTTAAAAGGGCAAAAAATAATTATTAGCAAAATAAGTATTATACTTAGAAAAATAAGTATTAGCAAGGATGTGGAAAAAGGAGAATCCTTATCCACAGTTGATGAGAATAGTAAATGGGTCAGCCATTATGGAAAACAGTATAAAGATTCCTCAAAATATCAAAAATAGAACAACCATATGATCCAGCAATTTCACTTCTGGGTATATATCTCCAAATGAAAGGAAATCAGCACCTAAAAGAGATATATGCACTCCCATATTTGTTTCAACATATGTGCAACAGTTAAGATATAGAAACAACCTAAGTGTCTACCAGTGGATAAACAGATAAAAAGAGATGGTGTATATAACACTGCCAGTAAATATGAAAATCCTGCCATCTGCAACAACATGAAGGAACCTGGAGGATATTATGCTAAGCAAAGTAAGTGAGAAACAAAAAGACATATACTGCATGCACTAACTTATATGTGGAATCTAAAAAGTCAAACGCATAGAAACAAAGAATGGAAGGATGACTGTCAGAGGCCAGGAATTGGGAAAATGGGAAAATATTGGTCAAGGGGTATAAACTTTCAGTTATATGACGAACAAATTCTGGGAATCTAATATACAGCATGGTGACTATAGTTAATACTGTATTTTATACTTTGAGTGTGCTAAGAGTAGTTTATTAGCTTAATTGTGGAAATCATTTCCAGTTTGTCCATATATTAAATCATCACACTGTACATCTTAAATATATATGTATTTGTTAATTATATCTCAAAAACTGGAAAAAATAAAAGAAACTGAAAATGACAAAGAGATAGGCAATATTTTTGAATTGGAAGAATCGATATTGTCAAAGTTTTATACTACCCAAGGCAAGCTACAGATTTGATGCGATCCCTATCAAATTACTAATGACATATTCCACAGAAGCAGAGAACAACAAAAATTTTAAATTTGTAATGGAAACACAAAAAACCCTGAATAGCTAAAACAATCTTGATAAAGAAAAATGGAGCTAGAGGAGTTAGGCTCCCTGACTTCAGGCAATACTACAAAGCTACAGTAATCAAAATAGTCTCATAGTGGCACAAAAATATAGATCAATGGAACAGCACAGAAAGTCCAGAAACAAACCCATGCACCTATGATCAATTAATCTACAACAAAGGAGACAAGAATATACAATGGAGAAAAGACAGTCTCTTCAATAAGCAGTGCTGGGAAAACTGGACAACTATGTGTAAAAGAATAAAATTACAGCATTCTTAAACACCATACACAAAAATAAACTCAAAATGGATTAAGGATCTAAATGTCAGACTGGATACTATAAAACTCAGAGAAAATATAGGAAGAACACTCTTTGACATAGATTGCAGCAACATCTTTTAAATCTGTCTCCTACAGACATAATAAAAGCAATAAAAATAAATGAAAACAAAAATGAGACCTAATTAAACTTAAATGCTTTTGCACAAAGAAAACCATAAAAAAAAAAAGCAAAGACAACTGACAGAATGGGAGAAAATATTTGCAAATGATGCGACTGACAAGGGATTAATCTCCAAAATATACAAACAGCTCATGCAGCTCAATATCCCAAAAAAACAACCCAATCAAAATGGGCAGAGGACCTAAGTAGACGTTTCTCCAAGGAAGACACACAGATGGCCAAGAGGCACCTGAAAAGATGTTCAACATCACTAACAGAGAAATGCAAATCAAAAATACAATGAGGCATCACCTAACACCAGTCAGAATGGCCATTATCAAAAAGTCTACAAACAATAACTGTTGGAGAGAGCATGGACAAAAGGGAACCCTTCTACACTGTTGGTGGGAAGGTAAATTGGTACAACCATTATGGAGAACAGTATGGAGGGGTTCCTTAAAAACTAAAACTAGAGCTACCATATGATCCAACCATACATCTGGAGAAGCCCATAATTTGAAAAGATACATGCACCTCAGTGTTGATAGCAGCACCATTTACAATAGCCAAGATATGGAGGCAACCTAAATGTCCATCAACAGAGGAATGAATGGATAAAAGAAGATGTGATACAGACATACAATGGAATATTATTCAATCATAAAAAGACTGAAATAATGCTATTTGCAACAACATGGATGGACTTGTAGATTATCATACTAATTGAAGTAAGTCAGAGGCAAATTGGAGAAGGTGATGGCACCCGACTCCAGTACTCTTGCCTGGAAAATCCCATGGACGGAGGAGCCTGGTGGGCTGCAGTCCATGGGGTCACGAAGAGTCGGACACGACTGAGCAACTTCACTTTCACGTTTCACTTTCATGCATTGGAGAAAGAAATGGTAACCCACTCCAGTGTTCTTGCCTGGAGAATCCCAGGGACGGGGGAGCCTGGTAGGCTGCCATCTATTGAGTCGCACAGAGTCAGACATGACTGAAGCGACTTAGCAGCAGCAGCAGAGACAAATATCATATACTATCACCTAAATGTGGAATCTTAAAAAATGATAGAAATGAACTTATTTACAAAGCAGAAACAGATTCACAGACTTAGAAAACAAACTTATGGTTTCCAAAGAGGAAAGGCTGGGAGGAATGATAAAATCAGAGTCTGGATTAACATATATTCACTATTATATTTAAAATAGATAACTAACAAGGACCTACTGTATAACACAGGGAATTCTATATTCTATAATAACCTAAATGGGAAAAGAATTTGAAAAGAAGAGATATATCTTTATATATAACAGAGTCACTTTGCTGCACATCTGAAAGTAACAACATTGTAAATCAATTATACTCCAATATAAAATTTTAAAAATTTTAAGAAAAGAAATTGTAATGCAATGAGATTACAAGGTGAAGACAGAGTGCTCATGGTGATTTTTTTCCCTTCTGGTAAACTAGCCTTACATACAAACTATCAGGGAAGAATACTGACAACTATTCAATTTTCATAGGAAAAAATGTGCTTATTGCATTTTTTGATCAGCAGGGAGATTTTTGAAGCATGCACTTTGCACATGAACAACTGCCCTCTCCCAAAAGTTCAGTATATTTTTTCCTTTTTGCTTGTATGTTTGGAGCTGCCAGAACTTTAAAGCTCTCAAGGTATTTCTAGCTTGAGTAAAGGTGGATCCATACAGAAATAAAAATGTATCTTCTTAATTTTCAAAGCAATTTCATTTGAAAGTGAAAGTGGAAGTCTCTTAGTTGTGTCCGACTCGGCGGCCCCATGGACTATACAGTCCATGGAATTCTCCAGGCCAGAATACTGGAGTGGGTAGCCTTTCCCTTCTCCAGGGGATCTTTCCAACTCGGGGATCGAACCCAGGTCTCCCTCATCGCAGGCAGTGTCTTTACCAGCTAAGCCACAAGGGAAGCCCTTTCACTTATGTGTGAAATCTAAAAACAAAAGAACATATATAACAGAACAGAAACACTCCTAAGCAGAAAACTACTAGTGGTTGCCAGAGGGAAGGAAAGTGGCAAGATAGGCCAGTTAGGTGAAGGGAATCAAAAGGTACCAATTACCAGTTATAAAATAAATAAGTCATACGAATGTAATATATAGCATTATATATTGTCAATAATACCGGAATATAGTCAATAATATTGACATAATTACATGATACATAATCTATGAAAATAATGAATCACTATACTATACACCTGAAACTAACATAATATTGTTAGTTAACTATACTACAGTTAAAAAAAAAAAAAGGCATTCAAATAGTGCACCATTGTTGCAGCATGTTAATACAGAACTCTCCAGAGTCTTAATTTACTTGAGCAAACCCAGTATAAACCCATGCCAAAGAGTGGGAAAGACGGTTGGCAGCCAGAGAACGAGAAGCCAAATGGTTCCTCACTGGCAGTGGCATCTGGATAGGAGGTTGGCTTGCCTCCGGGACTCTTGGCCAAAGCACTGTTGTCTATACAGGCGGCTGTGTATCTGTTCAGGAGTCCAACAACTGTGTGTATGTATTTTCGTAAGCTTTTATTTCTGGGCCAAAGATTTCCATGGCATTTTTACATCTGTTGGCACCAACTCTATATTCAGCTCCCCCCTTCCTCACCCATAGTTACAGTTTAGCTGTAGATGAAAAACACTGCACATAAATGGAAATGCATTAAGAAAATAAATTTCTTGAGATTTTTTTTCTTAAATTCAAATACATGTTTAGGTATTCTAGATGGTCTATCTTCCTTTCTCAAGCCTTGAATAATGTGGAAACTCCCAAACACAAAGCAAAAATATCCTTGATTGTCACAAGCTTTAGATAGAACCTAACTATAAAACTATAAGAAGTTCCTTTCATCATCAAAAGTATAATGGACCATAAAGAAATTTATTTATTTATTTTAATTGGAGGTTAATTACTTTACAATATTGTATTGGTTCTGCCATACATCAATATGTATCTGCCACAGGTATACACGTGGTCCCCATCCAGAACACCCTCCCTCCTCCCTCCCCATACCATCCCTCTGGGTTGTCCCAGTGCACCAGCCCCAAGCATCCTGTATCATGCATTGAACTTGGGCTGTTGACTTATTTCATATATGATATTATACATGTTTCAATGCCATTCTCCCAAATCATCCCACCCTCTCCCTCTCCCGCAGAGTCCAAAAGACTGTTCTATACATCTGTGTCTCTTTTGCTGTCTCGCATACAGGGTTATCGTTACCATTACCATCTTTCTAAATTCCATATATATGCATTAGTATACTATATTGGTGTTTTTCTTTCTGGCATACTTCACTGTGTATAATAGGTTCCAGTTTCATCCACCTCATTAGAACGGATTCAAATGTATTCTTTTTAATGGCTGAGTAATACTCCATTGTGTATACATACCACAGCTTTCTTATCCATTCATCTGCTTATGAACATATAAGTTGCTTCCATGTCCTCACTATTATAAACAGTGCTGCGATGAACATTGGGGTACATATGTCTCTTTCAATTCTGGTTTCCTCACTGTGTATGCCCAGCAGTGGGTCATAAGGCAGTTCTACTTCCAGTTTTTTAAGGACTCTCCACACTGTTCTCCATAGTGGCTGTACTAGTTTGCATTCCCACCAACACTATAAGAGGGCTCCCTTTTCTCCACACCCTCTCCAGTATTTATTGCTTGTAGACTTTCGAATCACAGCCATTTTGACTGGCGTGAAATGGTACCTCACTGTGGTTTTCATTTGCATTTCTCTGATAATGAGTGATGTTGAGCATCTTTTCATGTGTTTGTTAGCCATTTGTATGTCTTCTTTGGAGAAATGTCTATTTAGTTTGTTGGCTCATTTTTTTATTGGGTCATTTATTTTTCTGGAATTGAGCTGTAGGAGTTCCTTGTATATTTTTGAGATTAGTTGTTTGTCAGTTGCTTCATTTGCTATTATTTTCTCCCATTCTGAAGGCTGTCTTTTCACCTTGCTAATAGTTTCCTTTGTTGTGCAGAAACTTTTAAGTTTAATTAGGTCGCATTTGTTTATTTTTGCTTTTATTTCCAATATTCTGGGAGGTGGGTCATAGAGGATCCTACTGTGATGTATGTCGGAGATTGTTTTGCCTCTAGAGTTTTAAAATTTCTGGTCTTTTAGAACTAACACCCAAAAAAGATGTCCTTTTCATTATAGGGGACTGGAATGCTAAAGTAGGAAGTCAAGAAACACCTGGAGTAACAGGCAAATTTGGCCTTGGAATGCAGAATGAAGCAGGGCAAAGACTAATAGAGTTTTTCCAAGAAAATGCACTGGTCATTGTGAACACCCTCTTCCAACAACACAAGAGAAGACTCTACACATGGACATCACCAGATGGTCAACAGTTAAATCAGATTGATTATATTCTATGCAGCCAAAGATGGAGAAGCTCTATACGGTCAGCAAAAACAAGACCAGGAGCTGACTGTGGCTCAGATCATGAACTCCTTATTACCAAATTCAGACTCAAATTGAAGAAAGTAGGGAAAACCGTTAAACCATTCAGGTATGACCTAAATCAAATCCCTTATGATTATACAGTAGAAGTGAGAAATAGATTTAAGTGCCTAGATCTGATAGAGTGCTTGATGAACTATGGAATGAGGTTCATGACATTGTACAGGAGATAGGGATCAAGACCATCCCCATGTAAAAGAAATGCAAAAAAGCAAAATGGCTGTCTGGAGAGGCCTTAGAAATAGCTGTGAAAAGAACAGAGGTGAAAAGCAAAGGAGAAAAGGAAAGATATAAGCATCTGAATGCAGAGTACCAAAGAATAGCAAAAAGAGATAAGAAAGCCTTCTTTAGCGATCAGTGCAAAGAAACAGAGGAAAAGAACAGAATGGGGAAAACTAGCGATCTCTTCAAGAAAATTAGAGATACCAAGGGAACATTTCATGCAAAGATGAGCTTGATAAAGGACAGAAATGGTATGGACCTAACAGAAGCAGAAGATATTAAGAAGAGGTGGCAAGAATGCACGGAAGAACTGTACAAAAAGATTTTCATGACCCAGATAATCATGATGATGTGATCACTAAAACAGAGCCAGACATCTTGGAATCTGAAGTCATATGGGCCTTAGAAAGCATCACTACAAACAAAGCTAGTGGAGGAGATGGAATTCCAGTTCAGCTGTTTCAAATCCTGAAAGATGATGCTGTGAAAGTGCTGCACTCAATATGCTAGCAAATTTGGAAAACTCAGCAGTGGCCACTGGACTGGAAAAGGTCAGTTTTCATTCCAATCCCAGAGAAAGGCAATGCCAAAGAATGCTCAAACTACCACACAATTGCACTCATCTCACATGCTAGTAAAGTAATGCTCAAAATTCTCCAAGCCAGGCTTCAGCAATACATGAACCGTGAACTCCCTGATGTTCAAGCTGGTTTTAGAAAAGGCAGAGGAACCAGAGATCAAATTGCCAACATCCGCTGGATCATGGAAAAAGCAAGAGAGTTCCAGAAAAACATCTATTTCTGCTTTATTGACTATGCCAAAGCCTTTGACTGTGTGGATCACAATAAACTATGGAAAATTCTGAAACAGATGGGCATACCAGACCACCTAACTGCCTCTTGAGAAATCTGTATGCAGGTCAGGAAGCAACAGTTAGAACTGGACATGGAACAACAGATTGGTTCCAAATAAGAAAAAGAGTGTGTCAAGGCTGTATATTGTCATCCTGCTTATTTAACTTATATGCAGAGTACATCATGAAAAACGCTAGACTGGAAGAAGCACAAGCTGGAATCAAGATTCCTGGGAGAAATATCAATCACCTCAGATATGCAGATGACACCACCCTTATGGCAGAAAGTGAAGAAGAGCTAAAAAGCCACTTGATGAAAGTGAAAGAGGAGAGTGAAAAAGTTGGCTTAAAGCTCAACATTCAGAAAACAAAGATCATGGCATCTGGCCCCATCACTTCATGGGAAATAGATGGGGAAACAGTGGAAACAGTGTCATACTTTATTTTATGGGGCTCCAAAATCACTGCAGATGGTGAATGCAGCCATGAAATTAAAAGACACTCCTTGGAAGAAAAGTTATGACCAACCTAGATAGTATATTCAAAAGCAGAGACATTACTTTGCCAACTAAGGTCCATCTAGTCAAGGCTATGGTTTTTCCTGTGGTCACATATGGATGTGAGAGTTGGACTGTGAAGAAAGCTGACCACCAAAGAATTGATGCTTTTGAATTGTGGTGTTGGAGAAGACTCTTGAGAGTCCCTTGGTCTGCAAGGAGATCCAACCAATCCATTCTGAAGGAGATCCACCCTGGGATTTCTTTGGAAGGAATGATGCTAAAGCTGAAACTCCAGTACTTTGGCCACCTCATTAGAAGAGTTGACTCATTGGAAAAGACTCTGATGCTGGGAGGGATTAGGTACAGGAGAAGAAGGGGATGACAGAGGATGAGATGGCTGGATGGCATCACGGACTCGATGGACATGAGTCTGAGTGTACTCCAGGAGATGGTGATGAACAGGGAGGCCTGGCATGCTGCAATTCATGGAGTCGCAAATAGTTGGACACGACTGAGCGACTGAACTGAACTGAGGTCTTACATTTAGATCTTTAATCCATTTTGAGTTTATTTTTGTGTATGGTGTTAGAAAGTGTTCTAGTTTTATTCTTTTACAAGTGGTTGACCAGTTTTCTCAGCACCACTTGTTAAGAGATTGGCTTTTCTCCATTGTATATTCTTGCCTCCTTTGTCAAAGATAAGGTGTCCATAGGTTCATGGATTTATCTCTGGGCTTTCTATTTTGTTCCATTGATCTATATTTCTCTTTTTGTGCCAGTACCATACTGTCTTGATGACTGTGGCTTTGTAGTAGAGCCTGAAGTCAGGCAGGTTTATGCTTCCAGTTCCATTCTTCTTCCTCAAGACTTCTTTGGCTATTTGAGGTTTTTTGTATTTCTATACAAATTGTGAAATTATTTGTTCTAGCTCTGTGAAAAATACCGTTGGTAGCTTGATAGGAATTGCATTGAATCTATAAACTGCTTTGGGTAGTATAAAGTCAAGTTACTTTTGCAGTGTTCTAGAGAAACAAATCATTTCATAATTTTATAAATGTAGTTCCTGCAATATAACCACAGGAACTGCTACACATCCAGTCAACTAGCTTGTCAAAGTCCTGTTTTGCAGGGTTTCAACTTCTCAACCTTTTAAGGCTCTGTTACCGCCAAATTACTTGTTTCAAGGTCACTCACTCTCACACTAATATAATTCAACCAACATCTTTATACAAATGTTATAAAGAAGAACTATACAAAAAAGATCTTCACGACCCAGATAATCACGATGGTGTGATCACTCACCTACAGCCAGATATCCTGGAATGTGAAGTCTAGTGGGTCTTAGAAAGTATCACTATGAACAAAGCTAGTGGAGATGATGGAATTCCAGTGGAGCTATTTCAAATCCTGAAAGATGATGCTGTGAAAGTGCTGCACTCAATATGCCAGCAAATTTGGAAAACTCAGCAGTGGCCACAGGACTGGAAAAGGTCAGTTTTCATTCCAATTCCAAAGAAAGGCAATGCCAAAGAATGCTCAAACTACCACACAACTGCACTCATCTCACATGCTGGTAAAGTAATGCTCAAAATTCTCCCAGCCAGGCTTCAGCAATACGTGAACCATGAACTCCTGATGTTCAAGCTGGTTTTAGAAAAGGCAGAGGAACCAGAGATCAAATTGCCAACATCCGCTGGATCATGGAAAAAGCAGGAGAGTTCCAGAAAAACATCTATTTCTGCTTTATTGACAAGGCCAAAAGCCTTTGACTGTGTGGATCACAACAAACTGTGGAAAATTCTGAAAGACATGGGTATACCAGACCACATGACCTGCCTCTTGAGAAATCTGCATGCAGGTCAAGAAGCAACATTTAGAATTGAACAGGGAACAACAGATTGGTTCCAAATAGGGAAACGAGTATGTCAAGGCTGTATATTGTCACCCTGCTTATTTAACTTCTATGCAGAGTACATCATGGGAAATGCTAGACTGGAAGAAGCACAAGCTGGAATCAAGATTGCCAACAGAAATATCAATAACATCAGATATGCAGATGATACCACCTTTATGGCAGAAAGTGAAGAGGAACTAAAAAGCCGCTTGATGAAAGTGAAACAGGAGAGTGAAAACATTGGCTTAAAGCTCAACATTCAGAAAACAAAGATCATGGCATCCGGTCCCATCACTTCATGGGAAATAGATGGGGAAACAGTGGAAACAGTGTCAGACTTTATTTTGCGGGGCTCCAAAATCACTGCAGACAGTGACTGCAGCCATGAAATTAGAAGACGCTTACTCCTTGGAAGGAAAATTATGACCAACCTAGATAACATATTCAAAAGCAGAGACTTTACTTTGCCGACTAAGGTCCGTCTAGTCAAGGCTCTGGTTTTTCCTGTGGTCATGTATGGATGTGAGAGTTGGATTGTGAAGAAAGCTGAACACCAAAGAATTGATGCTTTTGAACTGTGGTGTTGGCGAAGACTCTTGCAAGTCCCTTGGTCTGCAAGGAGATCCAACCAGTCCTTTCTGAAGGAGATCAACCCTGGGTTTTCTTTGGAAGGAATGATGCTAAAGCAGAAACTCCAGTACTTTGGCCACCTCATGCGAAGAATTGACTCATTGGAAAAGACTCTGATGCTGGGAGGGATTGAGGGCAGGAGGAAGAGGGGATGGCATCACCGACTCAATGGACATGAGTTTGAGTGAACTCCGGAAGATGGTGATGGACAGGGCGGCCTGGCATGCTGTGATTCATGGGGACACAGAGTCGGACACAACTGAGGGACTGAACTGAACTATATTAAGCTGAAGTTATCGTACACAGTAAATACAGTGTAGTCTATACTGAACACTACCAAGAAAAGCTCATATCCAACTTGGTCTGAGCAAAATAAGATTGTTTTCTGAATTAAACTAGGTAATCAGCAGCATCTGATGGACTGGGCCCTGCTGAACTGATAATCAATATACAAAGCCAATTTAAAGAGGCTGAAGGATGCCCAGACCAAATGACCTCTTCATTACCTTAAAAGAATTAGCAAATCTGAAGGAAGAACACTTCACTTAGAAGGGAGGTTAATTTACTACAAAGAAACACAGAAAAAAAAATGAAAATGTGTGTATGGGCAGTGTCCATCCCATAACCATTCTATGCAAGAGTGCTCTGGGCAAGGACTCATCTATATTAATCATGCTTTTTTATTTTCTGTATTTTCTAGTATTTTGACATCTAGGGCCTTAAGGAAACTGGAGAGACCTCCCTTCCTAGTGCTAATTCCAAGAGAGAGCAAACAACTTAAAATGACTAAACTTTCACAAGCAAACCACCCAATACTCAAAGCCCATAACCTCAACTCCCTTCTTTACCTACTTTTTACACTCTGGGCCCATTATCCACTCACCCTAAACACCCCAGGGTCAGGTACTAGAAAAACAGAGACAGTCCCTAACCCCTGAGCCTGCTAAAATTATTCAAACTAGCCCATCCTAAACCTGCTAGTCCTGCCTCGCCTACTTCTTCTCTCAGAATAAAGGCTCTTCCCCATGTTTTCACCTTGCTCCTTCCTCCTGAGCTACGCTGGTGCTTCCCTGTAAAGGTATATAGTGTGTCTCTTATTTCTAGGGAGTTGTGCATATAAAACTTCTTCCCTCATTTAAGGCATTTCCATGTCTGTATGACTGTGTATCACTAACCATAAACTGATTAAAACAAATCCCCCGTGCATTTTAAAACCACCATTCTGATGCAGTGACAATAAGCTCATAAATCTCTCTTAGCCTGAAGACTTTGAACAATCTAAACAGACAAATATCTTTCACTGTTTCCAGTCCATTCCAATTCATTGCTCTAATCTGGCATCTCAGGTGGCATGTCTTAGGAACAGAAGATTCTGGATCAGTCCCTACCATATTCCTAATTTAACATATTAAGTAGATATTTATAATATGAGCAATAACAAATAATATTTCTAGGTATTTACATCAGTCTTATAAGCCTGGTTCAATTCAGTTCAGTCACTCAGTCATGTCCAACTCGTTGCACCCCCATGAACCGCAGCATGCCAAGCCTCCCTGTCCATCACCAAATCCCGGAGTTCACCCAAACTCATGTCCATCGAGTTGGTGATGCCATCCAGCCATCTCACCCTCTGTCATCCCCTTCTCCTCCTGCCTCCAATCCCTCCCAGCATCAGAGTCTTTTCCAATGAGTCAACTCTTCGCATGAGGTGGCCAAAGTATAGGAGTTTCAGCTTTAGCATCATTCTTTCCAAAGAACACCCAGGACTAATCTTTAGAATGGACTGGTTGGATCTCCTTACAGTGCAAGGGACTTGCAAGAGTCTTCTCCAACATCATAGTTCAAAAGCATCAATTCTTCAGTGCTCAGCCTTCTTCACAGTCCAATACTCACAGTCATACATGACCACCAGAAAAACCATAGCCTTGACTAGACGGACCTTTGTTGGCAAAGTAATATCTCTGCTTTTGAATATGCTATCTAGGTTGGTCATAACTTTCCTTCCAAGGAGTAAGTGTCTGTTAATTTCATGGCTTGCAGTCACCATCTGCAATTATTTTGGAGCCCAAGAAAACAAAGTCTGACCCTGTTTCCCCATCTGTTTCCCATGAAGTGATGGGACTAGATGCCATGATCTTAGTTTACTATGACTCTATTCTTAAAAGACCTCCTGATCAGACTTATCAGTGTTGGAAGCCTAAATGTTGAGGACCAAAATCTAGAGGCTTGTTTCTCAAAATGTGGTCCTCAAACTAGTAGCAGTAGCATTACTACGGACCAGTTAGAAATGCAGAATCAAATCTCAGGCCCCACACTAGACCTACTGAATCCGATCTGTATTTTAAAGATTCCAGATTTGTATGCAAATTAAGACTTTGAGAAATACTATTCTAGAGCAAAGAGAAGCAAACTTCTTCCAGAAAGAACTAAATAGTCAAAATTTTAAGTTTTATAAAATATATAAACTTTGTTGCAACTTCTAATCTCTGCCATTTTAGACCAAAAGAAGCCTTAGACAATATGGAAACAAAAATAGATAGCTGTGTTCCAAAGGACTTTGTATGTACACTAAAATTTGAATTTCATATGACTTTCACATGTCACAAAACATTAAAAAGATTGCTAACCATTTAAAAATGTGAAAACCAGTCTTAGCTTTCAAAGACTTACAACAGTAAGTGGCAGGCCAAATTATCCTACTGGTGATAGTTTGCTCACCCCTAATCTAAACCATGGAAAAGTCAATAGGATACAGTTATTCTTTCAAGTGAGGCATTATCTATTTATCCACCCTAAAACCCCATGTGCCAAATGACTCTTCCTCTTTACCTTTCCAGAGCCAGATTACATTTTTTGTTTTGATAATTAACATTTCAAATTAAGATCTTATAGGAACACAAAGATTCTAGAACACAGATGCAGAAGCTAACAGAGAAAGAACTCCCTTCCTAGTGGAAGAGCACTGTAATCTGAAATATCAGTACTTTAGCCAAACATACCATTTCCAACTTATTTCATATGGTTTCCTGAACTGACTGAGAAGCAATAAGGAAGTGATAGACCATTAGCCTTACTACAACCACGCACTCACACGCAACAAGAATTATTAAAGCTTACTTAATGTAAGTGCAGACAGAAGCAGGCATGGAGTACCTATTATCTTATTTTCAATCCCTATTTATAACAAGGGTCAAATGACAACATTCTGACATCTTGATTTTCTTCCAGCATTTGTGCAGCAGGCTATCTACTTGGAGGTGTGCCACAGCACCCATCAGCCCTGACACCATCTAGCTCATCTATCAACTACAGAAATAGTCTGCCCATCTCCAGTGGTTTTATTTTTCCCCAATGAGATAAGGCAATTGACCCTACAATTCCAATTAGTGACATGCAATGAGTTGCTGAATTCGGAATATCATTTTTACTGTTCAATTATTAGCTATTTCTCTAACTGGATTAACTAAGGAAAAAAAAGGTATTTCCATTGTAATACTTGAAATGGAAGCTTCAAATAACTCTATAGCTCCTATGGTGATGTGCTTAAGTTTCCAGACATCCATTTCACTATAATATTCTGTAATGTGAATTTTTACTTTTATATTAAATATTATATAAGTTTCTAATTGTATGTATTTATTCTCCATTCTAAAGGTTGAAGACATACACACACACACACATATGAATCATCTAGGGACATTTTTAAACATGCCAGTGGCCAAGGGGCTCCTAGTGGTGGGTCCTGAGATATTCACTAAAAAAAAAAAAAACAAAACTCCCATGTTATTCTAATATATGGTCATTGGAACCACTGCTTTTGTGATTCCCAAAATTATCAAATATCACCATTTTTTCCTGCAAGTTTTGTAAGTCACCTTTTGTTACAATTATAAAAACTTAGAGACAATATTTTAAAAAATTAGGATTCTTCATGAAAATGACTTCTAGAATGTTCTTAGGATCAATATCGACACAAGTGAAGCTATAAACTTCCTTTATTTTTGTCTTTTTATCTAGATAAACTGGTTTCAAATGCTGATTAACTATAACCCAGTAGGTACATATTCCCTAATGTCCTAGAAGTATGTTAGTTTTATTACTGCTCAATATGGTTTCAAAACTATAATTGCAGTACAGTTGCTTCTCTGGGGTCTTTCATAATTTTCATTCTCTGTTAGATGGTTAATAATAAAGTAGACATATACTAAATTATTAAAATGAACTTACCTAGATGTTATTTTTATTGTTCATGTTTGGTTTTCTTACTGTCTCAGTTCCACCAGAATATGGGATTGTGATAAATAAACATTACTCAGATTTGTCTCTACCATCACCCTAGAAGTTTCTGAAGACATTCTAGCCTATGTGCTATCTCATCACCTCCAACTTTTGTGCTTCTGAGAAACAGCTCAATAAATCAAAGTAGCACCTTGGGATATCTACTGCCCAGGGATATTAGTAATCTTTCCTCAGTTTTCCATCAGGGATAAGTGAGCATATTGTTTTTAAAAATTATTTTCCTTATTATTTTGGGCATATGGAGGGAAAAAAAGAATTAGTTGTTCTTAAAATTTTCATCATATGAAATGGAAACTGAAGTAATTTGATTATTCTAATTACAAACAGTTGTGTTAAAAATGATTAAATGTTAATTTTTAAGTGCTTTCTATTCTAGGTACTGTGCTAGGATGCTTTACACATATCACTTAATCCTCACAGTAACACTGTAACATAGGTTGAAAATGCTCACATTTTACAGCTGTGAAGCTGAAAAAATCAGGAAGATTACATAATCTACCCAAACTCGCACAACTAGTTAGCAGGATCAAAGTTTGAAACTAGGTCTTTAGGATTCTAAAACCCACAATCCTAACCACTCTGTATACAATTCAAAACTATACAATATTCAAACACACAATTCAAAACTACTACTTATCATAGTAAATGGCCTTAAAAAAAAAAAAAAAAAGACAGATAGACTGGGTTCCTTCTCTCAAACTTTGCTTTCCTCTGCACAAAACTTGACTCTTGGTTAATAATTAATCAGCTCAAACAGGTTAATCACCTCCTGACCAATCTGTTTCTAACTGTTCAATTCAATAGAAGCAATCAGGCCGGCAGCAGTTTTGAATAGCTGCTTCAAGAAGATGGTTCCTTCAGTTTGAGACTGAAACAGGATTGAGAGAACTCAGACTGGCATTGTTTTCAGAGAAAATATCCAACTCTGGAAAAAAAAATCAAAAAAATTTTTAAATGACCATCATACACCCTAAGTTTGTGTCTGTGTTCTTTAGCATGAATATTCCATAATAGTTACTGTACATACATGTAAATGGATATAATGAGTATGTGTATGTATGCATATGTATATATGTACACATACACGGATTACTAGCAGGTGAGCATAAATTAAACCAAGTGTGCATCCTTTTATTTTTTTAGTCTTGTCTTCCACACCTGATAGATTTAAACCCCTACAGGTCATTTTGTCAAAATACAATTTCAGCTCTGAAATAAAATTACAGAACAGAAACAAACACAATCTATTACAACTCACTGCCAGTGTTGCCAGATAACTACAAAAAAAATAGTGTCTCAGACAGAAATATCA